>JACRUU010000007.1:10982914-11042914 GCA_030449085.1 Kryptopterus vitreolus
CACAAATTCCATTCATCCATTCATACATCTCATTCAGTCACCAATCCATCCCTCCATTCATCCAATGTTCCTTAATATATCACAAATTATGTCCATATATAGATATATATATATATATATATATATATAATATATATATATATTATATATATATATATATATATATGTGTATGATATATATATATATATAATATATATATATATATATATATATATATATATATAGATATATATATATATATATATATATATATATATATATATATGAGGGGCACGGTGGCTTAGTGGTTAGCAAGTTCACCTCACACCTCCAGGGATCCGGGTTCGATTCCCGTCTCGGCCATTGTGTGTGTGGAGTTTGCATGTTCTCCCCGTGCCTCAGGGTTTTTTTCTCCGGGTTCTCCGGTTTCCTCCCGGTCCAAAAACATGCACGGTAGGTTGATTGGCACCTTGGAAAATTGTCCCTAGTGTGTGTGTGTGTGTGTGTGTGTATGTGTGTGTGCCCTGTGATGGGTTGGCATTCCATCCAGGGGTGTGTCCTGCCTTAATGCCCTCTATATTATAGATAATATATATATATATATATATATATATATATATATATATAGATAGATAGATAGATAGATAGATAGATAGATAGATAGATAGATAGATAGATAGATAGATAGATAGATAGAGATAGATAGATAGATAGATAGATATAGATAGATAGATATTGTAATAGAAATACAAACTTGATTTGCCTTTGACCAATCAGAATCCAGTATTGGGAGTTTGGTGTAAGTGTTTCTGTGTGCTGTACAGACACATCACGGCCTCTTATGCGTATATAGAAGATCGAAGTGTGTGTGTGTGTGTGTGTCAGTGTGTGTGTCAGTGTGTGTGTGACGGCTCCTCTGAGCTCCTGTCACATCTGTAATGTCACCTTCACACACGTTTCTCTCGCTCACAAGCGAGGAGCCAAATAAAACACACACACACACACACACACACACACACACAGGGTTGCTCTCACTGCCCTTTTTAACACTCCGAACAAGACACTTTCACACTCCATAAAATGATTTCTGACAAACACAAACAACAACATTCCACCCGTCCGGTGGTAAAACGCACTCCCGAGCTGACGAGCTCCCCGACCGTCCGCCTGGCGTTTCTCCCAAGGTGAGCGTGACAGCGGCGCCCTCTCCCACGCAGGATCTCGTGATGAAACAAACGCCTCGAACCCCGTGACGTCAGAGCCACATTCACATGCAGCCTCGCACGCTCCCGTCTGCACCGTTCTGCCGATGCCGGGTTCTTGCGAGCGTGAGCGTGTGAGTGTGTGTGTGTGTGTGTGTGTGTGTGTGTGGTGTGTGTGTGTGTGCGCTGCTGCTGCTGCTGATGATGATGATGATGAGGTTGATTCGCCACGAACCTGCTTGAACTCGCAGCGAGAGCGTTAAGAAGAAAAACAGCAGACGCACAACAAGCCGCATGTTGATTGGCATCCTATAAAATCCCCCGTTGGAATTAGAGTGAAATTGATATGATCTTCCATCATGTGCGCACACACACACACACACACACACACACACACACACACACACACACACACACACACACACACACACACACACACTTGTCTGGACAGATGATTTGCAAGAATTAATGGCTTGGTTTCCATCGTATCGCCCGGCGCGATGAATCATTTCATTAATCACAGCTTTCCTCAGGAGAGAGGAAACGGCATGTAGCGCCACATGGGCAGGAGTTTAGCGATCAGTAATAACTTTTACAAACGACTACAGGAACAGGAACTAATAATCCCACCATCACGGACCCCTTTTAATCAACGTGCAAGTGAGATCATCTACATTTCCTCCTCCACCTCCTCCTCCACCTCCTCTACCACCTCCAACACCTCCTCCTCCACCCTCCTCACCTCCTCCACGCTACCACCTCCTCTACCACCTCCTCTACCACCTCCACTCCTCCCTCCACCTCCTCTACCACCTCCTCCACCTCCTCTACCACCTTCACCTCTTCTACCACCACCTCTACCACCTCCTCTATCTCCTCTACCACCTCTTCTACCACCTCCTCCACCACCTCCACATCCTCTACCACCTCCTCTACCACCTCCAACCACCTCCTCCCACCTCCTCCTCCACCTCCTCTACCACCTTCACCTCTTCTACCACCTCCTCTACCTCCTCCACCATCTCCTCTACCACCTCCTCCTCCTCCACCTCCTCTACCACCTCCTCTACCTCCTCTCCACCACCTCCTCTACCACCTCCACCTCTTCTACCACCTCCTCCATCCTCCTCCATCCTCCACTCCTCCACCATCCTCACCTCCTCCTCCTCCACCCTCCTCCTCCACCTCCTCCTCCACCTCCACCTCCTCTACCACCTCCTCTACCACCTCCACCATCTCCTCTCCTCTACCACCTCCTCTATCTCCTCCTCCACCTCCTCTACCACCTCCAACACCTCCTCCACCTCCACCACCTCCACCACCTCCACCACCTCCTCCACCTCCACCTCCTCTACCACCTCCTCTATCTCCTCTACCACCTCCTCTACCACCTCTTCTACCACCTCCTCCACCACCTCCACCTCCTCTACCACCTCCTCTACCACCTCTTCTACCACCTACCACCTCTACCACCTCCCACCGCCTCTACTACACCCTACCCTCCACCTCCTCCACCTCCTCTCCACCCCGGCTCCAACCTACACCTCCACCATCTCCTCCACCTCCACCACCTCCTCTCCAACACCTCCACGCCTCCACCTACCACCGCCACCTCCACGCCGCGCCACCGCACTCCGAACCAGCCTCTAAGCCCTCCAAGCCATCCCTCTCGCCACCGCACGCACCCACTCTACCACCTACCACCTCTATCCACCTCTCTACCACCTCCTCACCTACCACCTCTCCAGCCACCCCCGCACCACCTCGCAGCGCCTCCACCCGCGCCAGCCCTCTACACCTCCGCCACACCGCCGCCAACCTCTAACCCCTCCTCTACCACCGCCACCATCTACCCTCCCCTCCTCTACACCTCCACTCCTCCACCACCCTACTACCACCTCTACCACCTCCACCATCTCCTCCACCTCCTCTACCACCTCCACCTCCTCTACCACCTCCTCTATCTCCGACCACCTCCTCTACCACCATCCTTACCACCTCTACCACCTCCTCTATCTCCTCCACCTCCACCTCCTACCACCTCCACCACCTCACTCTACCACCTCCCACCCACTCCATCATCTCAACCTCCTCTATCCTCCACCTCCTCAACCACCTCCATCATCTCAACCTCCTCTACCACTCTATCCTCCACCTCCTACCCTCGACCACCTCCACCTCCCTACCACCTCTCCCACGCCACCACCTTCACCTCCTCGCACCACTCTACCACTCCACCATGCTCCTCTACCACCTCCTACCACCTCCTTCCTCCTCCACACCACCTCCACCTCCTCTACCACCTCACCTCCTCTACCACCACCTACCACCTTCTACCACCATCTCCTCTACCACCTCCTCTATCGCCTCCACCTCACTCCACCTCCTATTTCCCTCCACCTACCACCTCTACCACCACCTCTACCACCTCTACCACCTCCACCTACCTCCTCTACCACCTCCTCTATCTCCTCCACCTCCTCTACCACCTCCACCACCTTCACTGTCTACCACCTCCTCTACCACCTCCTCTAACATCTCCTCTACAACCTCCACCACCTCCTCCACCTCAACCATGTCTACCACCTCCACCATCCTCCACCTCCTCTATCTCCTCCACCTCCTCTACCACCTCCAACACCTCCCACATCCTCACCACCTCAACCTCCTCTCACCACCTCCTCCATCTCTGACCACCTCCTCTACCACCTCCATCTACCACCCTCCTACCTACCACCTCTATCAACCACCCTCTATCACCCCTCCACCTCCTCCACCACCTCCATCCGTCTACCACCTCCTCTACCACCTCCAACACCTCTCTACCACCTCCTCTACCACCTTCTCTATCTCCTCCACCTCCTCTACCACCTCCAACACCTCCACATCCTTCACCACCTCAACCTCCTCCACCACCTCCTCCATCTCTTACACCTCCTCTACCACCTCCATGTCTACCACCTCCTCCACCACCTCTATCATCTCTACCACCTCCACCTCCTCCACCACCTCCATGTCTACAATCTTCTCCACCTCCTCCATCATCTCTACCACCTCCACATCCCCTCCTCCACCTCCTCTACCACCTCCATGTCTACCACCTCTCTCACCTCCTCCATCATCTCTACCACCTCAACCTCCTCCACCTCCTCTACCACCTCAACCTCCTCTACCACCTCCACCTCCACCACCTCAACCTGCACCATCTCCTCCACCTCAGCAGAATTGGGTTTTGGCCTGGAAGATTGCAGGTTTATTCATTTGTCCTTTTTCTTGTTCTTTGTTGTCCAGGTTTCATTCCTTCGCCAACAATCATTCATTTACTTTCTTTTGTTTGTCATTGTAGGATGATTACGATTGTTTTTTTGGGGGGCGATATTTTTTTTCTAAATAATTAAAACCCTTTAAGATTTATTTTGTCTTTAACCGGTCCGAATTATTTTTGATATAACTATTTATACGAGAAAACGATTGCAAACAGTTATTATATATATATATATATATATATATATATATATATATATATATATATATTGAAGCGTTTAAGTCCCCTTTAACAGTATTATACCAGTTTAATATGTAGATTACTTGGCAGATGCCTTTATACGGAATGACTTAGTTGAGGGTTAAGGGCCTTGCTCAAGGACCTCCAAGGGGTTGTTGGAATTTGAACCTGCCATTTTCCAGTCCAGAGCCCAATGCATTAACCACTGCGCTACCACCTCTTGGCTGCTTGTTGTTGATGCAATTAGAGAGAATGCTAAACGAACAGAACAAGGAACGTCTGATGGTTTCCTTAAGAAATAACTCGAGAAATCCTTACGTAGTGTCTTAAGACACATTGAGCGCCACATTCCAAAGCCCGGGGTTTTGTTATTCGATTTTGGCGCTGTTTTCTCGCTCGGCCACGCCAGGGGTTTAGTGGCGTTAACCTTGAGCCCAGCAGCTCTGTGTAGAAAGCCCTTTACGACGCTTCAAAGCATCTCCTGCTGAATGCGAGCGGAACAACAGGTTCATTACCGGACCTTCAATGCGAGTGTTTCGGTCTTCTGCGACAATCCCCACCATGCCCCGAATTTACGCAGGACAATATTCCGAGAAGAGAAAAGAAGAAGAGAAGAAGGGATGGTCTCCAGCCCAGAACCATAGCAAATTGCCATCTTCTATTATTCTTCCGCAGAATTCCCACTCAAGGTCATTTGAGACGAGGCCGCACTAAGCCTCACTAAGCGTCCGTCCCTCACCAGCAGGCTTAACTGCAATGAAGACCCGGACCATTTGTTGAATCCTCCGCAGAGCGTCTGAGGAAGAGGAAGCTGCGGATGAGTTACGGTCTTTTAAGGGGGGTAAAGAAGGCCAAGAGGGCCTGCGGAAGGCTTTTTCTGAAGCCAAGGTCTCGTCTGGACTGCATGGCAGGACCAGGGAGATTTCTGCGCTCAGATCTGCCAAGCACAATGAATAATAACTGCACTCATGGGTACGTTTTTTTTTTTTTTTGTGGAGAGAATTATATCCAGAACCCTATGCTGTTTTTTTTCCCTCTTAAAATTGTCACTTATAACCTTTCAAGCTTTAAAGTGGATTTTTTTTAACTCTTACCTCATGACAGGTTTAATAAAGTGTCCAATGTCATAAAAACATGTTTTTAACTCTAACAAGGTAAAAAGTTTTCTTCAGCCTGCTTTGTTTTTAAATACTATCCGTGTGAACAATACAAAAAGAGGCAAATCTTTAGCTTTTAAAGTTTCTTCACTTCTAAAGAATCCTTCCGAAACAATCCCAATCTTTTTAAGAAAGTTCATTCGTTCATTTTCTACCGATCTTTCCTCGGGTCACGGGGAGTCTGTGCCTATCTCAGGCGTCTATGGGCATTAAGGCAGGATACACCCTGGATGGAATGCCAACCCATCACACACTTACACACTCACATTCATACACTAGGGATAATTTTCCAAAATGCTGATCAAACCTACCTGTTTTCCGGACCGAGGAGGAAACCGGAGAACCCGGAGAAAAACCCCCTGAGGTACGGGGAGAACATGCAAACTTCACACACACATGGGGGAGGTGGGAATCGAACCCCCAACCGTGAAGGTGTGAGACGAATGTGCTAACCACTAAACCACCGTAAGCCCCCCCCTTATTAGTACATCAATATTTTTATCTTTTTATTTTTACTTTTACTTATTAAATGTTTTTATATGAATATTTACACGAATAAGCCACTGTGCCCCCGATGTGTTAGAAAGTTACAAATGGTAATTTTTAAAAGTTGTTATTTGGTAGGTTTAGCTTAACACCGTAGTAAAATAACAACAAAGACAAAGCTTACTCTTGTGCACAAAAGTATACCTATCCATATATATATATATATATATATATATTATATATATATATATATATATTGTGCATTTTTCACACCTGCCCTAAAACTATATATATATATATATATATTATATATATATATATATATATATATATATATATATATATATATATATATATATATATATATATATATACGTACTGTGCAAAAGTTTTAGGCAGGTGTGAAAAAATGCTGTAAACAAAGAATGTTATAAATAATGATTGTTTATTTTTGTCAGTTTACAGAAAAAAATGGAAATTAATTCAATATTTGTTGTGAGTGACGTTTAGAAGAAGTAGAAGTAGTGGAAGTGACGGCACAGAGACCCCCACAGAGTCCTGATCTCTACATCATGGAGTGTGTGTGGGATTTACATGAAGAGACAGAAGGATGTGAGAACGTCTCCATCCACAGAAGATCTGTGTTTACTTCTCCAACATGGAACAACCGACCAGACGAGTTCCTTCATAAACACTGTGTGTAAGTGTACATAGAAGTGTTACTGCTGTTTTGAAGGTAAAGTGTGTTCACAACAAACATTGATTTCTCTTTTCTTCATTCACTTCATTCCCTTCATTGCTGAAAGTAAATAATTAACACTTCCGTTTCTGAAAGCGTTCTTTGTTGACGGCATTTTTTCACACCTGCCGTAAACTTTTGCACAGTACTGTATATGGAGTCGCCTTTTTACTCAGGAAACGTCTCGTGAGTGACGTCGTGATGAAAACATGACTGAGCTCATGACTCAACAGCCAATAGCGTCCGGGATAGCACCACACCTTCGTTGTTGAATCGAGTTCACTTAGGGCTGAATAGGAAGCCTCTCTCACACACACACACACACACATTTTCAATCCCAGCGCTTCAAACACGCAATCGTAACTCAAGGAGTGTTTAAATAAGACGTAAACAACCTGAATGACCCCTGTCCCGTAAAAAAAATAGCCGCTACTGCAGACTAATCGATAGGGTTTGTCCCCAGGGGCAGGACAGAGGGATTTGATAAGCACATGGCGAGTCGTCATTTATAGCATACGCCGATCAGGCATAAAGGAGTATTGCGCCGGCGCCCCGTATCGCTGCCAAAGCGCTCCTGATCCATCCTGCATTAACACAATTTGATCTACAGGGAGATGTTTGATCCGACCACATGGCGCCAGCCAATGAGGAGCTGTTTCTGATAGACAATGACCATTGCAGTTAATATATACATCCTTGTGTGTGTCTTAAATTTGGACAAGAGTGAATTCTAATCAGTCTAATTAGTAACGGTGGAATAATTAAAAGTGCTTTTACACTCCTGACTTTTGACACAATTTAGAATAGATTTTATATACATTATATATTATATTATATATATATTTATCACATATACATTACAGCACAGTGAAAGTCTTTCTTTTTGTGTAGCCCAACTTGTTTGGAGTCAGTCATGATACAGCGCACCCTGGAGCACGGAGCGTTAAGGGCCTCGCTTTGGCAAGACCGGGCCTCGAACCCCTGACCTTAAAACTTAAACCCCGTGAGCTACAGCGCCTGAAAGTTTCAGGCAGCATGAGTGCTCTCTGTCCATACAAAGACAACCAGCAGGTGAGATACTAGTTTGTTCTTTATTTAGGAAGAGAAAACAAAAATGCCCGGTGTCATTGTGCTTTTACATTGTTCAAACATTGGGCAAAAAAAAAAAAAAAAAAAAAAGTCATTCAAATAAATAAAAGAAACCCCTTTTTTGTGTGAAAAGGAACTTCAGAAATAAGGTATTTTGATGCTATAATACAGTTTTTTTTGTAGAAATGTTTAATTCCAAAGAATTATTTACAAGCAATAAACAGCTCCCTTTTTTTTTTTTTTTTAATTATTATCATCATTATTATTATTATTATTTACTTGTAATACAAAAGCAGAGGTTCAGCTAATACAAGGCCAGTCTACCTGAATCTCTAGAAGTTTGTGCTACTGTTTATTTTTAGTTATATCTCAAACTAAAAAAAATATATAAATAAAATAAAATAAAAATAAAAGTTGGAAGTTGTCCTCAAAGAAGTGCTTTTCATATCAGTCGGTCACATGACACGTAGCGCACGTGAGACGTGGAAGCTTTGCGCCCTGCGCGTCCGAAACGACACCCGTCGCTCGACCGCACAATCGCGAGCGCACTCCAACATCTGGGAGATCCAGAACATCCAACCCATAATGCACTTTTTGCAGTTCGTCCTGTAGGCTATAGGGAATAAGGGGTGTAGGGAGTAGGCTGTAGGAACTAGGGTGCCGTTTCAGACACAGGGTTAAAAACGCCGGTCGACCGCTCGACCCCCCCCGTGCACCTTGGGGGAAAAAAAGGGTCGTGGCGGCACCACGTGACTACGACTCTACGACTACTCTAAATAAGAGGCAGGCAGTGCATAACCGCTTAGAAAAGACCCTCCCTCCCCTAATACACCCGCCAACCCACCCCACCCCACCCCTCCGCCCCCACCCTCACCACAAACCTTATTCAACCCCGCCCCCACCATGACCTACCCCAAGCCCATGGTCTAGATCCACTAATACTACACTGGCATTTCCCTGATATTGAGCTTCTTCTTCTTCTTCTGCACGACTACTAACGGTATTGGATTAAAATCGTGATTAAAAATGTTATAGCTATTATTTGTTCATTTCTCTCTTTTTTTTGTTGTTGTTGTCGTTGTTGTTTGTTCGTTTTTAAAAAATACCATGCATTATTGCTCTATTAATTGTTAATGACTCAGAAAAAATATTGCAGACTTGATTCTAACTTCTTTTTTTTTTCCGTAGAACCAAAAACCAAAGCTTGATAAAATTGGCATAGATTATCATCTTTTTTTGCATGCAACACACTGGTGAACAAAGGAAAAGAAAAAAAAAGAAAAAAAAAACACAAACATTGCAAAAGTGGCAAATGCTTTGGCATTATTAATGGCGAAGGAAACGCTTGGCAAAAAAAAGAGAAAAAAAAGAAGAAGAAATTAAAGTGCAAATGAAGGTTTTCCACGACTTGTAGTATAAATAAATAAATAAATAGATAAATAGATAAATAAATAAACAAATAAATAAATAAATAAATAGTTTTACCTCGAGGCTGAACACGTTTGTGGCCACTGGCAGCAGTATAATGTGATCCAATACTTAGAAAAAAAAGGAAAAAAAAGGTTTGACCTTTTAATTGAGACATTTTAGACATTTTAAATGTCCTCCGAGTTTTATTTAATTTTTTTAATTATTATTATTTCTTCTTTTCTTTCTTTCTTTTTTTGGCAAAATATTTCGGATGGATGGACGGATAATGAGGTGGTTACGCTTGGAAACGAAAAAGTTGCATGCGAATAATCCACGTTTTCCTCCGTTTTGGAGTTTGCGGGAGAGAGAAAAAACAAACAAACAAACAAACAAAACCAAAAGAAAAAAAAAACAAAGCAAAGGATGCGGGCGCACTTGGACTCATGAATCGGGTCTGAGTGGTGAAAAGGCCCCCTTGAAGCACGCCGACTCGTAGTGCTTGTTCAGGTACGACTTGAGCGCGAAGGTCTTGTTGCACCGCTTGCACTTGTAGTGCTTAAAGGCCGAGTGCGTCTGCATGTGTGCGCGCAGGTTGGAGCGGTCGGCGAAGGCCTTCCCGCAGTGCGCGCACCCGAACGGCTTCTCGCCCGTGTGAGAGCGCATGTGGCCCTGCAGCAGCCAAGGGCGGCTGAACGCCTTGCCGCACACGTCGCACTTGTGCTTGAGGTCGTGCGTGAGCAGGTGCATGGCCATGGCCGGCATGGACACGTACACCTTGCCGCACGTCGGGCACTTCTTGGCCATTTTGCTGTCCATGCTGCGGTGCGTCTGCTTGTGGCGGCTCAGGTTCGACGACGTGGCGTAGCTCTTGCCGCACTCGTTGCACGTGTGCCGCTGCGCGGTCCGCGCGCTGCCCACGGCCCTCCGGCGCGAGCGTCCATCCGTGATGAAGAAGGCATCTACCGTGTAGCCCTCGCTCACCGCGTTGTCCCCGTTGATGTACCCCGTGGAGATCTCCGAGCGCGGGCTGTCGGGCTGATCCGAGTCCGGCGCCCCGTAATCGCTGTGCAGACTCTCGTAAATGGGCCCTGGCGAGGGCACTTTGATGCCCGCGTCATTCTCGGCTTCGTACACGGACGGGGTTATGTAGTCGCTGATGTAACCTGCCGCTGGGAGGATAGGAATAGAGCAAACGCAACAGTTTAGACTCGGAGGCTGTGACTCAGGATCTACATTCCGTCATGCAACACTATTATTTCTCCTATTTTCTCTCTTCCCTTTCTTTTTTATACCCCCCCTCCCTCCCTCCCTCCACACTTCTTGTATTTATTCGTCTCCGTTTCAGTTATAGGACAAACAAAAAACAACAACAGCCGTAATTGCGTTTGTGCACGTGAAAAAGATCCGCGCGTGCACGTGTGTGTGTGTGCGTGTGTGTGTGTGTACAGTGCGCAAATGGTTTGCACGAAACGGAGTGTTGTGTGCATTAAATAGCGCGAATATAACGCCTCCTTAAACACACGTGGTGTGTGTGTGTGTGTGTGTGTGTCGAGTGCCCGAGTGCATGCGTGAATAATTCCATGACTCTCTGGTTGTTTAACCATTAACCACACACACACACACACACACACACACACTTCTCCATGCAATAAAAACAAAAAATAAAAAAAAGACTTATGGATGAAAGGGAAAGTGATATGAACGTTTCCTCGTGGTGTTTGCGCGCGGGTCCTCGTGATCACGGAGTGTCGCTGCGAGCGAGCGGAAGAGAAAAAAAAAGCGCAACACATGAAATCGCCGACGAGAAAATGTGCCGAGTCGACAAATAAAGAAACAAATAAATAAATAAATCGGTAACGAGGGACGAATTTCCACTCTAGTGCGATGGTGGATCCGCGCGTATCGGCGACCACGGATTACATTACGCGACTAAAAACAACTCCCATGATCGTGTTATAAATGCAACAAATAACAGCAAAAAAAGACGAGTATTTTCTTTTCTTCTCCTCCTCATCCCCTCATCGTCCTACAGGTCGCCTATTCATGATTCATTACAGCAGCATCGAACTGCTGTCCTTCTATCTTTTCTTTTTTTTTTACCTTTCTCGTGAAATCTGAGGCTGAGGTCCGTTCTGGATCTGCCATACGAGCTCTCGAGGTCAGCAGACGAGAAATCATCGAGCTTAACCTTTTTGACCAGGAAAGACCTTGGCATGTTTCACGTTGCAGCAAAAAACACACCACTCGTCCGTCCGCCCGGCCGCTCGCGCAGATCTCTTTCTCTTCATGCACCGCCGAGGATAAAAAAATAAATTCAATAAAACAAAATGGTTTTTTTTTTTTTGTTTAATCCGTTTTTTTTCCTCCCTTGTTTGCTTTTTTTTCTTCTTTTCTTCTTTTGTTGTTGCACAGCGACTCCTGCTCGGACGCGTGCACGGGGCGACGGCAGACACCTCCTTTCCCCCCCACCCCCTTGTCAGCGAGCTTCTCGTGCCGTCGCGTCGCGTCGCCCGTCGCTCTCGGTGGAAATGCAACTTCAGCACCGGATAGCTCCGCGTTCTCTTCCACCCCACCACCCCCCCACCCCTTCCACTGTCTCCCGTGGAGCGCACACACACACACACACACACGCGCGCGCGTCCAGCACCGGACAGCTCACGTCTCTCCGACTTGGACACGCGCTGCTTCTCACGCCTTGAAATGGGTAAGCTGCAGCCTGGTGGTCGTTTACATCCAATAGTTTCGGGGTTCGATTTTTTTGTCTCCTTTTTCTTTTTCTTTGTTTATTCAACGAAAAAAAAAGATATTAAAACTCCTTATATATATATATATATATATATATATATATATATATATATATCATATATATATATATATTATATAAGAAAATAAATCAATCGATAACAAAAAACCACCGAAACTGTAAAAGCGGTATCTGCTGCGCGTCCCGAGCCGCACGGTCTGAAGGCGTCGCGCTTTCTGAAAGTCTGCCTGATCAGCTGTTGGGATTATTATAGCTGTGATCAGGTGGGGGAATGAGATGGAAGTGCTTAATTTAATCCATAAAGGAAAAAAAATCCCTCCCGGGACGAACGTTGAACTAGATGATTAATGACGCTAGGACACGTCAACGCTTTCGCCACTCCCACCCCTCCCCTCCTTACCCTCCCTCCCTCTAACCCCCCCCCCCCAACACACCCCACCCCATCCACCACCACCACCACCCCAGCCCCCGAAGCGAAAGTTCCTGGATAACCGAGCAGGACGGGAACAACGCGTTGCTTATACCCATGCACGCTTTTAACCTTATCCCTACGTCACAACCATTTCTGAATGAAACCGATTATTAATTGCTTTTCCACACACACCACACACACACACACACACACGGAATGCATCGAATTAAATCCAGCTGATGGTACTGAAACTAGTAGCATTTTTAGGGTGTTTTTTATTTATTTATTTATTTTTCAATCCTTCGAGCGTGCATTAAATAAATCCTAAGAGATCGACCGCCGTCTGTGCCCCCCCCCCCCCTCCAATCCCACAGCTCCCCCCCTCACCGGGGGCTCCCGGGTCATTGTTTTACATCACAAGCTATAAACCAATGGCTTTCTTCTCATGCAAATAACACGGACCGAGTACCAGAAGGTCCGTTCCTTGGTGATTCCTGTAGAAGCCATATGCGCGTAATAAAGCACTATAAGACAGAGAGAGATGTATAGAGAGAGAGAGAGAGAGAGAGAGAGAGAGAGAGAGAGAGAGAGAGAGAGAGTCCTTTCTGCTGTCCGACATCACGTTTCTCCATTGTCTAATCCACACGGCGGTCTCTTGGCTTCCCCCAGCACCTTTTCCGCGCATCCCCAAATTAACTTGCTGATTCTACATTTAGCGGCGCTGTAAAGCCGCGCCCCGTGCAATCACGCACTTTGATTATCACCTCGGACCCTCAATCAAATTCTTTCTTCTTCACTGCGCGGTTAATTGTTGTCGCATGCGCCCGAGTGGCGTTTTATTGCGTTGCGCGTGGACGGAGTGAACAAGAATCCAAGGCGCGTCACCTTGTAAGGTTAAAGTTGTAAAAAAAAATAATAATAAATTAATTAGACATAAAGGACGCGGTGTTATTTATTTATTTATTTATTTATGCATTTTCTTTTCGTGCAATGTATAAAAAATAAAAAAATGTGCGGAAAAAAAGTTTCGGGGTGTTTTGGGGTGTGTGGAAGTTGGGCTGAGGGTGTATGAACAGCTCGCGTCGTGCACCCGCGTAAGGCTCAGGTGCGCGCTTTGGAGAGCTAGAGGAAAAGCAGCGAGAGTGCGCGACGACCGGAATGAGGTAGAAGGACGCGCGAGTGTTCTCGAGCGAAAAGTGCTGAGTTCAGCTGAAACACAGAGAGAGAGAGAGAGAGAGAGAGAGAAAGAGAGAGAGAGAGTCGTTTAATTTGCATAATAATAGTCCCCTGTGCACCGGAACTCCGAAGCGCCTTGTCAAGGTCCGAATCAAAGAAATCCGCTGACATTTCATTCAAGGTGCGTTTTTTTTAACCCACCCTTTTTTTCTTTTCTTTTCTTTTCTTTTTTTCCCCTCTACGTACACGCGTTAAGATCAACGCGTGGATTTTTATTTTGCTTCCAAGGGATGGTGAGATGTCAGAGGGATGAAGTTGAATTCTTGTCGCGTTTATTACACAAACGGATGGATTCATCAGGTCCAGGTTTTAATTGGAATTGGAAGACATGAATGAGAAGAAGAAGAAGAAGAAGAAGAAGAAGAAGAAGAAGAAGAATGAACTGGATGTACATTTCTTTCCCTAACGATCAAGGTGACTCTGGAAACAAGAAACCCTGGAATAAACCAGACTAAAATAGCACGTTGTTCTATGTGACAGACAAACATGTACATATATTATATATATTATATATATATATATATATATATATATATATATATAAATATATATATAAGTATATTATTTATTATATATATATTATATATTCATTCATTCATTCATCTTCTACCGCTATATCCGATCTTCCCTCGGGTCACGGGGAGTCTGTGCCTATCTCAGGCGTCTATGGGCATTAAGGCAGGATACACCCTGGATGGAATGCCAACCCATCGCAGGACACACACACAATCACACACACATTCACACACTTCCAAGGTGCCAATTAACCTACTGTGCATGTTTTTGGACCTGGGGGGAAACCGGAGAACCCGGAGAAAAAAAACCCCTTGAGGCACGGGGAGAACATGCAAACTCCACACACACATGGCCGAGACGGGAATCGAATCTGGACCCTGGCGGTGTGAGGTGAACATACTCGCTTTAACGGCACTAATTTGATTAACGCGTGATTAATGCTGCACATTACTATGCGAGTGATCCGCTCCTTCACTCTGCGTCGTGTTTGCCGGATGAATGAGACTCGAACAACAAAGACACTCGAGAAGACACTTCAGTCCGTGTCCTTCACAGATAATTTCAGCATTGACCTTTCCTCAGCCACACTTATACCGCTTGTAATGTTAGAGTTAAATATTAAAAAAGCGATAAACATGTTCCTCGGTTCTGAACGATTTATCAACAAGAAAAACAGCAATGTGCATCCACTCACACTTCCGAAATTCCCCTGAACTACGTTTACTAGTTGTGCATCCATAACAGGTATGAGCTCCTCACTATATTAGAGTATATTACTTATACAAACGTAGGGAGGTGTGTAGCTCAGTGGTTAAGGCATTGTTTTCTAAGACCAGGAGATCACCAGTTCAAATTCCTCCACAGAGCTGCCACTAGTAGGCGCGTGAGCAAGGTCATTAACATTCAATTTGTCAGTTGTAAGTCGCTCTGGATAAGGGTGTCGGCCAAATACTGTAAATGTAAAATCATCAGCCGTTTATATGGAAAAAGCAACCAAAACCGGAACATAATTCTTAAAGCGGAGCCACGTACCATATTTAATCATTAAAACAACCACTAAAAAACTAAGATCGAAATGAACAAAAAATGTATACAAAAAGAGTCATTTCCACTTTCAGATTTGTTATAATTAGTTAGAGTAATTAGTTATAATTAGCAACATGAAAAGTATGAATTTATGGTGTATTGAGAACAGAAAATGTGGGAGTATATGTGAACTAATCACAGTTAAATATTCGAATTATATATGCACACACACACACACACACACACATATATATATATATATACATATACTTATATATATATATCTATATATTATATATATATATATATATATATATATATATATATATATATATATATATATATATATATATATAATGCAATTTAATGGTTTTTAATTATGTAAATGACCGGCCATTTGTTTAGACACATATTAAGGTCATATTAAGCACATTTTAATCAGTACCTTTTATTATGATATTGTTTCTATAGTAATATCTTTACATACTCTGTGTGTGTGTGTGTGTGTGTGTGTGTGTGTGTGTGTGTGTGTGTGTGTGTGTGTGTGTGTGTGTGGTGTGTGTGAAAAAGTGTGTGTTTATTGATCTGGTGAATTATTATGGAACATTAGAGCCTCCAGCAGTGTTTTGCAACAGTTTTAGAAATCAGTGTTTCTTGATGCCATGACAAGTATTTTGTTTGTTTGTTTGTTTGTTTGTTATTAAGAAGATTTTAAAGTGAACTTTTTATATAACTACGCATAAACAGATAATAGTTTGCTATGATGTGCCATTTAGTGACAAATTGCTTTGGAATAGAAGATAAGCAAAATAAAAATCAACTTTCATGTTTAGTGACATCCAATCACAATAATCACAATAATAATAATAATAATAATAATAATAATAATATATATAATAATAATAATAATAATAATAATAATTTCCTATAGCAGCACACATGCACATTGTGTACTTGTGTAATTGACCAGGCACAGTTTGCCATATCATTAATGTTAGACTGAAATGAAATGTATTGTAATATAAACCTGTTAAGGTGATTTATACGCAGTATTACACACATTGAGGGAAGGTGTGACGCTTGTTCATTTCTTCAGTAAGCACTTCACGCTGGTCAAAGTCACCCACGGATCTGGATCCTATCCCAGGAACATTGGGGGTGAGGCAGGAATACACCCTGGATGGAATTTTATCCATCGAGGTGACAACTTGTTTTGGATTTCTTACACAGAAAACTAGTGAAATAAAAAAAAACAGCTTAATAATAAAAAGCAGAAAATATAAAGAACGGACATCTATGCGTTTCATTTTTACACACATAAACACACATTGTTCTGTCTGTGCCTCTACAAAAGAGCCCTTTTGCTCCTTTATCCATTTCCTTGATGGAATTTATTAAATCTTCAGGTCCAAGTTGGATGAACCTGTGCACAGTTCAGCCTCAGACCAATCTTTGCTCACCAGTTTATATGGAAACGTAACCAAAACCGGAACATAATTCTTAAAAGGAGCCACGTACCAATATGTAGCAATTAAAACAAAGCAAAAAAAAAGCCACTAAACAATTGAAATTAATATTAAAAGAATAATTTACTGTTTGAAATAAATATTAAATTATTAATAATTTTATTAAAGGGAGAGATTTTGAGTGAAATGTATATATTTATAACATCTGTTACAGTTAGTTAGAGTATTAGAAAGATGAAAAGTATTCATTTATGTTCATTTGAGAATAGAATATGTGCGATTAATCGCAAGTTCACTCATGACCGTCATGCAGTTAATCATGACCACATATTTTATATATATATATATATATATATATATATATGTGTGTGTGTGTGGTGTGTGTGTGTGTGTGTGTTTATATATATGTTCTCCCCAAGCCCCAGGGGGTTTTTCTCCGGGTTCTCTGGTTTCCCCCCGGTCCAAAAATTGTCCCTATTGTGCGAATGTGTGTGATTGTGAGTGTGTGTGCTCCATGTGTTGGGTTGGCATTCCATCCAGGGTTGTGTCCTGCCTTGATGCCCATAGACGCCTGAGATAAGCACAGACTCCCTGTGACCCGAGAGAAGATCGGATATAGCGGCTAGAAGATAGAAGATGAATGAATGAATGAATGATTAAATGTCAAAATAATACACATAAACCAGCTAGTAGCATTACAGTATTATATATATATATCTATATATATATATATATATATATATATATATATATATATATATATATTTATATATCTATATATATATATATATTGTGTGTGTGTGTGTGTGTGTGTGTGTGTGTATATATAGGCAGGTTTTAGGCAGGTGTGAAAAAATGCTATAAAGCAAACATTAGTCTCAGCCTCAGTCTAATGTTTGCTTTATAGCACAAATTTAGAGGTGAGAGTTGCTTTTCTGATTATGGTGGTTATAAAAATTGGCTATTTTCCAAAATTCCTGTTCCCTTGCCTTCTCTTCTAAGAATACACAACAATTTCCAATTTTAAAACTCCTATTTGCATGCGTGTATTGTAGCTGTCGTGTGTGAAAATCCCAGGAGATTTCCAAAGTACATTTTTCCAAAATACGAAAAATAAATAAATAAATAAATAACACGCCAAGTGAGATGCCCCCGAGATCACGTTCTCCCTTTCTGAAACCTCGATCTGCATCAAATCTACACACACATTCCTAATACAGTGGCAGGTGATTGTAGATGTAAATGTGTGTGTGTGTGTGTGTGTGTGTGTGTGTGTGTGTGTGTGTGTGTGCATTGCACAGTATACATTTGCATGTTCTGACAGATGGACTAGATTGCGAGTGTCATATCTAATTCACATTTGTAAATTAGACACAGTAAGGCATAAATGCCCGTAGCTATTTGATATGCCACTTTAAAGCTGTGAATGTAATGTTCGGCTCTGTTAAACGATGTGTAGGAGGCTTTTTTTCCCCCTCTTTTCTCTCTCTCTCTCTTTTTTTTTTTTTTTCTAGAGTGCTCCAGCTCTCAGATCATTACAGCCTATTTTGTTATGAGAAGTTATGAAAAATCCCCGAGAGGGCACACTATAGCTCATAACTGCTTAGGAAGTGCTTATTCAGTCCTTGGCAAAGCAAAAATTGTTATTAAGGTTAAAAAAAAGGGCCGGATATAGTCAAGAAGCTTTCTTTTGTGAGATATATATATATATATATATATATATATATATATATATATATATATATATATATATAGATATATATATATATATATTTTTTTTTTTTTTTTTTTAAATGATGTGATTATGGGTGTTCCTGCTGTGATGTGCTGTGATGTGATAGTATGGAGCTGCGATTCACTGAGCAGTGGATGACGGTTTGGTTCATAGTTTGGCTCGTTATTAGGAAATCGTCAGAAAGAAACAGTGTGACCACGATTACTCATTCATTCATTCATTCATCTTCTACACCGCTTTATCCGATCTTCCCTCGGGTCACGGGGGGTCCTGTGCCTATCTCAGGCGTCTATGGGCATTAAGGAAGGATATACCCTGGATGCCCAACCCATCGCAAGACACACACCACACATTCACACACACATTCATACACTAGGGACAATTTTCCAAGGTGCCAATCACCTACCGTGCATGTTTTTGGACCCGGGAGGAAACCGGAGAACCCGGAGAAAAACCCCCCTGAGGACACGGGGAGAACATGCAAACTGCACACACAGACAGGAATCAAACCCAGACCCTGGCAGTGTGAGGCAAATGTGCTAAAAACCACTAAACCACTATATATATATATATATATATATATATATATATATATATATATATATATATATTTTAATTGTTAAATATGGTACGTGGCTCCTTTAAGAATTATGTTCCTGTTTTGGTTGCTTTTCCACATACACTGATGATACCATATACACCAGATACACACCATATACACTAGGTTCTGTATGTTAATATAGTGAGGAGCTCGTCCCTATTAGTGAATACGCAGATAGTAGGTATAATTGGAGGAAAATTTAGGAAGCATGAGTGGATGCACGTTGCTTTTTTTTGTTAATAAAAGGTTCAGAACCAGGGACCATGTTTTTTTTATTAGGGATTAATTTATCCCTAATTAATACATTAATACAAACCCAGGTTCATATTTAGTTCCCTATGGAATGTATCCAGGTTGAACATCCCACCATATCGAACACAAGAAGAGAAAAGATGATGATGATGATGATGATGATGATGATGATTGATGATCAGGAATTTATGATTATGACTTATTACTTGGATATTCGTGTGCAAACTGTAGCAGTATTTTTCCAGGAACATTGTTCTGGTGGTTTGGTGAGGTTTTTACGATATATTTGAACATTGTTAGCAAATCGCAGGATTTCAACAGAAATGTAAACATAATTAGAAAAATAATAGACCTATTCTATTCCTATCTGTATATTTAGAGCATATTATCTGTCAGTGAGTGTGAACAATACAGTGAGTGTGATGTGAAAAAAGTACACGTTTCAATATATATATATATTTAAACTAAAATATGAACAAAAAAAAAAAAAAAAATATATATATATATATATATATATATATATATATATATATATATATATATATATACATAGGGGGCATGGTTGATTAGTGAGTTTTAGCACGTTCGCCTCACACCGCCAGGGTCCGGGTTCGATTCCCGTCTCGGCCATGTGTGTGTGGAGTTTGCATGTTCTCCCCGTGCCTCAGGGGGTTTTTCTCCGGGTTCTCTGGTTTCCTCCCCCGGTCCAAAAACATTCACAGTAGGTTGATTGGCACCTTGGAAAATTGTCCCTAGTGTGTGTGTGTGTGTGTGTGTGTGTGTGTTGTGTGTGTGTGTGTGTGTGTTCTGCGATGGGTTGGCATTCCATCCAGGGTGTATCCTGCCTTAATACCCATAGACGCCTGAGATAGACACAGGCTCCCCGTGACCCGAGGGAAGATTGGATAAAGCGGTATAAGATGAATGAATGAATGTCTTTTATATAGTGTTGGTCGATTGTCTTTCAACGGTCTAACGACTGTATCGATAGTGTTCCAGCCACAACATCCATATCAAATACTGCTTAAAAGAACTGCTTGTCAACTTGTGTAGAAAACAAATTGCATTATTGTATACCTCGACCCTAGCGACCATCCATCGCAGTCCGTCACTCCTCAGGAAAGAGAGATCCGGGACCGGAAGACCGGCGGAATGAAGTAACGCTTTTCGTCTCCCCTTTGGTTTCGCTGAAGCCTGTGTTTTCTCGAGCACCTCGATGCATATGCATGGGAGGCAGTTTCTGAAATAGAAAAGGATTAAATGTGATGCTGATGGCCCTACAGATCTGAATAAACTGCGGCTTCACAGTCTGTTAGTACTACTTATTAGACCTACTGATAGGATGGGAGTAATATACCGTAATTAGCCGGCGCCGCTAACTCCAGCAATATGGCTGATTGTAGAGCTCCATTCTGGAACTCGGATGTTGCGAGCCAATGAATGAGAATCAAACGGCATTGAGGAATAAATTAGCATGCCTTACTTTGTGGTCGCTAACCATGAGGCATGTTCAGCGTTTTGTTCACATTCAGTCCGAACGAACGCGCTAACATTTGAGCAGGACAAGTTGAACAGGTGCAAAATTTGGGTTTCAGATCAATATTTTCCCCCTTTGCTGTCGAATGTAGTGTGATGACATGATGTTAGCAAAGAGGGGGTTGGCGGTTAGCACGTTAGCCTCACATATCCAGGGTCCGGGTTCGATTCCCGTCTCGGCCATGTGTGTGTGGAGTTTGCATGTTCTCCCCGTGCCTCAGGGGGTTTTCTCCGGGTTCTCCGGTTTCCTCCCGGTCCAAAAACATGCACTGTAGGTTGATTGGCACCTTGGAAAATTGTCTCTAGTGTATGAATGTGTGAATGTGTGTGTGTCCTGTGATGGGTTGGCATTCCATCCATGGCTCAAGGGCCCACTAGTGGCAGCTTGATTGTGGTGGGGTTTGAACCCGTGATCTTCCAGTCCAGAGGCCAATGCCTTAACCACTGAGCTTACACACCTTGCTTTATATAAATAGCATAGCCATATAAATAGCACTTAATTAACAATAAATTAATACATTTTCTATTCATTTTTGCCTTCTTTATTGATGAAATACTTTTCTTTGCATAGCTTGTTTGGAAGTTGGGGTCAGAGCTCAGGGTTAAGGCCCTTGCTCAAGGGTCCAAGGGTGGCAGCTTGGCGATGACCAGGGCTCGACCACCCCGACCTTACGATCAGTAGCCCAGCGCCTTAAACCACAACCCCCTCACTAGTTTATGTATTTATGTATTGTAATATTCGTTCATTCATCTTCTACCACTTTATCCAATCTCGGGTCACGGCGAGTCTGTGCCTATCTCAGGCGTCTATGGGCATTAAGGCAGGATACACCCTGGATGGAATGCCAACCCATCACAGGGCACACACACACACACAATCACACACACATTCATACACTAGGGACAATTTTCCAAGGTGCAAATCAACCTACCGTGTATGTTTTTGGACCGGGAGGAAACCGGAGAACCCGGAGAAAAACCTCCTGAGGCACGGGGAGAACATGCAAACTCCACACACACATCTGGGGGAATCGAACCCCGACCCTGGAGGTGTGAGGCGAACGTATTGTAATGTTTCTAAATTTCATTTTGTCCTTAAACAGCTTTTTCCAAATTAATTTTATAGCTCAAGCAACAAAATGTCCGAGACAATGAAATCTCCAGGAAAATGGAATTTCTGATCATCTCTCTATTAAAACCTCGTAGGCACTTGAGACTCCTGGATATGTTCCTCAATATTCCTGATACAAATCAGGTGAAAAGGAAATCCCACTAATGGAGTTTTACACTCCAGGTTTATGGTTTAGGAATCGCCTCAGTTCCTCTCCTCATCCTCCGCTCCACTGCTCTTGAAGATAGGGGCCACCCCTGACCTTTGGCCATAGGACCCCCCCCCCATGCTTCAGTGGTCATTAGGAGAGGGGGAGGATGAAAACCCGATGGGGTCCCCAACCATGAACGAGAGATGCTTTAGCCCCTCCTTATATAGTCTAACAAACACATGCATCGTTCACATGCGGGGCTTCTCTTGAGAAAAATCACCTATCACCCTAATCTGTGTGCCTCTCCAGACTTGAGAGACATTAATCTTATTTGTCGTAACCAGTCTCTGGGGAGTGGACCGTACTGGGCCGACCCCTATCCCCAGCTGGGGGACGAAGGGTTTTGGAGGCCCTGTATCTCCCCAAACACAGTCCCTGAAGCTAATTTGATGTGAAAGTTAAAGAGGCCAAAATGGGAACAAAGACGACATTATGCAGATTCCTGTTTGATTTTCATTTGCACTCCTTTGTGCACCAGCCCTCCCTCTCTCTTTTCTTCTCCTCTGCCTTTTCTCAGTCCTTTCTATGAGGCGATTAGGGAGGCCGAGCCAGGCAGATGAAGCCGCTTTGGCTCACTGATCGTAGACAGGTTCTGCCAGCGCCCGGTTTCTTATGGAGTCATCACCTGGCTAATTACAGCGCATTGCGCATTGTTGAACTTGATTATCGTTAGGAACGTCGCGGGAGGCGGACCGGAGGAGTTGTGTGTGTGTGGGGGGGGGTAGAAAGGCAATTGGGATTCTTGAACAGTCGAGTCGTTTTCGCGGAAGTTCACCTTGCATTTCAATTTCGGCTCCGCGAAAGGTATCAACGTCTACAGCGCATGCTAAGTAGCTCGTGCGCGTACGACGCACTCCAGACTGACTCCCGAGCAACAGTGCGCGGCAGCCGGCAAAAGATCCGAGATCCGAGCGCCGTCGTTTGAAATCCTCTCTGCTGCTTGACCTTTAATTGGGTTTACGTTGCCGCGGCTTTGGCTCCTTGGCCACACGCCTCCTTTTACGGACAAACAGAGGTGCGGAAACATCCAGGCCCGCTAGCTTTTAATGAAGAACACCTTAAGAGATTAAAATAAAGAAAAGGCCAACTGGTAAATTGAGGGTACACATGTGGAGCGAGGCACTCTAACCTGTTTTCCATAGAGCCGATCAACAGGGGAATTGGCTAGATTAGCATTTTTATTGCGTGGCAAAGAACAAGAGGGCCCCACAACCCCTAACACCCTCCCCCCACCTCCCCCGCCCCCCTTCCCGAACTCTATTTAGCCCTCCCCCTATCCGGCTGCTCTGGCAAGCCGAGTCCTCTTCTCGGTGCTAGATTGTCACCTGTCCCTCTGCCTTCGCAGACGTGCCAACGATGGCACCTTGCCCCTGGCGCCTGCCCAAGCTCGGGCCTGTTTGCATGTGCACCTGTGCGCCTGCTTGTTTTGTTTCCAACCAAATGCGATCTCGTACAATTGCACGCGCCGGCGGACGACTACCGGTCATGTGGGATCCCCACCGCTCCCGATGGTGTATCGGCGTTACGAGACGAACAGCAATCTCGGTGGCACGTCTTGTAGCGATTCCCCGGCGTATATTTGCTTGCATATTAAATCCACGCAGCCTCGCTGTAGACTCAGCGGTGAGTCAATCTGCTGTGTGTTTTCCTCTCGATAGCCAGCAGCTACCAGCCATGTCTCAACCTCCACTCAAAACAAACACACATACACACACACACACCCACATGCTGCGGTCGCAGTATGGGATGACTGCTGTGAACTGTACACAGTGCACCAGCGTGGGAGAACCGGTCTACGCTCTTCGCCTCCCTTTTGTATGGCTCTGAGCATGTATGTGTATGTATGTGTGTGTGTGTGGTGTGTGTGTGTGTGTGTGTGTGTGAGATCAGAGACGTCTGCTGAGGGCTCTGCGGAGTGGCCATGTATCAGATTCTTCTCTGCTGGGCTCTTTTCAATTAGTCAGCGCTTCCCTTCCAGGCTTATTGCATCCTTTTACCACCTGAGGAAGTTGCCATGTGGAATTCTATTAAGAGCCGGGCGCCGGCCTCGGCCAATCAGACGCTCCGCTCGACTTCTTTCTAAGCAGATTTTCAGTATCAGGAGCCAGTTGTGTGCATATCGGATTGTTGTTTTGTTATTGTTTTGTTCTTTTTGTGAATCTTGGACTGGGCTTTCAATTGATTGCACATTACTGCTCTGTAGTCTGTGTTAGAGAGAGAGAAAGGAAGAAAGAGAGAGAGAGAGAGAGAGCAATCTCATTATCCTCTAAACGGTAGAAGCAGAGTCTATCAGCGTCAAGAGACTAACGCGAGGTACAGAGGAACGGGGGCGTTTGTAGTTCTCACAACAGATAACCTCTCTTTCTCTCTCTCTCTCTCTCTCTCTCTCTCTCTCCATCTCTATATCTTGTTTTTCCCCCCCTCCTCCTCTACTGATTTTCTCTCCAGCACGCTTTCTCATTTAGCTCTGATGTGTTGATTGCGCCGCTACGCAGTCTTCCTCTTATTAGCGCTGGACTGATATGTGACACCACTGCACTGACTCAGCGCATAGCGTCCTATTAAAGTATGGAGATAACGAGGTCCGTTAGATGCCTCATAAGAGCCTTACAAGCCATCGCAAGGTCCGTTGGAAAAGAGCGCTTAGAATCGACTCGGAGGCAATTATCGAACCACCTGTGTCATCTCATCTGCCGCGGGGCTCGGCGGCAGCTAGTCGACCTACTTGTCCTTGGGAAAAAAATAAATAAATAAAAAAGATTTGATTTCCAAGGACGAGGTACTAGATACTACACTACCCGGGGTAGCAAGGCTTCCACAGGTGCTAGCGACGAAAAGGAAAACCAAAGAGGATTGTTTGCTTTGGGATGCCCTTCAACAGTACCTTGATGTATATGACATGGGGCGCCTCACCTGCACCCTTAACCGAACTGATGTGACTAGGTATCACTCCCTCCAGGGAATACACCACCACGGTTTGACTCTTCACAATGACCACCTGCACGCATCCCCTCTCACGAGGTACCTCACATCGTCAGAGGTACGGGCAACATTCATTCATTCATCTCATCTAATCTAACTCTACCGCTATATCCGATCGATCTTCCCTCGGGTCACGGGGAGCCTGTGCCTATCTCAGGCGTCTATGGGCATTAAGGCAGGATACACCATGGATGGAATGCCAATCCATCACTGGGCACACACTCACACACACATTCATACACTAGGGACAATTTTCCAAGGTGCCAATCAACCTACCGTGCATGTTTTTGGACCGGGGAGGAAACCGGAGAACCCGGAGAAAAAAACGCTGAGGCACGGGGAGAACATGCAAACTCCACACACACACATGGCTGAGACGGGAATCGAACCCCCGACCCTGGCGGTGTGAGGCGAACGTGCTAACCACTAAACCACGGTACAGGCAACATTTTCCAACAAAATGACCTTGAAATTTCTCATAAAAGAAATTAATACACTCGGGCTGTCAATAAGCAAATTCGCTCTAATGGCACTAATGTTATTAAAGCGTGATTAACGCGGCGCGCATTACTACGTTACAGCACTTTGCCGTACCAACGATTTTCAGTCCGTGGCCTTCCCGGATCATTTCAGCATTGACTTTTCCTCAGCCGTGTTTAACGGCTTCTAATGTTAGGATGGAATATTAAAGAGGCGATAGATGTGTTTTATTAACCAAAAAACAACACACATCCACTCACGCTTCCAAAATTTCCCCCCGAATTACGCCCACCTGGCTGCAACCTGTTTGAACGTGCGGACGTAATTACATGTTTAGGAAAATTTAGGAAGCATGAGTGGATTTCCGTTCAGTCATCTTTAGGCATTAAGGCAGGATACACCCTGGATGGAATGCCAAACCATTGCAAGTCACACACATTCACATTCACACACACACATTCATACACTAGGGACAATTTTTCCATGGTGGGAAAACCAGGGGAAAACGGAGAAAAGAACCTTGAGGCACGAGGAGAACATGCAAACTCCACACACACATGGTCTAGACGGCAATCGAACCCGGGCCCTGGAGGTGTGAGGCGAACGTGATAACGTGATAACCACTACTCATAGTATTACCTACTCATAGAGGCCATTAGCTTCCAGATATTCCCCTTTTCCTGAACTGTTTCTACATGTTTATGGACAGACCAAAGGACTGATGAATATATAGATAGATAGATGATGGATGGAAGGATGGAGGGATGGATTACAGTAATGGAAAGACAGACAGACAGACAGACAGACAGACAGACAGACAGACAGATAGATAGATAGATAGATAGATAGATAGATAGATAGATAGATAGATAGATAGATAGATAGATAGATAGATAGATAGATAGATAGATAGATAGATAGATGGATGGATTAATGGATAGACAGACATATAGAAAGGCAGACAGACAGACAGACAGACAGATAGATAGATAGATAGATAGATAGATAGATAGATAGATAGATAGATAGATAGATAGATAGATAGATAGATAGATAGATATATATAGATAGATAGATAGATAGATAGATAGATAGACAGACAGACAGACAGACAGATAGACGTATAGACAGACAGACAGATAGATAGATAGATAGATAGATAGACAGACAGATAGATAGACAGACAGATAGATAGAAGACAATAGATAGACGATAGATAGATAGATAGATAGATAGATAGATAGATAGATAGATAGATAGATAGATAGATAGACAGATAGATAGAAGATAGGGATAGATAGATGGACCGTGTTTTCTCATAGACCTTAAAGGGCCCTGAGATCTTTGCATTATGGCAGCACTACATAAAGCGCCTGTGTTATATTATACATACTGTATAACACCCGATGGGGGGGGGGGGGTATTCTTTAGAGTGCGCACTGTATCTCTGTGGTTAATAAGGTGTCTGCGTTATCTTTGGCCTGTGTGTGTGTGTGTGTGTGTGTGTGTGTGTGTGTGTGTGTGTGTGTGTGTGTGTGTGTTACACATGTGAGTGTTTTTTTTTTTTGAAGTCCACGCACAAACAGGATAAAGGGCTCCGGGCTCTTTTTCCTACTCCGCAATGCCTTTGGAGTGCTTTGGGGCGCATGCTATTGTGTTGTTGTGTATCACCCCCTGGTTCCCTGTGGAGCGAGTCTTCATGCTTTAATCAGTGATTTGGATGCGGTGTACATGCCTGAAGCGGCGAGGCTGCACACCGAGCACGGCCTGCTGCGACTCCATGAGCGTCCCCCGCGACGATGACGGGAGCCCAGAGCTCACTGGGGATCCGCACACCGAGGTGTCGACCGCTGGCCGGTCTGGGGGTCGGGTTTAAAGGCCGCGGCGCTCTCGGCAGGTCCTGCACATGGTTTTTATTAAACGGCGTCGAGGCCTGAGTGTGACAATAGAGATGGATGAATTGAAGAGGATAAAGGCAGTGAAAGCGCAGGACAGATTACAGACGTAGCTGTTGGCAGGCGGTGACATTCTGTATGCGTGCGCGCTTGTGCACGGGCATATGTGTGTGTGTGTGTGTGTGTGTGTGTGTGTGTGTGTGCCGGATCCCCCTCTCTTTCATCCTCCAGATGGCTCAGGTGATGTTGGCTGAGTTTGGGCATGAGCGTATGTGTGTGTGTGTGTTATGGCTAGGGAGAGGACACGTGTGTGTGTGTGTGTGTGTGTGTGTGTGTGTGTGTGTGTGGGGGGGAGGGGGGGGGGGGGGGGGGGGGGTCGGGGGACGCACGCCATCAGACATATGCACCCCGAATATCGCTATGTAAACATCTGCAGTGACATGACAGGCTCAGATTAATCACCCCAGTCTGGGCAGCCTGCAGTCCCCCCGCTAAGACCCAGCTTGCTAACACTGGGCTTTGAACACAAAGCAAACACACGCCTCCGACACGTGCCAGCGCGAGACGTGTATCATTTTTAAAGACGTATTGACTCCCATCACGTCGTTAACACCGATATAGTATATTTATATATATATATATATATATATATATATATATATATATATATATACGAGTCTTTTTTGAAATCCAAATCGCGCCATCGTTCCGTCTGCCAGCGATGTTCCTGAAGGCCCGGAAGGGGGGGGCGGAGCAAATCGCCCAGCGTGAGAGCGTCTCGCCGAGGTGGTCTCGGCCCGTTTTCCAAGTGATCTCAAGAGAGGTTTGATTGCAATAAGAAAGCGATTCAGCTCTGAATCAACTCCACTGCACCGAGCGACCCGAGTGAACGCACAGGGTATTTTGGGCGGCTGTTTTTTTTGTTTTTTTCTTTTTTTCTTTTTTTTCTTCTTTTTTTTTTGTGGAGATATGAGCTGCTAAACCGAACCAAAAGAACGCGGCTTTGAACTGTAGCACTGTGTTTGGACTGAAATACAAACGTAAATAAAAAACACTGGATGCGTTCATATAAATATTTTAATCTGGTTATTTATGTACATGTATATCTGTAAGTTATTCAATGCAAATGGCACTAATGTTATTAACGTGTGATTAACGCAGTGTGCATTACTATGTGAGTGATCTGCTCTTCACTCTGCGTCGTGTTGGTGCGAATAAAACGAAAACAAAAAAGAGCAATGAATAAAGAGACTTCAGTGCATCCACTCACGCTTCCCAAATACCCCCCCCCCCCCCCCCCCCCCCCCCCCCGAATTACGCCTACTAGCTACGCATTCACAACAGGTATGATCTCCTTCATTATATTAGCGTATATTAGCGTATGGAACCGTAACGCAAGCGCATCGCATTCCCAAATCCGTATTACGCAATAAAGCACATGCGCTAAATGCGACGCGCTTCCGTATATAACCTAAACGTATCACCAGTTTATATGGAAAAGCAACCGGAACACAATTCTTAAAGGAGCCACGTCCCATATTTTACCATTAAAGACAACCACTAAAACAAAGTAACATTGTAATGAATAATAATAATATAATATAATAAATATATAATATTAAAATATAAAAAAAAATACATTTTAAATTATAGACAGACAAACATTTTGGTCGATTGACAGACCCTAATAACCATAGATAGATAGATAGATAAAAATAGACAACAGATAGACAGATAGATAGATAGATAGATAGATAGATAGAAGATAGATAGATAGAGATAGATAGATAGATAGATAGATAGACAGACAGATAGATAGACAGATAGACAGATAGATAGATAGATAGATAGATAGATAGATAGATAGATATAGATAGACAGATAATAGATAGATAGATAGATAGATAGATAGATAGATAGAGATAGATAGATAGATAGATAGACAGAGCTAGATAGATAGATAGATAGATAGATAGATAGATAATAGATAGATAGATAGATAGATAGATAGATAGATAGATAGACGATAGATAGATAGATAGACAGACAGACAGCAGACAGACAGACAGATAGATAGATAGATAGATAATAGATGATATATAGATAGATAGATAGATAGATAGATAGATAGATAGATAGACAGACTATAGATAGATAGATAGATAGATAGATAGATAGATAGATAGATACAGACGATGTATAGATAGATAGATAGGGAGATAGATAGATAGATAGATAGATAGATAGACAGACGATATAGATAGACAGACATTAGATAGATAGATAGATAGACAGATAGATAGATAGATAGATAGAAATAGATAGATAGACAGACAGACAGACAGACCGACAGACAGAGAGATAGATAGATAGATAGATAGATAGACAGACAGACAGACAGATAGATAGATAGATAGATAGATAGATAGATAGATAGATAGATAGATAGATAGATAGATAGATAGATAGATAGATAGATAGATAGATAGATAGATAGATAGATAGATAGATAGATAGATAGATAGATGGATAGACATACAGACAGATAGATAGATAGACAGACAGACTAGAATAGATAGATAGATAGATAGATAGATAGATAGATAGATAGATAGATAGATAGACAGACAGACAGACAGATAGATAGATAGATAGATAGATAGATAGATAGATAGATAGATAGATAGATACAGACAGACAGATAGATAGACAGATAGATAGATAGATAGATAGACATAGATAGATAGATAGATAGAGCTATAGATAGATAGATAGATAGATAGATAGATCAGATAGATAGATAGACAGATAGATAGATAGATACAGATAGATAATAATAGATAGATAATAGTAGATAGATTAGATAGATAGATAGATAGATGGATGGATGAATAGACAGATAGATAGATAGATAGATAGATAGATAGATAGATAGATAGATAGATAGATAGACAAATAGACAGACAGATAAAAATAGACAGATAGATAGATAGATAGATAGATAGATAGATAGATAGATAGATATACAGACATAGATAGACAGACAGACAGATACAGACAGATAGATAGACAGAATACAGACAGATGATGGAGATGGATGGATGGATAGATAAATAGATGGATGGATGGATGGATGATAGATGGATCAAATAAAAATAGACTTATAGAAGATAGATAGATAGATAGATAGATAGATAGATGACAGACAGACAGACAGACAGATAAATAAAATAGACAGATAGATAGACATTAGATAGACAGACAGATAGACGATAGATAGATAGATAGACAGACAGACGATAGATAGATAGATAGATAGATAGATAGATAGATAGATAGACAGACAGACAGACAGATAAATAAAAGATAGACAGATAGATAGATAGATAGCAATATGATAATAGATAGATAGATAGATAGATAGATAGATAGATAGATAGATAGATAGATAGATAGATAGATAGATAAATAGATATTTATCAATACTTTTAATCATTATTATTATCTACTATTAATCGCTTTCAGAACTGATACTTGGTTGTAAGTGTTGGGGGGGTGTTTGGGATGGTGGTAGCTCAGTGCTTAAGGCGATAATCTATGGAGCGGAAGATTGCAGGTTTAAATCCCAGCTGTCACAAGTGGGCCCTTTCGCAAGGCCCTTAACCGTCTGCCAAATCCCCACCTACGTGTGCTTCAGCCGTTTATTTATTTGTTTGTTTGCGTTCGAGTCAGTGTAATTGTGCGGAACTGTCATCTGACCACCACGTCCCATTGACATCCATCGTCCGTGTCCTGAGTGACAGCTGTGTGTGTGTGTGTGTGTGTGTGTGTGTGTGTGTGTGTGTGTGGGTGGGGGGGGGGGGGGGGGTTACGGGGTTGCAGTGGCTGCCGTAATACATTTGCACAACAGACACGAGTACAAAATTTAAATCCACATCAAGTCTTATGTCATTTCATTCACGATTTCAGTTCATTTTGCCGCTTGGGATTGAATAGGCTGCTAGATTCCATGATTGGGTACGATTGAAAGCAGTTACGCAAGCAACGCAGGTGTACTCAATCATACACACACACACACACACACACACACACACACACACACACACACTTTAATGAGCCTTTCAATCCCGAAAACCCTTTATGTGGTAAACGCTTTATGTTTCTTAGTTTCATTGATATTTAGCAAGCTCGACTCTCAGACTGGATACTTGTTGATGCATTGTTTTTCCTTCAAACCTGTTTTTTCTTTGCTATCATTTGCATATCGTCTGACTATTTATATATTTATTAGTCGATTATTGAATATTTGAACTACAGCTGCACTTTCTTGAAGTTCCAAAGACACATAAATTCAAAACTCCTGTCCTTATTAAACTGCAAGTCATAAGCTTTGCATGTGCTTATTAAACATCCCACGACGTATTTACTCCCCTATTTACCCGTCTGGGAGGATGTTCCACCAGGGGTGGCGATTCGTGCACCATTCAGGCACAAGGGTGTTAATAAAGTCAGGTAATGATGTAGGCTGATATGCTGAGGGTGCAGTCAATGCTCACATTCATCCCAAACGTGTCCTATATGGCTTTTTGTAGGAGGAGATCTTTCCCTCCATCCCATATTCTGTATCTTCCTGGACCAGGCTTTGCACAGTGTCATATTGAAAGAGGGGAAAAGACGTGTCGGCTGAAAAAAAACCTACCCGGGTGTCCCAATACTTTTGGCAACGACGCCTATGCGATACCGCAGAACAATTCTTGCTATTTTAGTAGCGTTCGGTGGATTCTATTCCGAGGTAAAGTGTAAGCAGAGAAGATATAATAAGCGCTTTATGGGGTTTTATGAGCACTCGATTTCCATATTGCGATGGTCCCGATGTGGACATCGGGAACTCCGACAAAAACACAAACATCAAATAATCCGGTCATTACTATTCACAGCAAGTCAACAGTTATAGGTGTAATGAAGTGTGAACTATGTGAACAGGTCCATGAAGCTCCTGAACTGTGAGGATGGATTTTTTTGGGATAAGTAATTAATATAAACAGACCACAAAAGTGGCGTTAACAAATGCTGCATTCTTTATTTATATTATATAGAGCTTTAAACAATACGGATCATTATCAAAGCAGATGTACAGTATTAAATAACGAATAATACACAAAAACGGGGCACGGTGGCTTAGTGGTTAGCACGTTCGCCTCACACCTCCAGGGTCCGGGTTCGATTCCCGTCTCGGCCATGTGTGTATGGAGTTGGCATGTTCTCCCCGTGCCTCAGGGGGTTTTTCTCTGGGTTCCCCGGTTTCCTCCCGGCCCAAAAACATGCACGGTAGGTTGATTGGCACCTTAGAAAATTGTCCCTAGTGTATGAATGTTGTGTGTTGTGTGTGTGTGTGTGTGTGTGTGTGTGTGTGTGTGTGTGCGTGTGGGGGGGTGTGCTTCCTCGGCGGGGGGGTGGGGGTGTTCATTCCATGCCCCTTGGTGTTCCCTGCCTTCCATGTGTGCCAAGGGTCTGTAGAATGATCGGACTGACCAGACCTGATCCCCAGGGGTGGGATGATATCCGAGGGGGAAGATGGGCGGAAGAGAATGAAATGAAGGGAATGAAGGTATCTGAATTCCTGCTATAATGATTAGTACTAACATATCGATAACCTGTATATCTGCTTCGGGACAATTTCCATTGTTAAAATGCGCTCTAGAAATGAATTGAACTGCCCCCGAGTTGACGAGTCTTTTTTTTTTTGCGTCTTGTCAGCGAGTGGGCAGCGAGCCAAAGGCATGTTTGTTTTGTTTTTGTCTGTTTTGTTAGTCCCGTTTTGATTCCCGCGTCTAAACGGAGCCCTTTTTTATTCCGGGTGTCGCACCGGGTGCCTTCAAAAAGGCGATTTGCATTTCATTTGTTCTGGAAACGTGCCCTAGAGGTTCACATGTTCATAATGAAACACGCCGCAATCCGATTAGTACACTGCTCTCTGTCTTTTTATTATTATTGTTATTATTATTATTATTGTTGTTGTTATTATTATTATTATTACTGCTGCTGTTGTTGTTTGCTACCATTTGTTTATCTCGCGTCGCGGGTGGACAACAAGTGCGGTTAAAAAGGTGCTTTATTACTGCGCATGTATATTATTGCGTAGATGAATCCCACAAGGGGCACGGTGGCTTAGCAGTTAGCACGTTAGCCTCACACCGCCAGGGTCCGGGTTGCCGTCTCGGCCATGTGTGTGGAGTTCGCATGTTCTCCCCGTGTCTCAGGGGTTTTTTTTTTTTTCTCCGGGTTCTCCGGGTTACATGCACGGTAGGTTAATTGGCACCTTGGAAAATTGTCCCAAGTGTGTGAATGTGTGTGAGTGTGAGTGTGTGGGTTGGCATTCCATCCAGGGTGTCCTGCCTTAATGCCCATAGACGCCTGAGATAGGCACAGACTCCCCGTGACCCGAGGAAAGATCTATATAGTGGTAGAAGATGAATGAATGAATGAATCCCACGGGAAAGGAAGACAAGGAATGCTACCTTCACCCATATTGAAATATTTTTCCTAGCTCTGTGTAACCAGTAGGTAGCGCTATAACTCTAAGCGCGTTTCCGTTACACTTCAAAATGCAAACGTTTTATTTCCCCCATTTCGAGGTCACATGATCTACCTTGCCTTGCATTGGGAATGATGCTGCACTGCACAGCTCAAAAAAAAGGGGGTTCATCCGAACGTGCATACGCGGCCGCACCCAAGTATAGAGGGATCGCCTCTATAAGCCTACGTCTCCGAATAAAAACAAAAACCACTAATTGTGATATAAATAAGCCTGCTGATATCTTTTAATGACTTTTTAGTCATTAACGAGTTTTAGTCGCATGATATGATTCATGTAATTTTATCGACATATCGAAAAGTTTTGCACAAATGTGTAACTCAGGCATGTCCAAAGTCCGGCCCGGGGGCCAAATGCGGCCCGTGTTCAAATTTTCCCCGGCCCGTAGTCTCCGTCATAAAATCAATAATATGCGGCCCACCAGCACTGTTAACTAACAGTATCTATTTTAAATTTCATCAGGAGACCTGTAGCTGCACTCTCGCGTAAAGGTCAGAGAAGAAGGATGCAAAGCTATAAAATTCCACTGTATTCATTCAATTAAGGCAAAATAAAATAACATTTTATCGTTTTTATCTGCCCTCTTTTTGTACTTCAGAATAAGACCAATGTTAGTGTTGTTTTCCTATTCACAGGATTTGGATTTAGAGGTTTACAGTTTGCCATTTAATAGTGAATAATATATAATGTTTCAAATGAAAATAGATATGATTAATCTTCCTGAATGTTTTCTTTAGTTTATATGGCCTTAATATATGAAAGACAAAGTCATTTTAGTAAAAACCTGTTTAGATTTCTTTGTGTTACGTGTAAAGAAATAAAAAGTCTGCTATTTGCAATAAAAAAAATAATAATAATTTGTTAATTTGCATTTAATTTTAATGTTCAAGGAATGTCAGACTGAATGTCCGGCCCCAACATAGTTTCACCTCACCAAATCCGGCCCTCTTTACAAAAAGTTTGGACACCCCTGGTGTAACTGAAATGTGTCTAATTGAAGGTCCTTGTATCACTTCGTTGATGGCAGTAATTCGTAAACACTCGGGAAGTAAATATGGGGTTTTGGTACAATCATTTAGAAACGTTATATATATATATATATATATACATCCATTCATTCATTCATCTTCTACCGCTATCACTGGTCACGGGGAGTCTGTGCCTATATCAGGTGTCTATGGGCATTAAGGCAGGATACACCCTGGATGGAATGCCAACCCATCACACACACACACACACACATTCACACACACATTCATACACTAGGGACAATTTTCCAAGGTGCCAATCAACCTACCGTGCATGTGTTTTGGACCGGGACCGGGGGGAGGAAACTGGAGGAAACCGGAGAAACCCGGAGAAAAACCCCCTGAGGACACGGGGAGAACATGCAAACTCCACACACACACATGGCCGAGACGGGAATCGAACCCGGACCCTGGCGGTGTGAGGCGGACGTGCTAACCACTAAACCACCGTTCCACCACTTTATATACAAATGTAAGTTATATATTAAGTAAAGATGCTGTACAATACATCTCCTAAATATACTATATGAAATGTACACTAGAAGGAAACATATTCAGTTAAACTAGTTTGCTTGTTTTTTTGTTTGTAAATAACCGATTATTGTGTAATGGAATGATTTACATGGATCACAGACCGGAGAGTGTTTTTAAGACATGGTTACTGGTTACTGGTACAAACTCGAGCTTGGATTACTGTCATTGCGGAGTTTCTCCTCGTGCTGATCCTCAGCGTCCTCTATACATATGTATATTGATTAGAATCCGTAGTGTGTAGCTAGGAATGTTTCCCAAATTTCCCAGCACCTTCTGAAAAATCTGAGCCGAACATACAGAGGAGCTTCGTTCCGTAAGTACGCCACTTGACGGATAAGGTTCTTGTCATGACCATTTACACCCGGAATTCCACCCACATGTCGAAGCACAAACCAGGCTGGGATCTGGATAACAGTGCTCGCCTCGAGGAGTTACAGAGTCAGATTTGTCCTGCTAACTCAAACAGATCGGCAGCTTTTCTTTCCACTGCAGTGCGTGCTTTTTGTGTGGTGTGTGTGTGTGTGTGTGTGTGTGTGTGTGTGTGTGTGTGTGTTTAGCCATCTTAAAAAATGGCTGCAGAACTGCATCAGCACTGAAGTGGCACCTGGTTTCTCAGCTGAGCAGCCAAGTTTAGCTTGAGGCAGAACGGGTAACACACACTCACACACACACACACACACACACACACACACACACACACACACACACACACACACACACACACACATACACACATAGTGATGTAGCGATTGAAGGAGTATAGAGGCAAAGCAATGGCAAATACACAGAACATCATGAGGAACATGGTGTAATTGCATGTGACTGTAATTGAATGGCATCAGAATGTGTGATTTCTGGCCTTTTTACACACACACACACACACACACACACACACACACACACACATATATATATATATATTACACAGTGTGTATATGTATCTTTGTGTGTGAGCGTGTGTGTGTCTGTATACACACACAAACACACACACATACACACATACACATATATGTGTGTGTGTGTGTGTGTGTGTGTGTGTGTGTGTGTGTGTGTGTGTGTGTGTAGATAAGATTAAATAAGGTAACCTAATGTGCATTTATTCATCCCATAATAGATCAATTTACAGCAACAAAAAATGTGTAAATATGAATCAGACAATATGCAAATGATACAGTACAGTATATAAACACAAACAACAACAATAGTTATACTACAAAAATAAAATTGCAAAAGATCTCACTGTGTAATAACCAATAAACAGTTACAATAAATAACAGGAAATTAAAATGATTATGAAAATAAATAAATAATAAGCAATATGAATAAAACTCTGGGCTAAAACATTGCCCATGATTCGGGTAAATTATTCAGCATATATTAAATATAATAAATATGGAAAATATGGTATTTAGTTATGAGATATCAGAAGATTATCATTTAATGTTCATGTTTATTCGAAATATATTCCGATAATGACAACAAATACGCAACGATACGTAAAGATTACTTATGCAAATCGAATTTCCATTGGTGTAGCTTATACTATCGTATAACATGGCGTTATTTCCGTGTCAGTTATCGCATCCGGGCGACGTTAAGATCGTCTAGCACAGCGGTAACGATCTTAAAATGTCGGAGTGCGTAAAAGACGTACACGCCGCTTGTCTGGCGTCCTGGAGACATCTTCTCCATCAAGGGCGTGTTCTTATTCATCCACTCAAACTTGGGCTACAATGGCATCAATGAGGAGTTGATTGTTTTTCTTGCCGAGACAGACATCTGTCGAGACAGATATTGACTGCGTGGAAACGTGTCAAAAATAACTCGAGGAGAAAAGTTGCTTTTTTTTTTGTTTTTATGCAAAAAAAAAAGGAAAATACAGGCTGTAAACAGATCTCACATATAGATATAAATACAGTACCATCCGTAAAACAACCCCCTCCTCCCCTCCTCCTCCCCCCCCCCCCCCCTCCTCCCCGTTTCGGAGACGAAGACTTCTGCTATTGACAAACAGACTGGAATTTGCACCACAACAAACATCCCATTTTAACATATAGATAAATACAGTACCATCTATAAAGACAAACCCCCCCCCCCCCTCCTCCCCGTTTCGGAGACGAAGACTTCTGCTATTGACAAACAGACTGGAATCTGCACCACAACAAACATCCCATTAGTAGATGTTGAGCAGCGATTTCATAAATTGTTACAGGATGAAACATCATTAGAGGCTTGTGCTGATTGAGCACCAGCTGGTTAAGCGGCGTCTCAGTCTGTCTGCACGCTAGAGAAACTTTCAGCCGACGAGCTCCTCCCGCAGATACGCCTCTGCACGAAGGCGAGGAAAAGACGCCCCAATCGCCGCAGGGGAACTTATTGTCTGTTTGTCCGATGTTCGTCGGTAAACGTGGCGTCGAACTTGCACCGGTTATAAACGACGCGTTTGTTTGTTTTGCCCTGTCTGAAAGTCTGCGTCAAGACAGACAGCTCTTAAAGGGTGTGGTAGATGGTGGGGGGGGGTGTAGTGGAGATGACGGGTGATGGGTGGGTGGGGATGGCTGCGCTATCCTTCAGCCGACAGCCAAAGGGCTAATTACTGAATAATAAAGAGAAAGAGGCAGGACACATGTGCAAGGCCGATGCCCCTCTCTCGCTACAGAAAACCCCCCGCAGGCCTGTTCGTTCTACACCCACTCCAATTTATCTCCTCGGTTTGAAGGTTTCGGGGTTTGCAACCTGGGGGGGGACTCGAGGGGAGTGGAGCGGGGGTGGCTTCCAAAAAAAATGCTATCCCAAAGGCACCCTGTCGACTGATGCTCACCTGCCCATCGGGCCAGCGCAGGTGCTGCAGGGCCCGAGACGCAATTTCCAGCAGATGATCAGCGCTTGTGAAGCCTGTGGCCCCCTCGCTGCCCATCAATACAGGGCAGGGTGGGGCAGTCGGGGTGCATTTTTTTTTTATTTTAGATGGGTTTTTTTTTTGGGGGGGGGCGGAAGGAGGGGGTGGGTGTTTGTAATTGAGCCTCATACGACTGCCATCTATCACGCCGTGGAGCAGGTGTGGTTTGGGTGGCCGCCATCAGACCCTGACGGCAGGAAGTGACTGACACGTGCCCAGGGGGGGAGGTGGGGGTGGTTGGGTTGGGGCTGTTTGGGTGTGGGGATCTGGAGGTCCCCACGTGCGCCTGCCGCCCACCGATACTTTTCCAATTTGCCGTAATTAGCCCCCATGCGAGGCTGGTCCGGGAGATCACGAGACTGCCCTGGATCAGCTGCGTTAACCCTCCCGTGACGTCTAAACTCCTAATTCATTGCTACATTAACGCCGCCGATTAGCATACGCCCGTGCTCCCGACGGCCCGGGCCTCCGTATCCCCTTGTGATCTCTTTAACAGGCACCTTGATAGCAGCAGACGGTCTCTGCGCACTAAACATCAAAACACACCCACACACACACACACACATATGCACGCAAAAAGCTGCCCCCGCCGTGACCATTAGTAATAGGCTGCATAATTGCTAAGGTGTCACAGATGATCCTAGCTGTGGTTTATGGGTAAGCTCCCAAACGCAACCTTCGTTGAGGCACGAAAACGTATTCAGTCGCAGCCGAGGCTCAATCTGTGCACCGGGACAATGACGCAATGAGCTGGGCTAAAGATCGCAAACACGCCCATGTTGTCTGAAGCAGCTTTGGTTTAGGGGTTGTCTGCCGAATGCCTTAAATACACAATACAGCTTTATGTATAATGCCATATATGCAGTGTTTGTGGAGTAACTAGTTACCGGCGCTACGTAATTTAATTACGAAATAAATGTAACAGGAATGTTACAGTTACTGAGGAGAAATGTGTATTTAAATTACGGTTACTTATGAAAATATTAAAGAGCAATAAATGTTACAGGGTTACATATAAACAATCTATTTACAATCCTAGGATATGTTAAATAATAATAATAATAATAATAATAATAAGAAAGGGGCACGGTGGCTTAGTGGTTAGCACGTTCGCCTCACACCTCCAGGGTCCGGGTTCGATTCCCGTCTCGGCCATGTGTGTGTGGAGTTTGCATGTTCTCCCCGTGCCTCAGGGGGTTTTTCTCCGGGTTCTCCGGTTTCCTCCCCGGTTAAACAACATGCACGGTAGGTTGATTGGCACTGTGGAAAATTGTCCCTAGTGTATGAATGTGTGTGTGAGTGTGTGTGTGTGTGTGTGTGTGTGTGTGTTTGTGTGTGTGTGTGTGTGTGTGTGTGTGTGTGTGGGCATTAAGGTAGGATACACCCTGGATGGAATGCCAACCCATCACAGGACACACACACTCACACTCACACACACATTCATACAGACGATAATCGAACCCGGACCCTGGCGGTGTGAGGCGAACGTGCTAACCACTAAACCACCGTGCCCTTACATATATGATATATCAAGTATAATGTACAGCATGTTAAAAAAACGACTTCATAAACATCTTTCAGGAAAACAAGTTGTGAGGACACAATACGAGAGCTAACGATGCGCTTCTTTTCTTTTGTTTTGACAAACATTATCCGTTCGGTCCTCATTCTTCCTGAGGTCCTCTGAAAAAAGTTTGTGTCATTAAATTTGAACAGCTTTCCAAATAATTGCGAGGTTAGCCACGGGTGTCCAATTAATACTCTCGAAGCAGGATGACACAATTTCCTCGCCTTGTTTTGCGGTTAATAAGGACGTTGGGAGAAGTCCGCGCCGGGGTTGCCTTGATTATGTAAGACTTTCCTGCTGAGATAAGGTTATCTACTTGTTACACTTTCGAAGAATGCACTACAACAACAACAACAACAACAACAATATATCAAACTGCACGCATACAAATGGGTTTCGAACTCATTCACAAGAATTTATATTTGTTTTTGGTTAAAACTTTATCCAGTCACGTAAATGTGGATGAGTTAATAATAAGCTTCATTAATAGTATGTATACATTCATTCATTCATCTTCATTCATCTTCTACCCCTTTATCCGATCTTCCCTCTGGTCGCGGGGAGCCTGTGATAATCTCAGGTGTCTATGGACATTAAGGCAGGATACACCCTGGATGGAATGCCAACCCATCACACACACATTCATACACTAGGGACAATTTTAACAAGGTGCCAATCAACCTACCGTGCATGTTTTTGGACCGGGAGGAAACCGGAGAACCCGGAGAAAAATCACCTGAGGTACGGGGAGAACATGCAAACTCCACACACACACTTGGCCGAGACGGGAATCGAACCTGGACCGTGTCGGTGTGAGGCGAATTGACTAACCACTAAAACCACCGTGCCCCCACTCCAAAAATATATTTCTCAAAGCATCTCGCTATAATTCTGAACTAACAAAACAATAGGGGATGGCGTGGCGTGGTGCAGTCGCCTCACACCGCCAACGGTTCACTCATGTGTGTGCTGGAATTTTCTCCCCGGGCCCAGGGGGTTTTCCCCGGGTTCCCGGTTTCCCCCGGTCCAAAAACATGCACAGTAGGTTGATTGGCACCTTGGAAAATTGTCCCTAGTGTATGAAGTGTGTGTGTGTTGTGTGTGTGTGTGTGTGTGTGTGTGTGTGTGTGTGTGCCCTGCGATGGGTTGGCATTCCATCCAGGGTGTATCCTGCCTTAATGCCCATAGACGCCTGAGATAGGCACAGGCTCCCCGTGACCCGAGGAAGATCGGATAAAGCGGTAGAAGATGAATGAATGAATGAAAAATCAAAAACAGGGAGGTGTGTGGCTCAGTGGTTAAGGCATTGGACTGTAGACCAGAAGATATCAGGTTCAAATCCCAGCACCACCAAACTGCCACTAGTTGGCCCTTGAGCAAGGCCCTTAACCCTCAATTGCTCATTTGTTGATTGGATGGGGGTCTGTATATAAATTATATATCATAAATATGATATATAATGCTGTAATTGTAAAACATACACTAGGGACAATTTTCATGGTGCCAATCAAACTACCGTGCATGTTTTTTTTTTGGACCGGGGAGGAAACCGGAGAACCCGGAGAAAAACCCCCACACATGACAGAGGAGGGAATACAACCCCCAAACCCTGGAGGTGTGAGGCGAACCTTCAACCACTAAGCCTTATTAGTATTTATTTTATTTAACAAAACATTTCCGCACAAAATTCATTCATTTATCTTTCATTCATTCATTCATTCATCTTCTACCGCTATATCCGATCTTCTCTCGGGTCACGGGGAGTCTGTGCCTATCTCAGGCGTCTATGGGCATTAAGGCAGGATACACCCTGGATGGAATTGCCAACCCATCGCAGGGCACACACACACAAACACACACACACACACACACACATTCATACACTAGGGACAATTTTCCAAGGTGCCAATCAACCTACCGTGCATGTTTTTTGGACCTACCGTGCATGTTGGGAGGAAACCGGAGAACCCGGAGAAAAACCCTCTGAGGCACGGGGAGAACATGTAAACTCCACACACACATGGCCGAGACGGGAATCGAACCCGGACCCTGAGGTGAATGTGCTAACGACTAAGCCACCGTGGCCCTCCGCACAAAATTGTTAAGCAAAAATAATAATAATAATGAAAAAAAAGCAATCCAAAAGAAAAATAAAAGCTAGAATAAAAGTAAGGAATCCCAAAAATGCCATAGCGTGCTCGGTTCTTTCATTCGTCAGCCGTGCTATATGAACAAAAGCATTGAGACTTTTCCACCATATCTCGTCCTTCCACACACTGTTATCAGGAGGTCGGAGGCGCTCGGTTAATACGTTGGCAGTGGCCGCTTTAGATTTTCCCTTCAGTTTGAACCGGGAGACCTAAACCGGTTCCAGCATGACATATGGGTTGGAGTGACCTGCTAAAGAGCTCTGACCTCAAACCTACTGGACACTGAATCGATGTGCTTTTCACCTCACCTTCATCTCTTGAACGAGCACCAATCTCATTTACATTTACATGCATTTGGCAGACGCCCTTATCCAGAAGTGACTTACAACTGAGCAATTGAGGGTTAAGGGACCTTGGCTCACGGGGCCCACTAGTGGCAGCTTGGTGGTGGTGGTGGGATTTGAACCTGAGATCTTACAGTCCAGAGGCCAATGCTTCAACCACTGACTGGTGGTGGTGATGGTGGTGGGGAGGTGGTAGCTCGGTGGTTAAGGCTTTTGCCTTTGGCCAGGAAGATCACAAGTTCAAATCCCACCACCAAGATGCCACTAGCAGGCCCTTGAGCAAGGCCCTTAACCCTCAATTGCTCTGTTGTAAGTCGCTCTGGATAAGGGCGTCTGCCAAATGCTGTAAATGTAAGTGTAAATGGTGGGATTTGACCATGAGATATTCCGGTCCAAACAACAATGCCTTAACCACTGAGCTCCCACCACCGACAAAATATAGTGAAAATAAAGCTTGTTATAAGAGCAAAATGGAGACTGAATGTGGAACGAGAGAGGGGTACGGTGGCTTCCGGTTGATTCCCGCCACCGCCATGTGTGTTGCATGTTCTTTCCCTGCCTCAGGGGGTTTCTCTCCGGTTTCCTCCCCTGGACCAAAAACATGCACGTTAGGTGGATTTGCAACTTGGTAAATTGTCCCTAGAGTATGAATGTGTGTGTGTGTGTGTGTGTGTGTGTGCGCCCTCCAGTGGGTTGGCATTCCATACAGAGTGTATCCTGCCTACCAAAGGACCCCCCCCCCCCCCCCCCTCCCGATAGAGAAGAGGGATAGAATGAATGAAAGAATGTGGAATGAGTCCACAAACTTTCACGAAAGCATAGGAAGAACCCGCAACCCTGCATGTGGACTACAGGAGGATTTGTGAGGACCGGTGCGGCGTAGCGTCGTAGGTGGGACTTGAACAGAGAGGAGAGAAGGCGAGCTCACGGCAGTATTTAGTCTTTAACACCGCTGAGCGCCCGTTCGAGAATCGAATGCGTTTTTTTTTTTTTTTTTTTTTTTTATGCTTCGGTGCATGAGAACAATACCGCACACACACACACACACACACACACACACACACGTATACACAAGCACGCTCCCCTCCCATTATGGAATATGATCGTCTCAAACTGAGGCCAATTTCAAAAGCAACAGGATATTCCACACCACAAATAGGCAGGAAGGTGGGAGGCCGGAGAAATGCGCAACGCTGAAGGCAGTCAGAAACCTCTACAGGCTTTCTGTCCTCTGTGTGTGTATCAGTGTGTGTGTGTGTGTGTGTGTCCAGGCTAAGTTAATAGTCCTGGTGTGTGTAAGTTGTGTGTGTGTGTGCGTGTGCGTGTGGGCTCTGCTAGCGCTCAAACACAGATATAATGACGCTTAACCGCCTCGCTCTGCCGCTATTGAGCTCATCACCCCACTGTGCAAAGAGGCAGGTGCTGCTGGATGGGAAGGCATGCTGTCAGATGCCGTGAGAGCAGTGTGTGTGTGTGTGTGTGTGTGTCTAGAAAGAGTGTGCGTGCGCGCGCGAGAGAGAGAGAGAGAGAGAGAGATGGAGCTCGGGAGAGGCGAAAAAAAAAGAGGAAGAGTGCAAGTAGAAGAGAGGGGACCTATTTCAATAGGCTGCTGATTTGAGATAAGTGATCCCCTTGAAAGAGGAAATGCGCCGGCTCTCTACCCACTCCCCTCCCTTCCCTCCCCCCTACACCCTCCAACCCACCCAGGCCCCCCCACCCCCCCCCCCCCCCCACTTCGCCAGTTTGGCCTGAAAGGAGAACCATCCACCTGCTAGCAGCATCAATTGGCCCCTCTTGTGGCTTTTTCACCATTTCTTTTTTTTGTTTTTTTTTTTTGCCTCCCCCCGGTTCCCGTTTGCTCGCCCCCTCGCCGTGTCTCCCATTCAGACGGGCTGAATAAGCAGCCTGTGGGCCGTATTGAAACTGGCCTCACCAAGCGCTCATTGTTGCAGCCCCGCGCCACTCCAGAGAGAGAGAGAGGGGGGGGGGACCTGCTCGAACCTGCGCTCGCTTTACCCCTCTAATCGATGCATCTCTGCCACACACACACACACACACACACACACTCGCGCTGCCTCGCTTCCACGGCTCGATTTAACCGCGCCAGCAAATGGAGACGTTTAACCGTGCGGCGTTTATTTACTTCCTTTATCTCTTTTGCCCTTGATCGAGGACATTCAGTCGGATAGGGGGGCATCCGGATTGGGGATGTAAAAGTGTGTGTGTGTGTGTGTGTGTGTGTGTGTGTGTGTGTGTGTGTGTGTGGGTAGGTATTGGGATTGTGGGAAAAAGGCAGACAAGGTGCTGCGAACTGACAGGTGTTAAACTTCTGCTCCCGCCTGTGGGAGTTTATCCTGGCTTGGCCCAGATACCGATGCTCCCATGATGCACCTTGCTCTGCCCTAGAGTTTCTCAGTGTCTTTATCACACATACACACACACACACATATCAATTTTAAGACTGTGCAATCAAGCCATTGTGATAGTTTATTGCAGTACAGAAATATATCCCAGTAAAGAATGAACAGAAGTATGAATGGGAAGAAGAAACATCCTGGGAATGAATAGAATAGTCTTTATTTGGCACAGACACATTACAGCACAGGGAAATCACATATCTTATCCATATTTTGGAAGCCTGAGTCAGAGATGACTGCGACGGGTTGGCATTCCATCCAGGGTGTATCCTGCCTTAATGCCCGTAGACGCCTGAGATAGGCACAGACTCCCCGTGACCCGAGGGAAGATCGGATAAAGCGGTAGAAGATGAATGAATGAGTCAGAGATGATACAGCACCCCCTGAGGCACAGAGGGTCGAGGACCTTGCTCAAGGACCCAAGAGTGGTAGACTTGGCAATACCGGCGCTCGAACCCCCGACCTTCCAATCAGTAGCCCAGAGGCTTAAATACTGAGCGACACGTGATGACATGACGAAGAAACTGAAGTAATGAATATACGATATCGGTCCCCCAAAGTTAGAGGCACACAATTGTATAGAATGCCTTTGGATGCTGGAGAATGAACTTCACCTTCACTTGAACTATGAGACCCCGAACCCCACACACACACACACACACACACACACACACACACACACACACAGTGGCCGAGAAGGGCAAAACAATGAATTAAGAAATTATAAAACAAAATAACAGTAACAATGAAATCACAGTAACAAATACAGAAAACACATGAACACATTCGGAAACGCATTAACAAATACGAACAGCAAAAATCGTACAAAATTCGTAACAAATTCAGAAATAAATGAACGAATGCGAAAACAAAATGACAAATCGCAAAACAAAATAACAAACTGGAAACACATTATCAAATGCGAAAACCAAATAAATCTAAAAACAAAATAACAAATTCAGAAATGCATTAACGAATGCAAAAGCAAAATAATAATCTAAAAACAAAATAACAAATTCGAAAATGCTAACAAATACGAAAACAAAATAACACAAATCTAAAAACAAAATAACAATTTTGAAAAAAAACCTTAACAAATACGAAAACAAAATAACAAATTCAGAAACAAAATAACAAAAAAATCTAAAAACAAAATAACAAAAAATCTAAAAACAAAATAACAAATTCGAAAACGCCACGACAATCAGAAAAACCCGGAAAAGGTAGGCATTGTTTGAGATTGGATCAGTTGTGTGTTTGGGGGGGAATAAATAAAATAAATGTAGAAGAATTCCTACTTCCTGAATATCGTGACTGACAGGTGTCTTGTCCAATGAGCACCAAGTATTACATTTTCAACCCGTACCTACCTTTTCCCATTTGTTGGAACTTGTTAATGTGTTTTTCTGGGTTTTTGTCATTTTGTTTTTCGTCTTTGTCATTTTGTTTTATGACTTGTTATTTATTAAACGATGTGTTTTGCCCTTCGTGGCCCCTGACAACGCTTTTGAAAATTGGAAGATTGTGACAAGCTTTGACCTCAACCACTCTGACGTTAACTGGAACGAAGAGATGAGCTGGAAATCGTTGACGCTAGTGAACGTGAAAGCGCAGCCCAAGACATTTTGTTCGAGATGAACTTCCAACTGTTGCTTTAACATTTCATCATGTGAAACAAGCGAAGCACTCCATTTGTCGATGACGGGAGCGCTAATGGATGTAAATACGGTTCGAACGCCGGCGCCCGATTTGCATAACCGGCAGGAGCTCACCTAACACCGGCGCTAATCACGCGCCTCGCTCTGAAGTACCATTAGTACTCTACGCTGGCGTATAAAAAAAAAAAAAAAAAAAAGAAGAAGAAGAAACAGTTTATCAAACCAGTTTAGCGCCTAACGCTAATACAGCTGGCGAACACGGGCCGGCGAATCAGACAATGGCGCATTTCGGCGGCGGTCAGCGGATATTTAAGTGTTACGCCGGCGTGGAGGGAGAAAGGGAGGAATTACGATGCCTCGGTTTGGAGACTGAATGGCCTCGGTGGTGTTCTCACCAGCCAAGTAATAACCTGCAATCATGCAATTATCCCCCTCTCTACCGCGTACAGGTGAGAGCCGCTTTCTTCCCAGCAGCACTGGCAGCTCCTCATTCTGCTAATGAACAGGAGGAAGCAGGTTACAGATTTCCCCCCGCAGGACTCGCGCTACACCTCTCGCGCGCCGCGTGCACCTCGCCTAAACGTGTTAACTTTGACTTAAGGCTACGCTCTCCGGAGGATTTCGGAAATTCCGTCACGGTACACAACGCTAGCCTGGAAGTTAGCGGTGGTAAAAAATAAGATCTGGTTTAGCTAGTTTTCTTTTTCACAGACGGGAAAAAGAACGGAGGGGGTGTGGCTCAGTGGTCTTAGGCACTGGGATGCTGATCAGGAGATCCGGGTTCGAGTCCCGGTATGGCCAAGCTGCCACCCTTGGGTCCTTGAGCAAGACCCTTAAACCCTCTGTGCTCCAGGGGGCGCCGTATCATAGCTGATACCCTGCGCTCTGATCACAGCTACCAACAACAAGCTGGGATATGCGAATGAATTTCACTGTGCTGTAATGTTTATGTGACAAATAAAGGCTAATCTCACTGTACGCTGTAGTTTCTCCATCTCTGATTTGGTAGCCGATCCAAACCGGACAGTTACAGATGAAGACAGGACAGGCGCAATGACGGCCGAGTAAAGAAGTGTTTCAGCAGCTCCTGTGGCAGGTTGATTTTTTCTCAGTCAGCCGAGGAAGTACAGCCTCTGCTGGGCTCTTTTATATAGAAACTTTAAAAAAAAGTGAGGATATGTGGACTTAAAGCATGGATGTGTGTACTTGGACCAACTCTGCTTATTATAAACAATTTATTCCTATTTATTGGGACATTATGATCCCTTCATGAACAAAAGCTCATAAAAAAAAACCAAAAAAACATTATATTAAATTATATATATATATATATATACACACACACACACACACACACAAACACACAGTGTTGGGAAGGTTAATGTAATGTAATAGGTTACAGACTGACTCTATTCAAAATATAAGAATAATAAGTAAATAATAATAAGTAATGTTTCAATTACTTTATAAAAGTAAAGTAACAAATTACATTTGATTACTTTTTGATTACATTTGTTTATTATATATATATATATATTTCATATATTTATTATATATATATATATATAAGGGGCACGGTGGCTTAGTGGTTAACAACACAGTTTCGGATTCCCGTCTCGGCCATGTGTGTGTGGAGTTTGCATGTTCTCCCCGTGCCTCAGGGGGTTTTTTCTCCGGGTTCTCCGGTTTCCTCCCCCCGGTCCAAAAACATGCACGGTAGGTTGATTGGCACCTTGGAAAATTGTCCCTAGTGTATGAATGTGTGTGTGAATGTGATGTGTGTGTGTGTCCTGTGATGGGTTGGCATTCCATCCAGGGTGTAACCTGCCTTAATTCCTTAAATATATATATATATATATATATATATATATATATATATATATATATATATATACACCACACATACAGACCATTCTCCCTCAGTTAGTGGTTGTCAAGTTTATCGCCTACACAACCTACATGTAGTTTTCTTCTCGTATCATTTCCATATTAATAGCATATCCTGGATTTGACCTTAGATTTGTCTTTTCCTCTTTCCCAGTATGCAGACTTTAAACAGACGTCCACCTGCGTTCGAACCCGTGACGTCGGCGAGATCCGGACTGCCTTCGAAAATTATTATCCCAACTCCGAGAACTTCCGTCCTGCCTTCAGCGAACGCGCACCTAACAAGTATCCTGGAAAGCGGAATGTTCAGTCCGAGGGGGGGGTATAAAAGAACTATATTTATCACCACAGCAACCACCTACACATTTTCATAGTAGAGCGAGTTGCAGAAACGCGAGCCTGAAAAGACAATGCTGCTGCCATATGAGTAACGACTGCGATCTGATCTCCACAACCGCCTCTGTGTAGAGCATCACCAGACCATCAACGACTGCTTTCTTTATAGTCATTACAGTATGACTCAAATATTCATCTTTTAAAAAAAAAAAAAAAAAAAAAGTTTCTAAAGCATATTATGTACAGATTTGGACGAGATTTCCGAGAGGCATTTACTGCAACGCTACATGCTGGGTTCGTGTCGATACCCGGGCAGATCGTGTTTGTTTATTTCTCAGAATCCGCTGTTAGATGATTAAAGGAGTTACAGCTGGTCATTCGTTCATTTCTAGAGAGAGGGGAGAAGAAAAAAAACGCCTGTATGTGCCATTAAAAGATCGTCTTTAATCAGCTTTCCGGATTATATTCTTCTTTATCCTGCTAATGAGCTCCCAATATACATTGTTAGAGATTCATGTTCAAGTACTTTTTTTTTTTTTTTTTTTTTTTAAAGATGCCTGCTAAAGCATTTATCTCTTCACAGTTCAGGAAGTGGACTAAGGTATGATTAGCAGGGGTAAAAAAAAAAAAAAAAAAAAAAAAAAACACAAGAGCCAGAGCCGAATGTTTGAACTGTGTGAATTTTTTGGAGCAATTAGTAAGGATCAAATAATTTAAGATTTTTATTAAAATGAAACTGGAGCTGATTTCCAAAGAAAGGGCTGAAGCAGAGCATTGGCTGCTCCGGATGAAAATACTATAATCACAAACTAGCACGTGCAAAGGATTGGAATTGGTCCAAGTGCTTGTGTGAATGCATCTGAATCTTATTTGAAATGGCTTTGTATAAGAAAAAAAACATTCTCAAAATTGCGTGAATGGGAAGCTGATGACGGTATCGGGATATAGTACTAGTTATTTGGACTGATTACTACTATGCGTTTTTTTGTACATGGGGGAGTAATGGTACACAAAATTCACGGGTTCGGTGCGGACCTCAGTCTTTAAGTCACGGTTTGGTTCGATTTCTGTACAAGAAGAAATGCAAAGCATGAAATTACTTTTTATGAATGCAGTTTATTTTATTAATTTTTTTTTTTACATTTTTATTATTATTGTTTTTATTATTAGACTCTCTCTCTCTCTCTGTGTATATTATTATATTATTAATATTATTGTTCTTTTTTATACATATATGTCTATATCTATATCTATATAATAATATATCTATTATTTAGCAAAGCAGGCATTTTATTTCAAACCATTTTTAAAATATATATTTGTTTGCACTTTTTTAAATTAAAAATATTAAATTAAATGCATTTAAATAAATAAATAAATAACTACAAATAATAAATTGAAACATTTACATTTGTATGACCCCAATACCAGGAGGCACGGTGGCGTAGTGGTTAGCACATTCGCCTCACACCGCCAGGATCCGGGTTCGATTCCCGTCTCGGTCATGTGTGTGTGGAGTTTGCATGTTCTTCTCCCCGTGCCTCAAGGAGGTTTTTCTCCGGGTTCTCCGGTTTCCTCCCGGTCCAAAAACATGCACGGTAGGTTGATCGGCACCTTGGAAAAATTGTCCCTAGTGTATGAATGTGTGTGTGAATGTGTGTGTGTGCCCTGCGATGGGTTGGCATTCCATCCATGGTGTATCCTGCCTTAATGCCCATAGACGCCTGAGATAGGCACAGGCTCCCCGTGACCCGATGGAAGATCGGATAAAGCGGTAGAAGATGAATGAATGAATGTCTATATCTATATCTATATCTATATAATAATATATCTATTATTTAGCAAAGCAGGCACTTTATTTCAAACCATTTTTAAAATATATATTTGTTTGCACTTTTTTAAATTAAAAATATTAAATTAAATGCATTTAAATAAATAAATAAATAAATAACTACAAATAATAAATTGAAACATTTACATTTGTATGACCCCAATACCAATGTGTGTGTGTGTGTGTGTGTATTTCTTTTCTTTTTTTTTAAATAGTCCAGAAATCATGTAATATTTAAGTATGTAAATCTACTTAACTGATCTACTTTTAACAAAAGTCTTCATTTCTTCCGCCTTCATTTCTTCACTCTGTCGATATGCGGAACTGTCCGGATTTTTTCTTATAAGAAATACTATGGGGTGAGTAGCCACGATGACGCTGCGTCCGACCCTAGTTTCATTTTAATATCCCTGGCATTATTTCATTATAGCAATAAAAACAATGCACTCAATCTGCGACTTAAACCATTCCAGAGACTGTAACTATGGTCCAAACGCACACAAACACACACAAACAATTTCAATATGAATATGTGCACAATTACACACCTATTGGTACACATTTAATTTTATGATGTTAGCATCCATCTATCCAACAATCTATCCGCAAACCACACAATCGTTCTCCACCATTGTGCTGCTACTGTACATACATTTGCTATAAGCACACAGTAGATGTTTGGGATGAGATGGTAGTATGGGTACAGCAGCTGCTCTGTGTGGGATGCTGGAGTCTCCGTGGTAACTCATCTCTACAGTACTGCCAGAACATGCAGACACAGCGATGGGTCCGGGCCAGCTTTGCTCCATACCTCTGGGACATATGAAGTTATATTTATATCACTCCACCCTCCATACAGGCCTGCCACCAATTTGCCTGAGCCCCTGCATTAGATCTCGATTGAACTTTGCATACAATGTGATAACGCCATCGTCCTCCTTCGATTCTGCAGCGCCGGGACTTTCTGAATTAGGTTCATTCCCCCCCCCCCTTTTTTTTTTTCTGCTGATGACACCAGGATTGTTTGTTTGAAATGTTTTCACTCCTCCGGGGGCCTCCAAAAGTGCTGATGAAACTCGCCGTCCGTCCTGAGAGGTGCCAGACTGAGAGACTGACAGAGTGAGAGAATGAGAACATAAGACTGTTCACTTTCTTACAGCACTTTTCCCCGCCAGACAGGCGAGTGCTGCTACTAATCCAGAAGTCTGCTTAAGTGGTTTTGGATCCATTTCCTTTCACTTAACAGTAGCCCAAAATGTCGGAGATGTTCTCTGGAAGTAGGGCTAATATTTCCTATATGATGCTTAGGCTGGCAGTAAGCAATATGGGAGTTTAGTTAGTTGGAGGTTCCCTTGACATGACCTTTTTTTTTAAGGACGACACAAAGTAAAAGCAATCTATTTTTATTGTACTTGACGATACATCTGCATCCCAAACGGCAATCCGGTCTTTCTAGCTTGTTCCAAATCCAGTATGGACACTTGCGGCTTGGCGATACCGGGGCATGAACCCCGACCAGTAGCCTAGTGCTTTAACCACTGAGATACCTTCCCATGGTTAAGGGTTTGAGGGTTAAGGGCCTTGCTCAAGGACCATAGGGCAGCAGCTTGGTGATACCAGGGCTTGATATCCAGGGCTTGATACCCTGATCTTCTGATATATAGCCCAGTGCCTTAACCATTGAGCTGCCCCCTCCAAGAGTTAAGGGCTTGTTTAGCCAATGAGCTGTCTTCCTATGGTTAGGGGTTTGAGGGTTAAGGACCTTGCTCATGGACCCTAGAATGACGATACCAGGGCTTGATACCCCGACCTTCCAATATGTATCCCAGTGCCTTAACCATTGAGCTGCCCCCTCCAAGGGTAAATGGTTTGATGGTTGAAGACCTTGCTCAAAGATCCTAGGGTGGCAGCTTGGCACTAACGGGGCTCGAACCCCTAACCATCCAATCAGTAGTCCATCTCCTTAACCACTGAGCTACCCTTTCCCATGGTTAAGGGTTTGAGGGTTAAGGGCCTTGCTAAAGGGCTCAATAGTAGCCCTTCCACTATTCTAGCAGTGAAACCTGTGACCTTCCAGCCCAGAGGCTAATGCCTTCCCTATTGAGCGATCACCTGCCAAAAGTACTGGGACGCCTGAGCTTTCCCTGCCATATGTGGCTCTTCTCCAAACCGCTACGGCAAAGGTGAAGGCACACAATTCTATAGGATACCTTTGGACCTTCTGATCAGCTCATTTAACCACTAAGCTACCCCTTTGGACGGCCCTGCGAAATTCCGAACCCGGGGCTAAAAAGGGGGAATTTTTTTCATAGAAAATGAATGGGAAAAAATGTCATGTCTCGCGGCTCACCCTGTTAGCCACCGACATGCACATTTGGCATATCCACTGGTAAGAGGTCCAGAGTGGATCACGATCATATACCTCCCGAATCCCACACCCGTTCGGAAATTCAGGAAATCCGCGACATTCCGGCCCCATAGAGAATGAATGGGGACGCTCCGCCGTACAGCCCGTGTTTGCCCAACATGCAGATTTGACATATCCACTCGTCGGTGAGATGGAGTAGGTCGCAAGTAGGACTCTCGAACCCCAGACCCACTCGGAATTACAGGAATTCTGCATCTTTGCAGCCCATACAGATGAATGTGGAAAGTTTTGACCCCCCGCTGTTCGGCCGTATCGACGTATCCACTCGTCCGGGGCGGCAAGGACATTGCACTGATATCCCACTCGGTCCAAAAAACCACAGGGAATTATGGGTAATCGAGGCAAATGTGTTTTTGCCCTAGAAAACGAATATCACGCTAAATATTAAATGGACCAGGCTCTAAGAGGCAAGCATGACTCCCATTTTCTTCAGGAAATGTCCCACGTCTAGCTGTTGCAACAACCCTATGCACAATGCCAGCTCCATGAAGATCTCCAAGCATGAGCATGGTTTGGAGAGGGGCATCTTGATTGGCCGGCAACCTCTTAGATTAATTAAAAGACTTGACTGTACCCCAGGTTTCCTCACATATCCCTACCTGTCTTTCTGACGAACAAAAATGCCCACATGCACATTTCATAATCTACTGAAATCATATCTCCACAGAAGAGTAGAGGGAATTCGAAGAGCAAATTGGGACTAAATGTGGAACCAAGCGATGCTTCGGGGAAAAAACAAAAACAACAACAACAAAAAAAAAAACAACACAAGACCAGGTGTCCGTAATATAACTTTTGGCAATATAGTGTATCGAATGTTCATGTAACAAACCCCTATCATGAGGAAAGTAAGGCAGTGGCAGTAAACATGCACACAGGATGCATTGGCAAGACTTTGCAATGCTTGTGTTGCAGTACAACAATCAATGTGTGGGTTTATATAGTCTAGGAGCAGGAAGTAAACCAGATTAGAATGGTGGTGGAAAGGAGGGGTGGTGTCCTGGGCTTTTGTAGGGGTTTGTTGTTTTTTTTTTTTTTTTGTCTTACCAAATTTCAGGAGAAATGAAAACGCTGCCTCTCCTTATAACGAATTCCAGTGCATTCCGTAAGCCGAAAGCGACTTGTCGTTTAGGAATGAGCATGTTTAATACGGTAAGTCTCGTCCCCTGTCGTGCCACATGGCAAAATAACTCAACAAATACGACACACAAGAACCGACTCTTGGCTAATGTTTTTCTTCTTCTAAATCCCTGTTAGAAAGCGAGATCGTATAATGCGCTTTTAATTATTTCGGTAAAATCCCGGGGTCTTCAGTCCCGTGCTGTTTGTGGTATTGTGGTGATTTTTCTTTTTCTTTTTGTGTCCCTGATAAAAGGCCAGATGCTTTACTCATGCGCTGCTTTGATACTGAATATGTTATGGATGATTTACATACGCGACAATCCAGCGGTGGAATGATATACACACACATAATATTATATACATAAAAAGTGCTCCGTTTATACTTTCTCTTTGGTAAAAGGTTTTTTGCACTGTTTGTACAATCTTTATGTCTATCTATCTATCTATCTATCTATCTATCTATCTATCTATCTATCTATCTATCTATCTATCTATCTATCTATCTATCTATCTATCTATCTATCTATCTATCTATCTATCTATCTATATCTATCTATCTATCTATCTATCTATCTATCTATCTATCTATCTATCTATCTATCTATCTATCTATCTATCTATCTATCTATCTATCTATCTATCTATCTATCTATCTATCTATCTATCTATCTATCTATCTATCTATCTATCTATCTATCTATCTATCTATCTATCTATCTATCTATCTATCTATCTATCTATCTATCTATCTATCTATCTATCTATCTATCTATCTATCATCCTATCCATCCATCCATCTATCCATCCTTAGCCATCTATCTATCTATCTATCTATCTATCTATCTATCTATCTATCTATCTATCTATCTATCTATCTATCTATCATCTATCTATCTATCTATCTATCTATCTATCTATCTATCTATCTATCTATCATCTATCTATCTATCTATCTATCTATCTATCTATCTATCTATATATATATATATATATATATATATATATATATATATATATATATATATATATCGATCTATCTATCTATTCATCCATCCTACCATCCGTCCATCTATCCATCCTTAAATCTATCTATCTATCTATCTATCTATCTATCTATTCATCCATCCATCCATCCATCCATCCATCTATCCATCCTTAGATCTATCTATCTATCTATCTATATCTATCTCGATCTATCTATCTATTTATTCTATCTATCTATCTATCTATCTATCTATCTATCTATCTATCTATCTATCTCTATCTATCTATCTATCTATCTATCTATCTATCTATCTATATCTATCTATCTATCTATCTATCTATCTATCTATCTATCTATCTATCTATCTATCTATCTATCTATCTATCTATCCGTCCCTCCATCTGTCCACCCGCCTGCTGAAGAACTCTTACTAAGTCAGTGTTGTTGACGCCGTTGGCAGATTGTTTTGGGAGATTTGTTGTCGGTACATTTTAACTACATTTAAGCGAATCTTGCTTTTTTTTTGCCGTGTGTAAATAAAAAGGAAAAACTTTAGTAGAAGTAGAAAGTAAAATATTTGACTTTGCGGTGAAGTTAAAATCTCCCCTGTAGCGTACATCTATACCAAAAGGTTGCTTATCTACAGTAATGAATTACTTTTACTGACTACACTTGGCACATTTCCATTCCAGTATTAAACAGATATTCTTTCACTGACCTAAAAAAAAAAAAGAAAAAAAAAAGATGCCTCTCGAGTGGCACAACATTAAATAAGAATCAGCTCTTTCTTGCAGGTGTTCAGTTGCCCTCCTTTACCATGTCCTTTTAAAAGACGTGGATGTTTGGTGTAACTGAACGGAGCGACCCCTGGTTAATAAGGACGTCACGTGATCACGGAAAGCCATCCATTGGGGTGGAATTGCAAAAACGAAGGATACGTTTTGATTGGTGAGCGTATCTCGAGCCATGAACGGGAGCAGTGTGTAAAACGGGGTGTGATAAGTGCCTTCTGGTAGGAGGAATCCGAGATGGTTGTTGTGGTGGCAAGAAAGTGTGAAATTGTGTTGTGTTTTCCACCTGATGCTTGTACAACACATGATGCGCAACGCCTCGTCTGTTCACTGGCGTGTGGATCTGGAGGGAGTCGCTGTGATTCTACCAGCAGGTAAAACTTTATCTATCTATCTATCTATCTATCTATCTATCGATCTGTCTGTCTGTCTGTCTGTCTGTCTGTCTGTCTGTATGTCTGTCTATCTATCTATCTATCTATCTATCTATCTATCTATCTATCTATCTATCTATCTATCTATCTATCTATATATCTATATATATATATGTCTGTCTGTCTATCTATTTATCTATCTATCTATCTATCTATTCATCCATCCTTCCATCCATCCATCTGTCCATCCTTAGATCTATCTATCTATCTATCTATCTATCTATCTATCTATCTATCTATCTATTCATCCATCCTTCCATCCATCCATCTGTCCATCCTTAGATCTATCTATCTATCTATCTATCTATCTATCTATCTATCTATCTATCTATCTATCTATCTATCTATCTATCTATCTATCTATCTATCTATCTATCTATCTATCTATCTATCTATCTATCTATCTATCTATCTATCTATCCATCCATCCATCCATCTGTCCATCCTTAGATCTATCTATCTATCTATCTATCTATCTATCTATCTATCTATCTATCTATCTATCTATCTATCTATCTATCTATCTATCTATCTATCTATCTATCTATCTATCTATCTATCTATCTATCTATCTATCTATCTATCTATCTATACGTCCCTCCATCTGTCCACCCGCCTGCTGAAGAACTCTTACTAAGTCAGTGTTGTCTAAACTCTCTGGCAATGGTTTAACAGTGGTCAAGAGGCAAATCTCCAGTTTAATGAGCTGTCTCTGGCTGCATTGTGCACTCTCTCTCTCTCTCTCTCTCTCTCTCTCTCTCTCTCTGTCTCTCTTTTTTTTATTATTATTATTGTTTTTACAATCCTCTGTTCTCCCGTCGCCACTCCTGGGGTCAACATTGAACCCGTGACCTCACCGAGTCGACGGTCGTTTGTCAATTGCTCGTCGATGTTTGAACAGGATGGTGATGAGCTGATAAACCTCCCGTTCTGCTCATTACGCTGTAGTGTGCGCTGGGGTTTGTGCGTTCATATGAGTGTGTGTGTGTGTGTGTGTGTGTGTGTGTGTGTGTGTGTGTGTGTGTGTGTGTGTGTGTGTGCACTCTTCCTGTCGTATGAAATGAGATTATGTATGTATGTCAATGCCGTTAATTTGATGATGGAGTACAGCAAGGCGTTTACACTGTCAATGTAATATAGAAAGGCAATATTATCACACCGCCAGGGTCCGGGTTTCGATTCCCGTCTCGGCCATGTGTGTGTGGAGTTTGCATGTTCTCCCCGTGCCTCAGGGGGTTTTTCTCCGGGTTCTCCGGTTTCCTCCCGTTCCAAAAACATGCACCGTAGGTTGATTGACACCTTGGAAAATTGTCTCTAGTGTATGAATGTGTGTGTGTGTATGTGTGTGTATGTGTGTCCTGCGATGGGTTGGCATTCCATCCAGGGTGTATCCTGCCTTAATGCCCATAGACGCCTGAGATAGGCACAGGCTCCCCGTGACCCAGGAGGGAAGATCGGATAAAGCGGTAGAAAATGAATGAATGAATGAATGAATGAATATAGAAATAGATATATACACATTTTATATATGAATAAAGGAACTTTAGTGCATCCACTCACGCTTCCTAAATGTACACCTACTAGCTGCGGATTCACAACAGGTATGATTTCCTCACTATATTAGTGTATATTAAATATGGAACCTTACGCAAGCGCATCGAATTCCCAAATCCGTATTACGCAATAGAGCACTTTTTTTTTTCTTTTGGGAATGCAACGCGCTTCCGTATAACCTAAACGTATCACCAGTTTATATGGAAAAGGAACCGGAACAGAATTCTTAAAGGAGCCACGTCCCATATTTTACCATTAGAAACAACCACTAAATAAAGTAACATTGAAATGAACAAGAAATTCATATCAAAAGAATAATTTCCAGAGTAAAATATATATGAAATGATCAATCATTTTAATAACGGAAGAGATTTTGAGGGAAATGTATATAATGTATATAAGATCTATTACAGTTACAGAGTATTAGAAACATGAAAAGTATTCATTTATGCTACATTGAAAATGTGCGATTAATCAAGAGTTATCTCATGCTAACCGTGCAATTTTGCAATTATTATTATTATTATTATTATTATTATTATTATTATTATTATTATATAACCATATTATTGTTATTACTATTTACTTGTATACATTGTGGACAATTTTTTTGCATTGTTTGCACCAAGATCCAATCTATCTATCGGTCTATCTATCTATCTATCCATCCCTCCATCCATCCATCCATCCATCTACATCATCTATCTATCTATCTATCTCCAGCTATCTATCTATCTATCTATCTATCTATCTATCTATCCATCCCTATCCATCCATCCATCCATCCATCTACAGTATCTATCTATCTATCTATCTATCTATCTATCTATCTATCTATCTATCTATCTATCTATCTATCTATCATCTATCTATCTATCTATCTATCTATCTATCTATCTATCTATCTATCTATCTATCTATCTATCTATCTATCTATCTATCTATCCTATCCATCCATCCATCCATCCATCCATCCATCCATCCATCTATCTATCTATCTATCTATATATACATCCCTTCATCCATCTACTCTATCTATCTATCTATCTATCTATCTATCTATCTATCTATCTATCTATCTATCTATCTATCTATCTATCTATCTATGCATCCATCCATCCATCCATCCATCCATCCATCCAGTATCTACAGTCTCATCTATCTATCTATCTATCTATCTATCTATCTATCTATCTATCTATCTATCTATCTATCTATCTATCAGTATCTATCTATCTATCTATCTATCTATATCTATCTATCTATCTATCTATCTATCTATCTATCCTATCTATCCATCCATCTCCATCCATCCATCCATCCATCCATCCATCCATCCATCCATCCATCCATCTATCTATCTATCTATCTATCTATCTATCTATCTATACATCCCTTCATCCATCTACTCTATCTATCTATCTATCTATCTATCTATCTATCTATCTATCTATCTATCTATCTATCTATCTATCTATCTATCTATCTATCTATCTATCTATCTATCTATCTATCTATCTATCTATCTATCTATCTATCTATCTATATATGAAAAGTATTAATTTATGGTACATTGAAATTGTGCGATTAATCAAGTTCATTAGCTCATGCTAACTGTGCAATTAATCGAGATTAAATATTTATTAAAA
>JACRUU010000007.1:11047914-11112914 GCA_030449085.1 Kryptopterus vitreolus
TTCTCCCCGTGCCTCAGGGGGTTTTTTTTTTTCTCCGGCGTTCTCCGGTTTCCTCCGGTCCAAAAACATGCACGATAGGTTGATTGGCACCTTGGAAAATTGTCCCTAGTGTATGAATATGTGTGTGTGTGTGTGTCCTGAGATGGCTTGGCATTCCATCCAGGGTGTATCCTGCCTTAATCCTGAGATGCTTATGCCCATAGACGCCTGAGATAGCGGTAGAAGATGAATGAATGAATGAATGAATGAAAGTTTGGAGGTGAGTAGATGTTGTGTAAGAAGTGCATCTTTACGTACTTGAGAATGGGTTCATATATTTAAAAAAACACTGTTTTGTTGCTGTATCTAGTTCACTTTAAAACCGATGGTTTTCTGTCCTTAGGGTCGAAAGAGCATACGAAATCCTAAAATCCCAAATCCTTTACACGTAAAAACCCCCCAACCAACCGCTAACTGTTTGTTTTTCTGTCTGTGTTTTATACGGAAAATAAATCCCTTTTCAAGCACTACATGAGCATTTCTATTAGTCTTTATTGCAGCAGCCAAACTGTTGCCAGGATCTCACTTTCACAGCTTAATAACACAATATTTATTTGCACTATTTTGCTTCAACACTCACTCTTCCTATTCATCTGTCTATGCAAAGGCAATCAGTTCAAATTGAAAACATTTAGATTGCATTGTACAAGCCAAGCTGGCGCCTGACAAATCTAAAGCGAAATAAATAAATAAATAAAATAAAAAACTCGCTTTTTTTCTTTTTCCCCCCCTCCAGAACCACAAGTTATTGTTCCAGGAATGATTTGAAAATGAGCTGTGTATGATTTGCAGAATCACATGCAAATATTTACAGCAGTATTTTCCAGCTGGGATGGATGTATACAACAAACTATATCCCTTGTCAATCAAAGGCAGTCTGTGAGCACAGGGACTCGAAATGGTGAATGTGTGTTGGTGTGTGTGTGTGTGTGTGTGTGTGTGTGTGTGTGCACTTTATTCTGATTTCAATGTAAATCTCTACCTTTAATAAACAGTTTATTATTTATTATTTTTATCTATCTTATTTTTATTATTTTATACTTGTATATTTATTTCACCCTAGATACTTTTACTATTAATTAATTGCTAATTAATTCATTTCTTATTCATTCCTATGTCACTTTTTTAGCTCTTGGTTTGATTGGTAAATACGGTACGTGGCTCCTTTAAGAATTATGTTCCGGTTTTGGTTGTTAGCCATGTAATATGTTTAGGTTGCATACGCTAGTATAGTGAGGAGCTCATACCTCTTAGCTAGGTGTCGTAATTCAGGGAAATTTAGGAAGCGTGAGTGAATGCACGATGCTGTGTTTTTTGTTAATAAAACACATCTATTGGCGTTTATCTTTTATATTCCATCCTAACATTAAAAACAGTAAGGAAAAGGGAAACATCAGAGCTGATAGATATATATATATATATATATATATATATATATAGTGAGGATCCAGGCAAGTAAAATATATATATATATATATATATATATATATTATATTATATATATAGATATATATATATATATATATAATCTATATAGTATATCTCTATACAGGGCACGGTGGGGTTTACGCTTAGTGGTTAGCACGTTCGCCTCACACCGCCAAGGCTCGGGGTTCGATTCCCGTCTCGGCCACATGTGTGAGTGTGGAGTTTGCATGTTCTCCCCGTGCCTCAAGGGGGTTTTTCTTCGGGTTCTCCGGTTTCCTCCTGGCCCAAAAACATGCACGGCAGGTTGATTGGCACATTGGAAAAATGTCAATAGTGTATGAATGTATGTGTGAATGTGTGTGTGTGTGTGTTGTGTTGTGTGTGTGTGTGTGTGTGTGTGTGTGTGTGTGTGTGTGTGCCCTGCGATGGGTTGACATTCCATCCAGGGTGTATCCTGCCTTAATGCCCATAGACGCCTGATATAGGCACAGGATCCCCGTGACCCGAGGGAAGATCGGATAAAGCGGTAGAAGATGAATGAATGAATGAATGAATGAATGAATATATTTATATCCCTGTGAAGCAGGGTTATATGCTATATATGCTGACTGGTTATCTTTATCCCTACCAGGGAGATAAGTGATGTATGATATGGAAGATCTGGTAAATGAACAAACTAAGAAAATGTAAATAAATTATACGCCATATATCAATTTTCTTTTACAGAAAACGCGACGAGATTTTGTATAGTTACAAGGTGTTATAAAAAAACGTGCTCGTTTCATAACTCGCCAACAGATGGCAGCACAGGCTGGCATGCCCAGCCATAGGGAGCACCAACCGTCAGCCTGAAAACGACATCGTCCTGTGTACATCAGGAGGTGCGCAGCTGGTGTTATTCGGACCCTACTTGCTAGTATCTGACTCATACGGACTCTTCCTGACGATGAAGATCTACACAAAGGTCTCTGTTTTTACACCACTCTGGAGATACAGGGCGAAACTTCAGAAAAAGAAGATGTCCAGGACGCATTCACGAATAATGCTGTGCAACGGAACTATTTTGAATGGGATAGTGTGTAAACAGAGATAAAGACTTCTTGTAAACAAAGCTACATGGAATTTTTGAGTGCGATGTTAAAAATATAAAGCATGTATCAGTCATTTGTATTCTGAAGTGGGCGTGGCCTAATATAAAAGCCATGTGCCATTGGTGCATTTGTTTGTTTGTCCGAGAATGAATGATCAATTCTAACTATGTAAACAAACAAACAAAAAAGATGTTTTCTACATTCTAACAGCTCTCTATTTATCCCACCATCTATTTCTCCCTAAAATACTCACTATTAGCATTTTAATTGTCCCTGACCAGAGAGTTACTTAAGATGCTGTAGAGATGCACCAAACATTACTTTACATTCAATTAAATTAAAGCTAAAGCGTTGCTATCCGGAAAGGTTTGTATGTAATTTCATTCTCACATGCGTAAAAAGAAAAAAAAAAAAAGAAAAAAAAAATGTTCACACCTTTAGTCTCAAGCAGATGGCCTATAGGACTGTAAACTATCTAAACACCCAGCTTTCCTTTCTTTAAAGCAAAAAACTCCTATTCATGTCGTCTTTTTGTTTCTGCATATATTAATATTAATATGTGTGAATAGCACATTTATTGTCAGTTCCACCAATAATGCAAAGAATGCCAAGGTTTCAGTTTGAAGAAGATCTGATTCATAGCACCACCACCAATTATACTATATTTATACTATATATATACTTTTTGATTGATTTATTGATTGTTTAGCATTATATTTAGTATAACTTCCATTTTTTTTTTAAATGATTAAAGTTTATTTATTAGATTTAGAGATGCCAGTGATCGTTTGTTCTTAAGTGAGGATCCAGGCAAAGTACAATAATATATATATATTATAAGGGCTGCCAATAGATTAAAATATTTTAACTAGTAATTACTCCCACGTTTTTAATGTGCCATAAATGAGTACTTTTCATGTTTCTAATTAACTGTAACAGATATTATGATTATATACATTTCTCTTAAAATCTATCAAATAAAATAAAATTATTGATTATTTAATATACATTTACAGGGGCACGGTGGCATAGTGGTTAGCACGCTCGCCTCACAACGCCAGGATCCGGGTTCGATTCCCGTCTCGGTCATGTGTGTGTGGAGTTTGCATGTGCCTCAGGGGGTTTTTCTCCGGGTTCTCCGGTTTCCTCCCGGTCCAAAAACATGCATGATAGGTTGATTGGCACCTTGGAAAATTGTCCCTAGTGTATGAATGTGTGTGTGAATGTGTGTGTGTGTGTGTGTGTGTGTGTGTGTGTGTGTGTGTGTGTGTGTGTGTGCCCTGCGATGGGTTGGCATTCCATCCAGGGTGTATCCTGCCTTAATGCCCATAGACGCCTGAGATAGGCACAGGCTCCCTGTGACCCGATGGAAGATCGGATAAAGCGGTAGAAGATGAATGAATGAATGAATAATATACATTTAACTTTGAAAATTATTATGTTAATATCAATTTGTTGTCAATTACACTGTTACTTTGTTTAGTGGTGGCTTTAAGTGTAAAATATGGGACGTGGCTCCTTTAAGAATTGTGTTCCGGTTGCTTTTCCATATAAACTGGTGATACGTTTAGGTTATACAGAAGCGCGTCGCATTCCCAAAAAACAAAATGATTTATTCTGTAATACGGATTTGGGAATGCGATGCGCTTGTGTAAGGTTCCATACGGTAATATACGTTTATATAGTGAGGAGATCATACCTGTTGTGAATGCGCAGCTAGTAGACGTAATTTGGGGGGGAAATTTAGGAAGCGTGAGTGGATGCACTAAAGTCTCTATTAATTTCTTCTTTTTTGGTTCTTTGTTGTCTTTTTTTCGTTCATTCACTAACAAGACTGAAGGAGCAGATCACTCACATATTAATGCACACTGCCTTAATCACACGTCAATAACATTACAATACTTTGCACTAGGTCGATGTTGTGTTTCTTTATTTTATTTTATATTGTGTTAGTTGTTTGTTATGCACTGTCTCGTGTTGTCAACACAGTCCTGTTCTGTCTTTGCGCCGTTTGCACTAGGTTGCACACGATGCACTTTATGTAGCTAGGACAAACTTAGTCTCGTCCTCAGCATTGTGTTCTTGTATTCGTGTTATATGTTGTTTTGTGTAGCACCAGGGTCCTGGAGAAATATATATATATATATATAAGTGTTGGGAAGGTTATATGGAATAGGTTACAGATTACAAAGTACCCTATTCAAAATGTAATAAGTAGTGTAACTTTACAAATTACTGTATAAAAGTAAAGTAACTGATTACAATTGATTACTTTTTGATTGAAAGTAGGATATATTTTGGCAACTGAGCTGCTTCAGAATCAAAATGTTGATGGGGGTGGTGGTGGTGGTGTTAGGGGGTGGTCGTTGGAATAGCTGTAATTTAATTACATGTTTCTTTCTTGGCTGTAACTGTTACGGATTACTGTTACATTTATTTCGTAATTACATTACATATGTACACATGTAACCAGTTGCTCCCCAACACTGCATATGTATATATAACATTAGTAGCAGGTATTCCCATAAAAATGTGGTGCGTATCTGTGTATTCCAGTTCGTTACACAGATATTCAACAGGGTTAAAGCTCTACAGCAGGAGATCTTCCACTTCAGAACATGGAAAGCATATCTTGATGGAGAAGTCTTTATGCACATCTTCAGGAGCAGGTGAAGGGAAAAATCGAATGGCAGATCATCCAAAAGACCTCCTATACAATTGTGTGCGTCCAAGTTTGTGGCACCACTTTTGGGGAAGAACCACATATGAGGTGGAACCCCCCCCCCCCCAAAAAAACCCTCAGGTGTCCCAATTGTCTAGTCACAGAGCAGAGAATCCTGCCCAACTCGCCGATGTGTCATTTAGGGGAATGTGGCTGCAGCATTGCCAAGATGTCACACTCCTTCCCCCGAGTCTCCTGCAGTGTGTTGTTCCATTCTGCTGCTACACACAGGCCGTATTCCCCTGATGGAGGTGGTGTGTGTGTGTGTGTGTGTGTGTGTGTGTAGGAAGCTCGTCAGCGCCGGGGTCTCTGTTGCATGCCTTAGCCCAGGCCCAGGCTCTTACACAGCTCCTGGACGACGTTTCCCTCCGGGAACGCAGACTCAAACGCCAGCGGTGCGAAATCTCCCCGGAGCCGGGTCGCTCCAAAAAGAACAGCCAAGGAACCAAAGGAAAAGCCGCCAATATCTCAGCACGCATCGAGAGAATGGGGAGGGGGGGTGGGGGGGGGAGACGCGAAGGCTGGTGGAAAAGTAGGACAGTTTTTCCTCTCTGTCATGTTGAATTCATAGCATCTGTCTGAGGGGAGGAAAAGAAATTAAGACAGTAGTGATGGAATACGGTGTGGAAAGACGGTAAAATGGAGAATATTTTCCTGTCAGGGAGCACGACGCGAAGTTTTAGTACAGCACTGGATTCTAAATTCCGGGAAGCTTGAATAGATGTTCTTTGGTGCACAAGACAAAGATGGTATTTTATTTTTAATACAATTTATTTTATGTGTTTTGTTTTGCATCTTGGCTCTTTGGGGGCACGGTGGCTTAGTGGTTAGCACGTTCACCTCACACCTCCAGGGTCGGGGTTCGAGTCCCACCTCCACCATGTGTGTGGAGTTTGCATGTTCTCCCCGTGCCCCAGGGGGTTTTTCTCCGGTTTTTTCCTCCCCGGTCCAACAAAAATGCACGGTAGGTGTAGGTTGATTGGCACCTTGGAAAATTGTCCCTAGTGTATGAATGTGTGTGTGTGAATGTGTGTGAGTGAGTGTGTGTGTGTGTGTCCCGGCGAAGGGTTGGGTTGGCATTCCATCTCCATTAATGCCCATAGACGCCTGAGATAGGCACAGACTCCCCGTGACCCGAGGGAAGATCGGATAAAGCGGTAGAAGATGAATGAATGAATCTTGGCTGTTTATTTGTTTAGTAACTAAAAGAGAGGCTGGAGAGGGAACAAATGTATTAATACTATAACATAAATGTAACATTAAATGGTTTTAAAAAACATATTGTTTGAATCGTTAATAACAAAAATTAACAAGAATTTTTTTTTGCTAAAAGTGCTTTAATTAAAGCATTTAGAAATAGGTAAAAAAAAAAAATGCTGCATGACAATGTTTTAGTACAGAACCGGATTCTAGATTTCGGGTTGTGAGAATCTTGAATAGGGGTTTTTAGGTCGAAATAAACATCTTGGCTATTTATTTGTTTGTTTGTTTAGTAACTAAAAGAGAGGCTGGAGAGGAAACAAATGTATAACTACACCTATGTGAGCATAAATGTGACATAAAATGGTTTAAAAAAAAAAAAACATATAGTGTTTGAATCATTCATTCATTCATCTTCTACCGCTTTATCCGATCTTCCCTCGGGTCACGGGGAGTCTGTGTCTATCTCAGGCGTCTATGGGCATTAAGGCAGGATACACCCTGGATGGAATGCCAACCCATCACACACATTCATTCACTAGGGACAATTTTCCAAGGTGCCAATCAACCTACCGTGCATGTTTTTGGACCGGGAGGAAACCGGAGAATCCAGAGAAAAACCCCCTGAGGCATGGGGGAAAACTCCACACACACATGGCCGAGACGGGAATCGAACCCGGACCCTGGCGGTGCGAGGCGAACGTGCTAACCACTAAGCAACCGTACCCCCTAGTGTTTGAATCTTTAACAATTCATTTTTTCTTTACATTTTTTTCCCTCAAAAAGAATAAACATAGTAATAAAACGGAGAACATTTACATTTACGGCATTTGGCAGACGCCCTTATCCAGGGCAACTTACAACTGAGCAGTTGAGGGTTAAGGGCCTTGCTCAAGGGCCCACTAGCGGCAACTTTACTGGTGTTGGGATTTGAACCTTCCGGTCCCAATGCTTTAACCACTGAGCAACACACCTCCCTTTTGTCCTTTATTGTCGTTTATTTTGCATTACAGTCTACACTATAAACGATCTGGCTCTTTATTTATTTGTTTGTTTGTTTGTTTAGGAGTCTTATCTACTAAAAGACAAACTGGAGAGGAAAAGAGCGTATAACTACTAGAACATAAATGTAAGCTGTAACAAAAGTGTAAAATTTTGAACAACGATTTAAAAAAAAATTGCGCAAATAAATAATTGTTATACAAAATAATTGTTACATAAAATAACCCGATCAAAACCCCAAACTCCGCCCCCTCCCCGCTGCCGAGGCTTTTATTCCTTATTTATTATACACATATTATTTAATCATAGCAGCAGATATTAAGGCATAATCTCCTCTCAGGTGCGTTGTGGGAAAAATAAATGAAGAAAGAAAGAAAGAAAGAATCCAGGCCAGCGAGCTTCGGCTGAAGCGTCTGCCTGAAGTGTTGAAACTTGTGAGGGGGTTCCCGATGGAGATGACAGGTCCTAATGACGGCAAGACAATCGCGCCGCGCTCGCCATGTTCTCTCAAGTCGGCTCCTCCAGGGGCTGCTTTTCCACACCTTCTCCTCCTCGTGCTTCCTCGGAGATCTCCCACTTCCCCCCCCATCCCCCGAAATCGCACTGCTGTACCATGGTGTTGATGGAGCAGTTTCACAGTTTCCTTTAAACCAGACCGTTTCGGAGGGGCGCTCTGAGAAGCAGGTCCTGGGTCAGCGGGGAAACTTTCCGCGCCGATAGAAGGTCCTCGTCATAAAAACCATCCTGGAGAGCGAGTCGGTAGCGTTAGACCCGGCGTGACGCAACGTTCATCATTGTAACTGCCTACGCTGGAGAACTCTGGTATTGCTCCTCCCGTAAGGCATCATCCTGTCCTACACATACCTTTAATTGAGCAAGCTGTGTGAGACGGAGAGAAAAAAAAAAGGGAGATTTTTCTTTTCTTTTTTTTTCTTTTATTTTAATAAGATATTGTTCACGGGTCCTCTCATATTTAATTTGATGGCAAAGGAACGGGTGTGGAGAAAAAGGAGCGTGATAATTCCGCACTGCGCCATTATGCCGAGCCCTCCTGGGTTGAAACTAATTGGCGCAGGATTAGTGCAGAAGAAACAGAACGATCTTCGTTGTGTCACGGACCAGACTGAAGACCTCGCCCATCTCACCCATCTCGCCCATTCGTCCAGTCGCCGTTGTTTACATGTACGCAATTTCTTATTTCTTTATTTCACTTTTACACAGGATCTATTCTAATGAATGGGTACTTTTCAGAGCAGTACTACATGCCTGTGCTTTCATGGTGGGATATGATTATTATTTTGTATTGAGTAGGCGGTGTAATAGCGTGAGAAACTTTATTTCTTTTTTTGCCTTCAAGGAAGCGTCGTTATAGTTTTCCGACTTTTAGCGGAACTATTAAACAACCTCAGAACAATGCGCTAGACGAACCAAAAACAAAAAACACTGATTTTAATTGGGTAAGGCTAATATAACAATCATGTTGTTCTACTATTTTTTATAGTTATATCATGTTGGGAAACAAATAAAAAAAAAAAAACGACGATCAGACGATTATTGTCAATTATTATACACACACACACACATTCATACACTAGGGACAATTTTCCAAGGTGCCAATCAACCTACCATGCATGTTTTTGGACCGGGGAGGAAACCGGAGAACCCGGAGAAAAACCCCCTGAGGCACGGGGAGAACATGCAAACTCCACACACACATGGCCGAGACGGGAATCGAACCCGGATCCTGGCAGTGTGAGGCGAACGTGCTAACCACTAAGCCACCGTGCCCCTTACACAGCCAATATAATATATCTATTCCTCCAGTGCCAGTTGATGTGTTCGCTGCTCTGTTTGTGTGTAGTCGCTGCTCTGTTTGTGTGCTAGCTATTTGACACGTATCACTCTGTTTGTGTGCTAGATGTGTTCACTCTCTGTTTGTGTGCTCATATTGGAGGCACTCTGTTTGTGTGCTGCTTGTGCAATTAGGCTAGGCACTGCTTGTTTGTGTGTATTTGCTTGAACTCTGTTTGTGTGCTAGCAACTCTGTTTGTGTGCTAATGTGTTCGCTGCTCTGTTTGCTTGACAACTCTGTTTGTGTGCAATGTGTTCGCTGCTTTTTTTAAATTGTAATGAATGCTTTTTTTAAGGATTGTAAATAAGTGAAAGTGCTGTCAGAACGCTGCTCTGTTTGTGTGCTAAAATGTGTTCGCTGCTCTGTTTGTGTGCTAGCTGTTTGTGTGCAGCTGCTGTGTTCGCTGCTGATGCTCTGTTTGTGTGCTAGTCGCTGTGTTCGCTGCTCTGTTTGTGTGCTAGCTGATGTGTTCGCTGCTCTGTGTTCGCAGCTGATGTGTTGCCATGTGTTCGCTGCTCTGTTTGTGTGCTAGCTGATGTGTTCGCTGCTCTGTTTGTGTGCTAGTCGCTGTGTTCGCTGCTCTGTTTGTGTGCTAGCTGATGTGTTCGCTGCTCTGTTTGTGTGCTAGCTGATGTGTTCGCTGCTCTGTTTGTGTGCTAGTCGCTCTGTTCGCTGCTCTGTTTGTGTGCTATGTGTCGCTGCCTGTTTGTGTGATGTGTTCGCTGCTCTGTTTGTGTGCTAGCCGATGTGTTCGCTGCTCTGTTTGTGTGCTAGCCTGTTTGTGTGCTAGCTGATGTGTTCGCTGCTCTGTTTGTGTGCTATGTGTCTGTTTGTGTGCTCTGATGTGTTCGCTGCTCTGTGTTCGCTGCTCTGTTTGTGTGCTAGCTGATGTGTTCGCTGCTCTGTTTGTGTGCTAGTCGCTCTGTTCGCCGCTCTGTTTGTGTGCTAGCCAATGTGTTCGCCGCTCTGTTTGTGTGCTAGCTGATGTGTTCGCTGCTCTGTTTGTGTGCTAGCCAATGTGTCGCCACTCTGTTTGTGTGCCATGTGTTCGCTGCTCTGTTTGTGTGCTAGCTGATGTGTTCGCTGCTCTGTTTGTGTGCTAGCCGATGTGTTCGCTGCTCTGTTTGTGTGCTAGTGCTCTGTCGCTGCTTGTGTGCTAGCCGATGCGTTCGCTGCTGTGTTTGTGTGCTATTGTTCGCTCGATGTTTTCGCATGCTGGCCGCTCTGTTTGCGTGGTTGCCTCTCGGTTCGCTGCTTTGTTCTCCGCTCTGTTCGCATGCTAGCCGCTCTGTTCATGTGCCAGCCGCTCTGTCCGCATGCTAGCCGCTCTGTTTGTGTGCTAGCCACTCTGTTTGAGTGCTAGCCGCAAGCGAGCTTTGTTCTCCGCTCTGTTCGCATGCTAGCCGCTCTGTTCATGTGCCAGCCGCTCTGTCCGCATGCTAGCCGCTCTGTTTGTGTGCTAGCCACTCTGTTTGAGTGCTAGCCGAAGTGTTTGCTGCTCGGTTTGTGTGCTAGCCACTCTGTTCGCATGCTAGCCACTCTGTTTGAGTGCCATCCGCTCTGTTCACATGCCCGCCGCTCTGTTTGCGTGCTAGCCGCTCTGATCGCTACTCTGTTCGCAAGCGAGCCGCTCTGTTCACGTACTAGCCGCTCTGTTCGCTGCGTGGTTTGTGTGCTAGTCACTCTGTTTGAGTGCTAACTCGATGTGTTCGCCGCTCTGTTTGCATACTAGCCGCTCTGTTTGAGTGCTTTCCGCTCTGTTTGCCGCTCTGTTCATGTGCTAGCTGCTCTGTTAGTGTGCTATTCGCTCTGTTTGCATGCTGGCCGCTGTGTTTGCCGATCTATTCGTCTGCTAGCCGCTCGGCTTGAGTGCTAGCTGCTCTATTCGCTGCTTTGTTCACTGCTTTGTTCTCGATCTGGTTGTTTAGACACCCTAGGTTAGAGGTCAGGTTCCACGCCTTGTATTTTTTTATAATTGAGGTTAGCGTAGTCAGCTAGTTTGTTGCTGTTGGCGTGTTGCTAATTTTCTTTATTAACCTATTCACACTCGACCATGAGAAGCATTATAAAAGCGCTCCAAATCCTACGATTGTCCTACTATTTCTGTCCAAACAACGCGCAACGATAAATTGCTCTCGCTCCCACACTCCCCAAGGCTTAGCCAAGGTGGGAACGTAACAACCAAGACAACAAAGCATACGCGTATTGCTGCGTATCAGGCGGATCCTCAGGAGACCACATTCTTTATGAACATCTGATTGCTTGCAATGACTCGCTGCCCTGCTTCCTCCGAATTCACCTTTAGTAGGCAGCGTTGTCACGTTTCAGACAAACTCGGTGGCTCGGCGTTCGCAGTGAGTCATCAGAAGGCGAGAAAAGTTCATGGTGTTGCGTTTTATTCAAGAGGATATAAAGTTATTTGGGAGTGTTGTTGTTTTTTTTCCCTTTTCTTTATAAACTTTTCCTGTCGAAAAGCAACGTGACGTTTGCGCATTTTGTCTTCGGTCGCGCCGTTATTAGTCATTATTATTAGTCCTGCTCTTTAGCAACAGGGCGGTGTTGCTAATCCACGTTCAGCACGTCCACCTTTCATGGCGCACGAGCGACTCGAGCGATCCGTTCCTCCTCTTCAAACCGGCGCTTTTGCCTGAGACGCGGCCTAATCCGCAAACCTGGCAGTTCTCTCCGAAACAGATGTTCACCGAGGGGCCTAACTTCATTTAAGTAGGAAGAAATATGTTTTTAATTATCAGACCACCTGGGGGGTTGATGGACCCTGCAAAACTCCACGCGGAACAGATGCAGCCATTCTCCTTAATTAAGTTTGATTTCCATTTGACAAATTAAAAAGAATATTCCCACTGTATCCTGGGTGTTTGGGACACGGGCACTTAAGTGCTTGTCAAAGTCAGTCAATATTGGCTGGGTAAGCATTTCATTTGTCACTTTCTTAAAGCTTGATATGCTGATAATTGCATTCCGAGAGCTATAAATATACAGCGTCGCGCTGCCACCGGCACTTGGTTTGTGGGGAACAGGCGCATTGACAGAGACGACTATAGCGAGTAAGAGCGCTCTCAGTGCGGTCTCTCTACAGGTGGCTGTTTTCCGAGGGAAAGCAAACGTAGTACCGGAGAGGTCAAGGGGGGGGGTTTATTTCTCACGAAACCCTCTACGAAGTGCAATTTTCCTTAATCCAGGTCGAGCCGAGGTTCATTTCTTCTCTTAGACCTTTTATAGTAAAAGGGTGTCATCTCACACACACACACACACACACATACATGTCGAGAAGCATCCACATAAAGCAATGATGCCTGTCAGTCCGGGGGTAAAATAAATAACCATTCGCCTACAGGATCTACACAGATTCGGCCTTTTGCATAATGTTGCAACATCTGGCAACCGTAGTCACCCAAGACAATGCGCTCGGCGGCGAGACCCGGGACAAAGTGGACAGGCTTCACAAAGCGTGGTAAAATATGCAAACGAGGGTCCTTAAGAGCCTCCACAGTGGCTGGTTTCTCGAGTCAGAAGCTAACGATTATTAATTCAGAGGGCGTCTAATCTCACCTTGCGTAAACGAGTTTCAGAGGACCCGTTCGCTGGTGTGGTCAGAATGCTGATGGGATTTGGGGTGTTTTTTTTTATTATTTATTTATTTATTTATTTTTATTATTCTTTGAAGGGGGTTAGAAAAAAGCATTTCACATTAGCAAAATAATAACCCTGTGTCATGGACTGATTCGTTTCGTTTTTTTCCTTTTTTTTTTTTTTTTTTTTTGGACTTATTCGATCGACCAAGTGAGAAATTGGAGCGAACGTGTTAAAATGCATTTCTTTCAGGATAATCCATGGGTCCAGTCAGTGGGCCGGGGTAATAAAAAAAAAACAAACGATATTTCTGCACCGATAGAAGACACTTGCTTTTGCTGTGTTAGAGACAATCGCGTATTTTATTTATTTATTTATTTATTTATTTATTTTCGCCTGTTTTCCAGAATGATAGCTCTTTACATGGCCTTACGTCCGCGGGCCTGATAGTGAGTGATGTACAGCTTTGTTTGTGCACTGTAAATCTCCACGCTTGTCCTCTATGGGAAGATGAAGGCTCGGCGTGTCAAGCTCTAAATCATCGGCGGTGGGACGCTGCGAGCGTGGGCTTTTTTTTTTCTTTTTTTTCCGACAGCGCGTGATGGATGAGCGCGTGTCTCTGGGGCCTTGTGTCCGGCCTCTGAGGGACTACCGGGAAATGGAGAAGAACACGCTCGCTTAACATCTGTGTGTATGTGTGTGAGAGTGTGTGTGTGTGTGTGTGTGCGCTTGGTTAAATGGTTGGTTTGCAGCTTGGGAAACACTAGCGTATATGTAGTTTTAGCAACATGCTAATGTAGCCATTTGACCGAGTTAAGAGAGCAAAAAATATATTGCTTTTTTTTTTTTTTTATTCTGACAGGTTTATAATCTGGAGCCCTTTGTGGGTTAAAGTCGTGTGAAATTCACAGTTGGACCGTGCAATCTGTGTTCCCTCGTCTGGCGACTTTCACTGCAAATGACAGCTAGCGCTCTCCAGTCAGCCGTCCTTGTGACACTGTTGATCCGAGATGTGTTTTGATAAGCTTCGACAGAGAAAAGCGGCTCTCGAGAGACCACGGTGACAAAAGGAAAAATATCGGAGAGCTTTGCTCAACTTTCCAGATAGATTCCAACAAGGAAAAAGCAAAAGGAGACACGTTGGGGGGAGGGAGGAGGGGGGGGGCTCCGGTTATTACTTTTATTTTCCAGTTCCTTGGCAAATAAGTACCGTGAGTTATACGTTTTATTCTTTGACTCATTTCTGCCCTACAAAACTCTATATTTAGGATACATTGGCAGTGTTTACCACAGGCCAGGATAAAGCCCTTGACTCCGCCCCGCCCCATTGTAGCCATGAACAATTTCTTCCTTTATTTATTTATTTATTTATACAGTTTAGAGAGCGTTGCAGAGTAAAAGCTGAATCCAGATCCTACCCTCATTTACACTCGGCATGAGGTAGAAATACACATAATCGGATAGCAGTGTGTCACGAGGCACTAATTTATACCCAGTGGCAATTTAGGATCACCAATCCAAGGATGTTAATACATGAAGTTCCCATGCTGAAGTGCTGTACCACCATAATATTCCGTAATCCAACATATTCATTCATTCATCTTCTACCGCTATATTCGATCTTCCCTCGGGTCACGGGGAGTCTGTGCCTATCTCAGGCTTCTATGGGCATTAAGGCAGGATACACCCTGGATGGAATGGCAACTCAGGAGACCGAGGCTGTAAAACTCGTTCACTCTGCGGGTTTGGTATCGGATGTTCATAAAGTGTCTGTATATATATATATTTCTCTGCAGGGCCACGGTGGCTTAATGGTTAGCACGTTTGCTTCACACCGCCAGGGTCCGGGTTCGATTCCCGTCTCGGCCATGTGTGTGTGGAGTTTGCATGTTCTCCCCGTGCCTCAGGGGTTTTTTCTCCGGGTTCTCCGGTTTCCCCCCGGTCCAAAAACATGCACGGTAGGTTGATTGGCACCTTGGAAAATTGTCCCTAGTGTATGAATGTGTGTGTGTGTGTGTGTGTGTGTGTGTGTGTGTCCTGCGATGGGTTGGCATTCCATCCAGGGTGTATCCTGCCTTAATGCCCATAGATGCCTGAGATAGGCAAAGGCTCCCCGTGACCCGAGGGAAGATCAGATATAGCGGTAGAAGATGAATGAATGAATGAATGAATGAATGTTTCTCTGCCTCAGTCTTTGTCCGTCTACATTGTAGTTAAAATAGTCATTGTTTATAGTCAACACTGTTTATTAAGCATGTTTGGGGGGGAAAGCAAAAGTTATGTGCTGGAAAATATTGTTTAAACCTTATATATATTAAGAACATTGTAAGGAGACATACGCAGTCAATAGAGAACACCAGTTACAACTTAAGAACAAATTCACACTATGGATGAACTCTTAGAATGTTAACTCGTCGGTAATGTGTGGAGCACCTGGAGATATACAGTACTGAGCAAAAGTTTTAGGCAGGTGTGAAAAAATGCCGTAAACAAAGAACGCTTTCAAAAATGGAAGTGTTAATTCTTTACTTTCATCAATGAATGAAATGCACCGAATGAAGAAAAGAGAAATGGAAATGAAATCAATATTTGGTGTGAACACACTTTTACTTCAAAACAGCAGTAACACTTCTAGGTACACTTACACACAGTGTTTATGAAGGAACTCGGCTGGTCGGTTGTTCCATCTTGGAGAAGTAAACACAGATCTTCTGTGGATGGAGACGTTCTCACATCCTTCTGTCTCTTCATGTAAATCCCACACACACACCATGATGTAGAGATCAGGACTCTGTGGGGGTCTCTGTGACATCACTTCCACTACTTCTACTTCTTCTAAACGTCACTCACAACAAATATTGATTTATAATTCATTATAATTCAAATCATTATTTATAATTCTGAAAGCATTCTCAGTTTTTGAGAACTGTTGAACTTTTGCACAGTAATATATATATAGTAATAGTAGTAATATATATATATATATATATATATACACACACACACACACACCACACACACACCATATATATATATATATATATATATATATATATATATATATATATATATATATATATATATATGTACGTATGTACATATATATATGTATATACAGTACGAATATAATATAACTTTTTCTCATAATCTTTAATTACTGTTCTGCAAACTCAATATATAAGGCCATGAGTGTGTAAACTTGCAGCTATTATTAATATTTCACTTTAATATTGCGAATGTTAAAATCGTAATAAAATGATTATTATAAGAGGTAGCAGTAGCAGTTGTATAACTAAAGCAGTAGTATTTTTAGGAGGGACTACAGATGGTGGTATTTCTTGCCAGTAGCAGGAAAGTTCTAGATGATCTATATGACTGGGTAGCAGGAAGCCAAGATTTGATATTGCCCTGAGATTTATTGCATCACTTCCGGTCAGAATATGAGGTTTGCGTCATGGTTTGGGTCTTATCATTAAGTCGTTTGTGAGCTGTAGCCTGGCATCCTGTATGGCGGATTCACGTCAATTTCTTCGCCAGCAATTATCCAGGTGATGGATACCTAGTTTGGTGCGGACTGACGATAATCTGTAGGAGGCGAAATGCGTTTTTTTTCCCTCTGTTTGTTTGCTATTCCGTACTATTCCGTAATCCAACATATCATTCATTCATTCATTTTCTACCACTTTATCCAATCTTCCCTCGGGTCACTGGGAGCCTGTGCCTATCTCAGGCGTCTATGGGCATTAAGGCAGGATACACCCTGGATGGAATGCCAACCCGTCGCAGGACACACACACACACACATTCATACACTAGGGACAATTTTCCATGGTGCCAATCAACCTACCGTGCATGTTTTTGGACCGGGAGGAAACCAGAGAACCCGGAGAAAAAAACCCTGAGGCGCGGGGAGAACATGCAAACTCCACACACACATGGCCGAGACGGGAATCGAACCCAGACCCTGGCGGTGTGAGGCAAACGTGCTAACCACTAAACCACCGTGCCCTCCATATCATTCATTTATTATTTTTTTATTTATCTATCTATCTATCTATCTATCTATCTATCTATTAATTTATTTATTTTACCAGATGATTCATCTCGTCAAAAAATACCCAGAAGAAGCTTTTCAAGCAATCCCAAAGGAATCATGGAGTACATTCATCTCAAAGCAAACAGTTTTGTGTTTTTTTTTTTTCCTCCGTTTGTTTGCTTTGTTTTCTACAAAGTCTAAGATGTTGGGAAATCCTAATAGGCAAATATCCGGCTCGTCTCGATCCAAGGCTTCCAATTGTACAACTGCTTTCTAATTGGGCCCAAATTCGACCCGTTGGTGCCTCTAGTGTGTTAGTGTTACACGACTCCTATCAGCGTACACAATTAGTGTGCCAAATCTTTTTTTATTGCATTGCCAAAAGTGATAAGAAAAGGTAAACGATAAAGAAGAAGCTGTAACACTTAATGAATGATATGGGCAGCTTGACTTTTAATAGGGTCTATTACTGCCTCGTTTACAGAAAACGGCGTTTGGGAGATCGATGTTTTCCCGCCGTCCTGATGTCGGAGCCCGCAGTAATCTCAAGATAGAATCTCAGGGATTAGCCACTAGTGCGCTGTGTAAACATGCCCACTGTGTCTGCTATAAAGAACTAATCTTAGACCCCTGCTCTCTGTTTGCTCAATTAAACATTATATTTGCTTGATTGTGTGAGTAATTACCTCTCTGTATCCGACTGCGATCCGGAAAGAGTCCGAGAGTTTTACTTAAAAAGATGGAAAAAAAGAAAGAAAGAATTGAACACGTGGGTTTGACGGAATATCGTTTTTTTGTTTGTTTGTTTGTTTTTTTGGGGGGGGGAAGGGGGGGATGCTACTGAGATTTTACATCTTGTCCATAGTCATTTCCTGCTGCATTACAATGGAACACATTGATATAGGAGGGAAAATATAAGAAGGGAAGGGAAGGAAGGAACATGGGGGAGCTGATGAGCCCCAGATAGTAAACTCAATTATCTCCCGAAAAACCAACAGAGTTCGGGGGAGGAAACACTTGGCTGATTAAAAATACTGCAGGAATACTACACAGCGTACTTTCCCAACACAATAAAACACTCTGTATAGGATTCTAAGTTCCAGTGAAGTCATTTGTTGTTACTGGTGTGGAAAGTCAACACCCTTATAAAATTATTATTATTATTATTCACAAAAATGTTGGGATTGTTATTATTCGTTTATTTGCCAGACGTTATTTAACAGGGGGGGGAAGATTTTCCTGTTAAAAAATTATACAAAAATGATACAAACAAATAAAAAAAATGTATCCATATTATCCAGATGTTTTGAGTTTTGATAATTAGCTACTACCAAAGACATGAAATGACAACGAACATAGAGAACATTATTATTATTATTTTTTATGTTATTATTATTATCATTATGTCATTATTGCTATTATTATTATTATTATTTATATTATTATTATTATTATTAATTGCAATTATTATTATTATTATTATTATTATTATTATTATTATTATTATTATTATTATTATTATTATTATTGCCATTGAACATTATTATTATTTATAGTGTTAAAAAAAGCACTATGTTTTATTTTATACCAGATTATAACATGAGAAGATTCACATCACACAGTTTTCAAGAAACTTACTTAATAAATAATAAACAGCAAATCATTTTTTATTATATATTAAAGTTATGCACCTTGGTCTGCGATGTCTGCTTTCTAGGAAAGCACCCTCTAAATTTAGAATAAAATAAAAAAATTTAAAAAAAAAATATATATATATGTTTGTTTTTTGTATTTATTTATTTTATATATATATATATATATATATATATATATATATATATATGTTTGTTTTTTTTTTATTTATTTATTATATATATATATAATTTATTTTATGAATGTAAAATTTGCGCTTCTATATTAACTGGTATTTTTTAATTTTATCATATTTATTTTATTTGCTGAATATTTTCTACTTCCCATACTTGCTTGCACTGTAAACATGCCGTGTAAATAAATCTGTAACAGACAAATATTTGATTGGGCCAAAAAAAAAAAAAGGATTCAAATCATTTCTTCTACTCTAATTAACTCTAACAACTATAAACACCAGACGTCACTGCATAAAGGTGTAATAAGATGTAAATGTAGGTTTGGCTCTGTTTCCTACCCGGTGGGTTGTGTAACAAGATTTTAATGAAGCGTTTATTATCTAACTAATGCAATTATTAATCATTTTGCAATTCACAAACGCTCCCATTATGTATGAATGTCTCCGGTTGCATAATAATAAATAACTCGTATTAGGAATAATGCTTCATTAAGCCAATAACAAGACTTTAAATCATTTCTTATAATAAAATACGAACACAGCAGCAGCGCTACACTTCATCGTGTCTGACATTCCATGAGTCAAGTGTTCATTGAAATTGAATCATTACAAATAAGGATGAAGGTCAAGAGGAAGAAATGCATGTAAAACTGTACAAGCATATTAATAATAGCCTGATATAATACAGCCTAAATGCTATTTGAAATGGTTTTAATGGTTTCAATAGGAATCCTTAAGGTGTATAAGAATTTGGCCTTTGAACCTGTAGATCACATGTTCATATCTGCATGACACCAATAGAACCCATGTTCCTACACTCATTCCTTTCCATTTTGGTGATAGTGTTTACAAACAAACAACATAACAACACTAGTGAAATCTTCATTCATCTTCTACCGCTTTATCCGATCTTCCCTCGGGTCACGGGGAACCTGTGCCTATCTTAGGCGTCTATGGGCATTAAGGCAGGATACACCCTGGATGGAATGCCAACCCATCGCAGGGCACACTCACACACACATTCATACACTAGGGACAATTTTCCAAGGTGCCAATCAACCTACCGTGCATGTTTTTGGACCGGGAGGAAACCGGAGAACCCGGAGAAAAACCCCCTGAGGCACGGGGAGTAGTGAAATCTTATATTGATATAATATTTCAATATTTCAGGTAGTTTAGTTAGATTCATCGCACGATTGCCCTGAGCTTACTCGTGATTAATCGCACATTAATCGGGCATTTTCAATGAACCATAAATGAATTCGTTCTTTATAAAACTCTAACTCACTATAACAGAGGTTATAATGATATACATTTCATTCAAAATCTCTCCCTTTACTAACGCTGTTGGTTTTATAATACTTATTTTACTCTAGACATTATTCTTTTACTATTAATTTCTTGTGAATGAATGAATTTCTCGTTAATATCAATTTTTTGTGGTTTAGGTGTTAAATATGGGACGTGGCTCCTTTAAGAATTATGTTCCGGTTGCTTTCCATATGATACGTTTAGGTGAGGTTTTACTCTAGACATTATTCTTTAAGTATTAATGAATTCATTTCTTGTTCATTTCATTTGTGTTTTAATTCATAAATATGGGACGTGGCTCCTTTAAGAATTATGTTCCGGGTTGCTTTCCATATAAACCGGTGATACGTTTAGGTTAGGTTTTACTCTAGACATTATTCTTTAACTATAAATGAATTCATTTCTTGTTCATTTCATTGGTGTTTTAATTCATAAATATGGGACGTGGCTCCTTTAAGAATTATGTTCCGGGTTGCTTTCCATAGAAACTGGTGAGCTCACACCTGTTGTGAATGTGCAGCTAGTAGGTGTAATTGGCGTCATTCGCTTTAATGTGTAAAAGTCGTTTAAAGTAGGGACGTGGTAACTCAGTGGTTAAAGAATTGGGCTTTCGGCCAGAAGGTCACCGGTTCAAATCCCAGCGCCACCAAATCTGCCATTAGTGGGCAAGGCCCTTAACCCTCAATTGCTCTTTTGTAATTCACTCTATATAAGGGCATCCTCTATAAATATAAACAGTATCTGTTGTTCCCCATCAGATCTTCAAATTGCTAATAACATTTCAACTCAGGAAAGGCAGGAAAAGAGGGGGGGCACGGAAAATTCGAAGATAGCTGTCAACTTCCAATAATACAGACACTCTCCATGCAGACATGAACACATGAGAAGGAAAAGCAGCTGTTGGGCCGGCGCAGCTCCTGGTGGGGAAACGTGGTTGTGCACAGGTACCCCAGGCAGACACACACAGCCACGCTAATTGCAGTAATGACTGCCACACAGACGCTAATTAAAGCCTGGTGCAGGATGGTGGTCTGCAGCCCTAGAGAGCACTGACGAAGCCTGACAGCGCACGCTGGCGTACACACACACACACACACACACATACACACACACACAACATACAAAGACGTAATCGCAACGCCTGGAAGAGAAGAAGCACAGAGGATCGAGTAAATATATTTTACGCGGGATCCCCGTGCTGACCATATGGCACAGGGCTAATTATAATACTCTCTATTCTCGCTTCAAAGTGAGCGAGTGTGTTACACTGACCATGAACACCCGAGCGCGCTGATCAGTGTGTAATTGAAGAGATTGTGCAGTTGCTTTAATTAACATATACAGTCTATTTCCACCCCCCCCCCCCCCCCCTCCTCCCTTTTTCCTGGCAATGTGTGAAGGTTTATCTCTGATTCTAATTGAAACAAATGTGGGTTTTTAGGGCTTTTTTTTCATTTTTGAAATAATTAGTGCAGTTCATTAGTACCAATGAAGTCCAAACAAAATGGATGAATCAATTAAATATTATTGCTAATAATAATAATAATAATAATAATAATAGAGGCATGGTGGCTTAGTGGTTAGCATGTTCGCCTCACACCGCCAGGGTCCGGGTTCGATTCCCATCTCGGTCATGTGTTTGTGGAGTTTGTCATGTTCTCCCCGTGCCTCAGGGGGGTTTTTCTCCAGGTTCTCCGGTTTTTCCGGTCCAAAAACATGCACTAGGTTGATTGGCACCTTGGAAAAGTGTCCCTAGTGTGTGTGTGTGTGTGTGTGTGTGTGTGTGTGTGTGTGTGTGTGTGTGTGTGCTCTGCAATGGGCATTCCATCCAGGGTGTATCCTGCATTAATGCCTATAGACGCCTGAGATAGACCTGAGGGAAGATCGGATATAGCAGTAGAAGATAAATGAATAATAATAATAATAATAATAATAATAATAATAATAATAATAATAATAATAATAATAATACATTGATGTGAGGCAAATTACAAGTGTCTTTAAATGTCCCCAAACCAATTACAATAACATTGTACTGACCATACACTGTACCACCTTATATATCTTCTTTTATATATATATATATATATATATATATATATATATATATATATATATATATATATATATATATATATATGTGTGTGTGTGTGTGTTCACAGTTTGCCCAAATAAATGAAATTAGTACAATCTTATATTGATATAACATTTCCAGTGTCTGTCTCCCTATATATATATATATATATATATATATATATATATATATATATATATATATATATATATATATATATATATATATATATATATATATATATATATATATATATATATATATATATATATATATATATATATTAGGGGTATCAACAGATAAAAATATTTAATTGTTATTAATCGCATGATTGCCATGAGCTAACTAGTAATTAATCACACATTAATCGCGCATTTTCATGCTTCTAATACTCTAACTAACTATAACAGATGTTATAATTATATACATTTCATTCAAAACCTCTCCCTTTAATAACGTTATTGTTTTTTTTTATATTTATTTAAACTTATTTCACTCTAGACGTGATTCTTTTACTATTCATTTCTCGGGGGGAATTTAGGAAGTGTGAGCGAATGCACGTTGCTGGGTGTTTTTTGTAAATAAAACACGTCTATCGCCTCTTTTATATTCCATTCCTGACATTACAAGTGGTAAGCACAGCTGAGGAAAGGTCAATGCTGAAATGATCAGGAAAGGAAAATGACTGAAGTGTCTTTATTCATTCATTCATTCATTCATTCATCTTCTACTGCTTTATCCGATCTTCGCTCAGGTCACGGGGAGTCTGTGCCTATCTCAGGCGTCTATGGGCATTAAGGCAGGATACACCCTGGATTGAATGCCAACCCATCGCAGGATACACACACACACACACACACATTCATACACTAGGGACAATTTTCCAAGGTGCCAATCAACCTACCGTGCATGTTTTTGGACCGGGGGAGGAAACCGGAAAACCCGGAGAAAAAAAACCCCCTGAGGCACGGGGAGAACATGCAAACTCCACACACACATGGCCAAGACGGGAATCGAACCCGGACCCTGGAGGTGTGAGGCGAACATGCTTAACTCTACGCCACCGTGCCGTGTCTTTATTCATTTGTTGTTTTTAAATCTTTGTTTTCCGGGTTTCGTTCGTAATGCACGCTGCGTTAATTGCTCGTTGATCAAATTAGTGCCGTTAAAGGGAATTTGTGTTTAATGGCAAGTTTGTTTCATCGAACTTTGAGTGCTTTTTATTATTAATGTTAAACTTATAAACACAGACAACAATGCTAGGGTATAAACAAGGGAACTTGAGTTAGCGCAGTGTCACTGGGGCTTCTCACTCAATAAGGTGGAAACAAGTGTTCTATGCCCAGCGTAAAGTTTTTTCATTTTAATTTCTCTTAAAAGAGTGAATGAAAGAAGGAAGGAAGGAAGAAATTTGTTAATGTTCGCTGAAACAAGTAGCACAGTCAAGTAGAGAATTATATATTCAATAATAGAAATTAATGAAATAATACAAAATGAATGTAAATGTAATACCCACGTATATATATATATATATATATATATATATATATATATATATATATATATATTTTTTTTTTTTTTTTTACCTAAACAGGGTCTAACAGATGTATTTAATTTGTCTTTCTTAGTTTACTGAATATTATATAATCAATTCATTTTGATTCACTATTTTAATAAAAGTGTAAAAGTGTTTAAAAGTGTATTGCATTAACTTTATTCATTCTATTTCATTTTTATAAAATATTATGAAATATTATATATATATATATATATATATATATATATATACACATATACATATATATATACGAAGTGCTCTATAGATCTAAATCAAATATCTTTTTGTTTTTCAGTTACTGTTTTATGTTTTACATTTTAGGTTCAAGTGTAAGTGTATCTTGAAGCCCCGCCCCCCCCCTTTTTTTTTATTGAGATTCTTAGTTTTTTTTATCAACTACACTGATTTAATATGTATTTTTAATGTTTCCTTGAAGAAAGAAGGAGTGTTTGTAGCTGAAAGTGAGCTTTGTGCTTTCAGGTTTATTGGTACCCGGTAAAACAATGCCCTCCATTCTCAGGTATTAATGAATATCAAACGCAGCCGTTTGTTTGTTTGTTTGGTTTTGTTATCTTCAGGGTGATAAAAACCGATAACAGCTGCTATAACATAAGCGATGACAGGATTTATTTCCTGATATTCAGCAATAAGTGATAGTGACTTTAATATATACCCTTTATAATGACATGTTTAAATATACGCACTGAGTTTTATAAGGGAATGCCTTGAACATTGTCCATGAAAGCTCCGGCTTTCCTCCGGCTGCGCACAAGGAAATTGGATGAAATCACATTAAAGTTGCCTTCATGCTTTAACCAGGTCTTCAGCGCTGCTCCTTGGTTTGATGGATGACGGATTTGTACGCAAAAGGAACATTCATGGTTCATACATTATCACCTCTGCACAAGGACGTGTCACACAGATGTCAAATCAGCACAAATACAAGGACAAACGGTTTGACCTGCTTCACACACACACACACACACACACACACACACTTCCTAGTCCATGCCATGGGTTTATCACTCACCTTTCCCCCAAAGAGCTTGGATTCGAGTGTACCCCCGCCCCCCTCCCCAAAAAAGAACAGTTTAAGGACCCTGGCGATTAAGTGGTTCAATAGGGTTTAATTACATATAGGAAGGGGGCGATTTCTCGTTAATTAAAGCTCCATTAAAGGGGAAACTGAATCCTAATTAATATCAAATGCATATTTAACAGATAAGGACTTTAGCAAATCGTTCGCACCGTGCTGAAATTTAAAAAAAAAAGAAAAAAATAGTCCAATATTTGTGTAGCGGTGCATATTAGGCGTAATAACAGGTTTAATTAACTCAGTTGACCTAGCTGTGGTGCATATAGGGCACGTAGCAGCGAGGACTCACGCTATTACAGAATTACGCTTTATTATTCTTTCACACACTCGCACGCTCTCTCTCTCTCTCTCTCTCTCTCTCTCTCTCTCTCACATTCTTTTACTCTTACGATTCAAGGGTTAGCTTATTGGCATGACAAATATTAACATGCCTGGTGCCGAAGCATTATAACACTAAGTAAGTGCAGGAATAAAGTGAAAGAAAAGCAAAAAAAATAATAAAAAATGCAAATATAATAAATAACTAATAATGATTATGCTTATGAAGTGACAGAATGGAAATAAATAAATATATATACTGTTTATAAATAAATATATATACTGTTAAATAAATAAAATATATATATATATATATATATATATATATATATATATATACACACTGTTAAATAAATAAATATATATATACTGTTGATTTATTTACTCATTTACTTACTTACAGTATCTACTTATTTATATGTATGTATATTCATTCATTCATTCATTCATCTTCTACCGCTTTATCCGATCTTCCCTCGGGTCACGGGGAGCCTGTGTCTATCTCAGGCGTCTAAGGCAGGATACACCCTGGATGGAATGCCAATACCAACCCATCGCAGGGCACGCACACACACACACACACACATTCATACACTAGGGACAATTTTCCAAGGTGCCAATCAACCTACCGTGCATGTTTTTGGACTCGGGAGGAAACCGGAGAACCCGGAGAAAAAACCTCCTTGAGGCACGGGGGGGGGGAGAACATGCAAACTCCACACACACATGGACCGAGCCGGGAATCGAACCCGGATCCTGGCGGGGTGGGTGTGAGGCGAATGTGCTAACCATTACGCCACCGTGCCTCCTATGTATGTGTGTATATATATACACACACATACATAGTAGGTACTGTAAGTAAGTAAATGAGTAAATAAATAAATAATAAATAAATAGCTAGATTATTCTCCCTCTCTTTCTCCAAGTTATATCTAATTATAGCTTTCTCTAACAACACACACACACACACACACCCACACACACACACAACACACACACACACACACACACACACACGTTTCTAACAGCAAGTAGATTTTGCAATTTTATATGGGGTTGTTATAGAGCACTGACGGTTATCTTTATTTTGGATTACGGGAATACTGACCCAAGGGGAGGCGGTAGCTTACATTTACATTTATGACATTTGGCAGACGCCCTTGTTCAGAGCGACTTATAACTGAGCAGTTCAGAGTTAAGGGCCTTGCTCAAGGGCCCACTAGTGGCAGTATGGTGGTGGTGGTGGTGTTGGGATTTGAACCTGAGATCTTCTAGTCCAGAGACCAATTCCTGTAATGACCGAGGGACCACCAGTGGTTCAGGAATTGGGCTCTAAACCGAAAGGTCACATCCTGGAACCTCCAAGCTTCAGTGGGCCCTTGAACAAGACCCTTAACCTTCATATTGCTCAGTCTGCCCCAGCCATTAGGTGTTGCACACGCCAGTGCCGTCCTAATGCTGGTCCCAAGCCAGGATAAATGAGGAGGGTCGCTTTATCCAGAGTAAAAACACACTCCAAAACTAATATGCGGATCATCCGCTGTGGCGCCCCCTAATGGGAGATGGTGGTGGTGGAATACTGACACAACATGGTTACCATTCCATACGCTGGCTCATTGGAACCGGCTTGTATGGAGGGGTGTCTAAGGTGCTGAACTACTGATCGGAAGGTCGGGGGTTCAAGCCCTGGTATCGCTGCCACTCTTGGGTCCTTGATCAAGGCCCTTAACCCTCTGTGATCCAGGGGCAAACAAGACAAACTGGGATAACCGAGGAAAGAATTTCACTTTAATGTAATGCAAAAAAATCAACAATGTTAACAAACATGGCCTGCCAAGTTACCACACCTGAATCCTATTGAACTGCTCTGGGATGAACAGGATCTAAATCTAAAGCAATCTAAAACTAGTAGAGACAAGAGGCATGTTATTTTTCCGCTATTTGGAGAAACAAAACTGCCACTGGGTGTCCAGAGCGCATAATGCCGCTATTCATGCCAAGGCAATTCCGATTGGCTAGGAGGTTTCGCTTTACATCGCTATAACGGCGATGCTCCGACAGCAATTCTATTCCCAGGTTTATATTAAAGCACCAATTCTAATATGTTCACATTTCTTTACACTGGGGTGTTTATTTAATACTTGCGCACGAATTCTCGAGTGTCAGCTCTTTGTAAAACCCACAGAGATTTTCCACCAGGGGGAGAGATACTGCACTATAGGCAGGTTTAGTGCTTTCTCATTAGTGTAAAAAGAATCATAACACTTTGGGTTTCTTGAAATTGAAACGGTACCGCGCAATTTATTGTTCAACGAATGAAAAAATGCGGTGTAAGAGGAATAAAACAGCTGTATACTGTCAGAGCGCCACCCTGGCTTGAAGCTGTTCAAGAAAATTCATTCATTCATCTTCTACCGCTTTACCCGATCTTCCCTCGGGTCACGGGGAGCCTGGGCCTATCTCAGGAGTCTATGGGCATTAAGGCAGGATACACCCTGGATGGAATGCCAACCCATCGCAGGACACACACACACACAAACACACACATTCACACACTAGGGACAATTTTCCAAGGTGCCAATCAACCTACCGTGCATGTTTTTGGACCGGGAGAGAAAAACCCCCTGAGGCACGGGGAGAACATGCAAACTCCACACACACATGGGCAAGGCGGGAATCGAACCCGGACCCTGGAGGTGTGAGGCAAACGTGCTAACCACTAAGCCACCGTGCCCCCTTGTTCAAGAAAATATCTCTTCGGAATACACGGAAGTTTTCCTTTCCCTATAACTACGCTATCCATAACGAAAATCCTGCTCCGACGCGGCGTTGGCGGTTTACGAAGTTAATCGGGCCCTCGTATCCTCCGCCGCTTTCTCGCAGGCGTCAAGTTGAACGGCTCTCCAAAACAAAGGGAAGTGGAGCACATCACCAGAGAGACACTCAGAGACCGAGGGAAGAAAAACTTTCCCTCCTCTCCACCCTTCCCGTGTATCGCGCGCATGTGTCTGTGTGTGTGTGTGTGTGTGTGTGTGTGTGTGTGTGTGTGCTCACTCATACAGCATGTTGAGAAACAGCCAGCTGAGAATACTTGTGTTTTTTTTTTCTTGTCTTTTTTTTTCCTACTATTTTTTTCTTTTTTTTCTTGACGTAGCGATGGCTTCGTGCGAACGCGCAGCAGGGGATTCCAGCTTCAATCAGCCCAGCCTGCGCTCGGAGACAAGGCCCCTACTTTCCTGCTTTTCTTGCAGAATAAAAAAAAAAAAACACTTCATGAGCAGCTAAACAGATTAACCATCACGCATTATTTTAGTAACATTAACAGCAGCTTAACAAAGGGCTGAGAGCAAACAGTGCATGAGGGCAAGGCCACTCAGAGGGAGATATATAACATACACACACACATACACACACACACACACACACACACACACACAACACACACACACACACACCGATCCTGAACGACGAATTTGTTTTTCCACAAGTGACTCACCGTGCAACAGCAGTCGTTTGATTTCTGCAAATAACATATTCAAGCAAAGAGAGGGAGAGAGAGAGAGAGAGGGAGAGGGAGAGAGGTGGAAGAATGAGAGAAAGCAGGTCACTGGACCGGAGGACGTGACAGGGAGAGGATTAGGAACGCTGGGTTAATCACGCTTGGCAGGAGTGTACAGATGTCCAGAGTCCCATGCCTTTAAGGTAACTCATGCAGGCACAGAGCAGGGATCTCCTTCTGCTCACTCTCTCTCACACACACACACACACACACACACACACACACACACACACACACACACAAACAAACACACACACACCATGGCCGACTGCAATATTACCTCAGTGTTTTAATAAAAAACAAAACTGGATCGAATTCTCCTCTTCCTGTCTGCCTCCTATCACCGCTAAGTGCCGAGTCATGCTAACGTTTTGTTGCTGAAATGCCTGTTGAGATTATTTCGCCTTACAAAACAAACAAATAAACTGAGCGGAACACTAGCCTAAAACCCTCGCGTGGAGAAGGATGACCCGCTGTGGCGACGCCTAAAGGAGTGCAGCTAAAGAAGTGAGCTAGCGAATGAGTCTAATACATACATCCTACGGGATGTTACTAGCATGACCTTTTTACCTGAAGCTACGGGAGCTTCATTCCTTATCAATGAGACTTGGCTGCCCAAGAACCAGACTCTACAGTTCACCACTGTACCTTCCCAAAAATATAAATAAATAAATAAATAGATAGATAAATAAATGCTAGGAAGGGGCACGGTGGCTTAGTGGTTAGCACGTTCGCCTCACACCGCCAGGGTCCGGGTTCGATTCCCGTCTCAGCCCATGTGTGTGTGTGGAGTTTGTGCATGTTCTCCCCGTGCCTCAGGGGGTTTTTCTCCGGGTTCTCCGGTTTCCCCCCGGTCCAAAAACATGCACGGTAGGTTGATTGGCACCTTGGGAAAATTGTCCCTAGTGTATGAATGTGTGTGTGATTGTGAGTGTGTGTGTGTGTGTGTGCCTTGCGATGGGTTGGCATTCCATCCAGGGTGTATCCTGCCTTAATGCCCGTAGACGCCTGAGATAGGCACAGACTCCCCGTGACCCGAGGGAAGATCGGATATAGCGGTAGAAGATGAATGAATGAATGAATGAATGAATGAATGCCTTCCTTGAAATAAGCAAGATTGACTTATAGCCTATCTGGTTATAATTCACTACAATCGAGTATAAATTGTGCCAATGTGGTAACATTTGACTTGGAAAGAATCCTTGAAACTAGAATTAATATCTAATAAATAATAAATTCGACTAGATCCTATAACCAGACAAAAAAAGTTTTGTTTTTTTTTTTACCTTTTTTAACCACTAGTAGGAGCTTGGTGGAACCCCAAACCCTGGAAGTGTGAGGAGAACGTGCTAATCACTAAACCACTACGCTCCTACACTCTATATTCATTCATTCATCTTCTACCGCTTTATCCGATCTTCCCTCGGGTCACGGGGAGCCTGTGCCTATCTCAGGCGTCTTGGGCATGGGCATTAAGGCAGGATACACCCTGGATGGAATGCCAACATCACACACACACACACACACACAATCACACACACATTCATACACTAGGGACAATTTTCCAAGGTGCCAATCAACCTACAGTGCATGTTTTTGGACCGGGAGGAAACCGGAGAACCCGGAGAGAAAAAAACCCCCTGAGGCACGGGGAAGGGGATGAGGGGAGACATGCATGCAAACTCACACACACACACATGGCCGAGACAGGAATCAAACCCCCGGGACCCTGGAGGTGTGTGAGGCGAACGTGCTAACCGCTAAGCCACCGTGCCCGCTACACTCTATATCATTTAAAGCTTATTATTATTATTATTATTATTATTTCGTTTTTCTCTTTTTCATCCTGAAGGCAGCACTCGGAGATATTTCATTTGAATATTCCGACTTAAAAAAAAATAAAAAATCACTGACCCGGACTTTAACCATAATAACCCTGATTTACAGGCATGGAAATGATGAGGAGCAGGAATAATCTCCTGACGTTGACAGCTCTGTGATAAAGAGAAGGCCCTAATCCAGCCAGAATTATTAGCTTTTTAAGAAAAGAAAGTGAAGCGTGCGCGCGCGTGTGTGTGTGTGTGTCTGAGTGTGTGTGCGTGTGCTCGTGTGTGTGTGTGCGAGTGTGTTTGACAGAGGTGAATAAATAGGGTGCCTGTAGTTGAGCAGCTCACTGTCCATCCTGACCAATCCAATTTCTTCTTCATCTCTTCCAATTTCATCCCCGTGACGGATCTCGTGTTGACGTTAAAGACGACTTCTACTCAAACCCTAATAATAAGACTGCGAGTGTGTGTGTGTGTGTGTGTGTGTGTGTGTGTGTGTGAGAGAGAAAGAAAGAAGCATGAGACTCGATGTCTGTCACATCTCATCCTCACATCCATTTTCATTTTATGTCTACGAGCTGCCAGTCTTTGGCTCGCTGCCTACTGTATTTGGAGCGTAATATTTCATGGTCGCTTAGCAAACGTTCAGATGCATAGAGACGTATACGGATCTCAAGGTGGACTCACGGCCCGGATGCTGCTCGTGAGGGAAAGGTATTCCCCTCGGCTGCAACTCGATTCTGCAAGACGCTCCGTCTGCTTAAGGGAAGATTTATGAAGGCTAAGTGCGCGATGATAAGTTTTATAGCACAACTAGTATTGTTGTCCTAATCAGCTGTAGAGATGATGAATCTGCCGGCTGGAGAGCAGGAGACGCTGTGGGTACTGCGGTGACTCCGAGACTAATGCTAATGCTAAGAGAGCAAGATTAATGCTCTGCCTCGGGAACTTTTCCTTCAACAGTATCTCTCTGATAAACTCTCTCTCTCTCTCTCTCTCTCTCTTTCTCTACTCTCGCTCTGACTATCTTTATATATTAAACTGTACTATCTGGAATAGGGAATTACATCACAAGTACCGAACATACAATTCCGCTTGTTATTGTATAGCAGCCGGAAAAAATCAGGTCTGTAATTATGCAAATGTCATGTTAGTGTTATTTTATAAAAGGACATTTTTTCCTCTTTTTTTTTTTTTTTTACATTAGAATACATGTGTATGTTTGTCGTTGCTTTATTCAGCCTCAAGAAAACTGGTTTATGGGGTTCCTTTGTGCAGAAATGAACCCAGAATTTCAGGAAGCTCCATCTGTTTTAGTAGAATTCAGGAAGGCAAACTATATTTTATAATAGAATTCAAGACGCTTCCCCTATTCACCAAATCTTAGACTTGAAATAAGGAAGCTCCACCTCTTACAGCTTAATTAAGTAAGCTCCACCTCTTACAGCTTAATTAAGGAAGCTCCACCTCTTACAGCTTAATTAATGAAGCTCCACCTCTTACAGCTTAACTAAGAAAGCTCCACCTCTTACAGCTTAATTAAGTAAGCTCCACCTCTTTCAGCTTAATTAAGTAAGCTCCACCTCTTTCAGCTTAATTAAGTAAGCTCCACCTCTTTCAGCTTAATTAAGTAAGCTCCACCTCTTTCAGCTCAATTAAGCTCCACCTCTTACAGCTTAATTAAGGAATCTCCACCTCTTACAGCTTAATTAAGGAAGCTCCACCTCTTACAGCTTAATTAAGTAAGCTCCACCTCTTTCAGCTTAATTAAGGAACCTCCACCTTTTACAGCTTAATTAATGAAGCTCCACCTCTTTCAGCTTAATTAAGGAAGCTCCACCTCTTACAGCTTAATTAATGAAGCTCCACCTCTTACAGCTTAATTAAGTAAGCTCCACCTCTTACAGCTTAATTAATGAAGCTCCACCTCTTACAGCTTAATTAAGGAAGCTCCACCTCTTACAGCTTAATTAAGGAATCTCCACCTCTTACAGCTTAATTAAGGAAGCTCCACCTCTTACAGCTTAATTAAGAAAGCTCCACCTCTTACAGCTTAATTAAGTAAGCTCCACCTCTTTCAGCTTAATTAAGGAACCTCCACCTTTTACAGCTTAATTAATGAAGCTCCACCTCTTACAGCTTAATTAAGGAAGCTCCACCTCTTACAGCTTAATTAAGTAAGCTCCACCTCTTTCAGCTTAATTAAGGAAGCTCCACCTCTTACAGCTTAATTAAGTAAGCTCCACCTCTTTCAGCTTAATTAAGTTACCTCTTTCAGCTTAATTTAAGAAATTAAGAAGCTCCACCTCTTACAGCTTAATTAAGTAAGCTCCACCTCTTTCAGCTTAATTAAGTAAGCTCCACCTCTTTCAGCTTAATTAAGTAAGCTCCACCTCTTTCAGCTTAATTAAGTAAGCTCCACCTCTTTCAGCTTAATTAAGTAAGCTCCACCTCTTTCAGCTTAATTAAGAATCTCCACCTCTTACAGCTTAATTAAGGTAAGCTCCACCTCTTACAGCTTAATTAAGGAAGCTCCACCTCTTACAGCTTAACTTAATTAAGGAAGCTCCACCCTTACAGCTTAACTAAGGAAGCTCCACCTCTTACAGCTTAATTAAGGAATCTCCACCTCTTACAGCTTAATTAAGTAAGCTCCACCTCTTTCAGCTTAATTAAGGCTTAAAGCTCCACCTCTTACAGCTTAATTAATGAAAGCTCCACCTCTTACAGCTTAATTAAGGGAATCTCCACCTCTTACAGCTTAATTAAGTAAGCTCCACCTCTTTCAGCTTAATTAAGTAAGCTCCACCTCTTTCAGCTTAATTAAGTAAGCTCCACCTCTTTCAGCTTAATTAAGTAAGCTCCACCTCTTTCAGCTTAATTAAGTAAGCTCCACCTCTTTACAGCTTAATTAAGGAAGCTCCACCTCTTACAGCTTAATTAAGAATCTTCTTACAAGCTCCACCCACTTAATTAAGGAGCTCCACTTTTTACAGCTTAATTAAGGAAGCTCCACCTCTTACAGCTTAATTAAGGAAAGCTCCACCTCTTACAGCTTAATTAAGGAGCTCCACCTCTTACAGCTTAATTAAGTAAGCTCCACCTCTTACAGCTTAATTAAGTAAGCTCCACCTCTTTCAGCTTAATTGAAGCTCCACCTCTTACAGCTTAACTAAGAAAGCTCCACCTCTTTACAGCTTAATTAAGGAAATCTCCACCTCTTACAGCTTAATTAAGGAAGCTCCATTAAGGAAGCTCCACTTTCTTACAGCTTAATTAAGGAAGCTCCACCTCTTACAGCTTAATTAATTCCTCCACCTTTACAGCTTAATTAAGGAATCTCCACCTCTTACAGCTTAATTAAGCTTACAGCTTAATTAAGGAAGCCTTAAGCTATATAAGAAGCTCCACCTCTTACAGCTTAATTAAGGAACTCCACCTCTTACAGCTTAACTAAGCTCCACCTCTTACAGCTTAATCTCTTTACAGCTTAAGGAAGCTCCACCTTAAGGAAGCTCCACAGCTTAATTAAGTAAGCTCCACCTCTTTCAGCTTAATTAAGGAAGCTCCACCTCTTACAGCTTAATTAATGAAGCTCCACCTCTTACAGCTTAATTAAGGAAGCTCCACCTCTTACAGCTTAATTAAGGAATCTCCACCTCTTACAGCTTAATTAAGTAAGCTCCACCTCTTTCAGCTTAATTAAGTAAGCTCCACCTCTTTCAGCTTAATTAAGTAAGCTCCACCTCCACTTAATTAAGTAAGCTCTTACAGCTTAATTAAGGAAGCTCCACTTCTTACAGCTTAACTAAGGAAGCTCCACCTTTAACAGCTTAACTAAGAAAGCTCCACCTCTTACAGCTTAATTAATGAAGCTCCACCTCTTACAGCTTAATTAAGCTGAATTAAGAAGCTCCACCTCTTACAGCTTAATTAAGGAAGCTCCACTCCACCTCTTTTTACAGCTTAATTAAGGAAGCTCCACTTAATTAATGAAGCTCCACCTCTTACAGCTTAATTAAGGAGCTTACAGCTTAATTAAGCTCCACCTCTTACAGCTTAATTAAGGAAGCTCCACCTCTTACAGCTTAATTAATGAAGCTCCACCTCTTACAGCTTAACTAAGAAAAGCTCCACCTCTTACAGCTTTACAGCTTAATAAAGCTTAATTAATGAAGCTCCACCTCTTACAGCTTAACTAAGGAAACTCCACCTCTTACAGCTTAACTAAGGAGCTCACCTCTCCTTAATTTCACTAAGGGAGCTCCCTCTTTTAAGAGTGCAGGGTCAGCCATGATACAGTGCCCTCTGGAGCACAGAGGGTTAAGGGCCTTGCTCAGGTTAAGGGTGGCAGCTTGGTGATACTGGGGCTCGAACCCCTGACATCAGTAGCCCAGCAACTTAACCACCGAGCTCCACCCCTCCCCCTGTGCTCAAAATCTTTTAGGAAAATTCAAGAAGCTCCACCTCTTCTATTCTTCTATCCACCTCTTCTCTTCTAGTACAAATATTCCGGAAGCTCCACCTCGTTTTTAGTAGAATTCTAGAAGCGCTCGAACCTGCATTATAATTATTATTAAAAAAGTTGAATTGTTGGTGAATTCACTTTCGTGCCATAATTCACCAACAATTCAACTTTTATTCAACAATTTAGCTCCACCTTTAACTTTAAAGAAATTAAAGAAGCTCCACCTCTTACACTTTAATTGATTCCGCTCCACCTCTTAAACTTTAATTAAAGAAGCTCCACCTCTTACACTTTAATTAAAGAAGCTCCACCTCTTAGACTTTAATTGATTCCGCTCCACCTCTTAGACTTTAATTGATTCCGCTCCACCTCTTACAGTTTAATTAAAGAAGCTCCACCTCTTAGACTTTAATTGATTTCCACGCTCTTACCTCTTACATTGTTTAATTAAAGAAGCTCCACCTCTTATAGTTTAATTTATGAAGCTCCACCTCTTATAGCTCCACTTTAATTTATAAAGAAGCTCCACCTCTTACACTTTAATTATTCCGCTCCACTTACTTTAATTTATGAAGCTCCACCTCTTATAGTTTAATTTAAGCTCCACCTCTTAGACTTTAATTGATTCCGCTCCACCTCTTACAGTTTAATTAAAGAAGCTCCACCTCTTATACTTATAGTTTAATTTATGAAGCTCCACCTCTTATAGCTCCACTTTAATTTAATGAAGCTCCACCTCTTACACTTTAATTAAAGAAGCTCCACCTCTTATACTTTAATTTATGAAGCTCCACCTCTTATACTTTAATTGATGAAGCTCCACCTCTTATACTTTAATTTAAGAAGCTCCACCTCTTATACTTTAATTAAAGAAGCTCCACCTCTCTTTAATTTATAAAGAAGCTCCACCTCTTACTTTAATTGTTTAATTAAAGAAGCTCCACCTCTTATACTTTAATTGAAGCTCCACCTTTAATTAAAGAAGCTCCACCTCTTATACTTTAATTTGATGAAGCTCCACCTCTTATACTTTAATTAATGAAGCTCCACCTCTTATACTTTAATTTATGAAGCTCCACCTCTTATACTTTAATTTATTGAAGCTCCTTTAATTGATTAACCATCTTATACTTTAATTGATGAAGCTCCACCTCTTATACTTCAATTTACGAAGCTCCACCTCTTACAGTTTAATTTAGCTCCACCTCTTTAACTTTTAAGATGAAGCTCCACCTCTTATACTTTAATTTATGAAGCTCCACCTCTTATAGTTTAATTTATGAAGCTCCACCTCTTATAAGTTTAATTTAGGAAGCTCCACCTCTTACAGTTTAATTTAGGAAGCTCTATCTCTTGTATTTTTTTGTAGAACTCAGGAAATTCTCCACCTGTTATATAACATTTCAGGACGCTGCACTTCTCGCACGAGGATTCACAAAGCTCCACCTCTTAAACCGAGTGCACACATGCGGAAGGAATTCGTCCGTACAGACTAATGCATCGAGCTGCATCGCTCTGTTTAACTATAGATGAAGAAACACACATCGGATCACACGAACACACCGCATCCAGGAGTTATGGAAGATGCTAAATAAATAAATAAATAAATAAATAAATAATCATATAAAGGATACAGCATATAAAGAACATGAGAGCTATGCGTCTGCCTTCGAGAATGAAACCGGGTATTGTACACACGTTTTGGGGGGGGTGGGGTTCAGGGGGTTTCGGTCCTTTCGAAAAGACGGACAGAGAGACCGGCAGAGAGAGAGAGAGAAAGAGAGGGAGGGGGCGGGGGAGGCGAGACTAGCTTTTAATTGGCTGTTGAAGTGGTAAGGCAGAGGGTGTCTCTCTGAGGCTAATGATGGTGTGGTCTCAGCCGGGTTCTCCCTTTGTGTAGGGACGCCCCTCTCTCTGGGGAACAGCACTATCTGTTTCTTAATTTAACGCTTCATTTGTGAGTGCTGTCAGATCGGGCCTGTCTGTCTGTGTGTGTGTGTGTGTGTGTGTGTGTGTGTGTGTGTGTGTGTGTGTGTGTGTGTGTGTGTGTGTGTGTGTCTCAGAAAGGACACTTTGTAAAATAGTACACAGGGACATATTTGCATTGCAGGTATCTGTAATAAGCCTGTCTGTCTGTGTCTGTGTGTGTGTGTGTGTGTGTGTGTGTGTGTGTGTGTGTGTGTGTGTGTGTGTGTGTGTGTGCACTTTCATGGGGGCGGTGGGGGGAGGGATTAGGTCACATCTGAGGATGGCGTTAATATCTTCAGTCAGTCTCTTGTCTATCCAGACACAAAGGCTGCTGTCACCATGTGGGACGTGTCCCTATCCACTGCAGGGTCCTAAAGGTCTCTTAATGGGAGGATCATTAACTGGAGAAGCGAAATGAACACACGGTTGCCAGAAGCTTCACGCACAAACAAGCTGGAGGACACCGACACACACACACACACACACACACACACACAATAAATCTCACAAAGCTAAATCAAATGAGCGCCACGTAAAAATAAACTTCGTCTCGGAATTTGAAATTAGATAAGAGTTTTCTTGTTCCGGAGAAAATCTTTTATTTAATGAAAAAGTGATATTTCCGTGCCGGGAAGCTACAAAGTGATTTATGGTTCTAATAATGCAAGAATACTGTTTTTTTTTTAAATAAATAAATAAATAAATAAAATAAATAAATAGAACGAATGCCCAACTGGTAGAACAATCCACCAGTATGCGTTTTTTTTTTTTCTTCCTTTGTCATCTGTTGAAAGCACCAGCTTACTTATTTCACATAATATTAGGTTTATTGAAAAGAACAGGTAATATTTGGTCAAATAAGAATTGTTTTGTGCATAAATTGACATATCAAGAAAAAAAAAAAAGAATTATAGTTCGGTTTATTGATAATGAACAGGTATAATATTTAATCAAAAAATTTTAATAAACGTTTTTTTTTTTTAAATAAATAAATAAATAAATAGAACGAATGCCCAACTGGTAGACAATCCACCAGTATGCGTTTTTTTTTTTCTTCCTTTGTCATCTGTTGAAAGCACCAGCTTACTTATTTCACATAATATTAGGTTTATTGAAAAAGAACAGGTAATATTTGGTCAAAATAAGAATTGTTTTGTGCATAAATTGACATATTCAAAAAAAAAAAAAAAGAACACAAATTATAGTAAAATTCTCATGCTCAGAAATTCCACTCAAAATGTGTGGCAAATAAATAAATAAATAAATAAATAAATAAATGTACAAAATCTACAATAGTATTTAGCATAACAATAGCAGCCATGTCCTCTTACTGCATAAAAGGACCACAGACATCTACAGGAACTAATCAGCTCAGTCAGACGCTCTTCTCTACGCTCGGGCTTCTCTTTAGGCCCCCTTTTTTTTTTTTTTCTTTTCTTTTTTTTTTTTCTTTTCTTTTTTTTTCTCCTCCCTCCAGCCTCAGCTCAAGCCAAGATCGATGCTACACCAGCTCGTTTGCTCTTCTCCGTTACGTCACCGGCTACCAGCAGAGCACTTTGTCCATGGTGGAGATGCTTTAAGTAAAAAAAAAAAAAAAGGAAGCGATTATGTTTAGCGTGTACTGGTGTAATGGATGAGGGTTTCTTTTTTTCCTCCTTTATTTTTGCTTGTAATAAAGCGATGTGACGAATGGCCGCTTATATCTTTCTGTTGCGCCGTTTCCAGCTCTGAGGGATGTGCTGTTTAGCTTATTGACCAGGTGGAATAGTGCACTGTCAATACCGGACTGGCGGTAATGCACTCTCGCCCTGTCCGAGCTGGTCAATGTGGTAAGTTATATGTCATCATAGAGCATCTATGGATATCTATGGCCAAGTGAGGTAATGTTTCTTAACTTTCTTAGACGTACCAAGCTAAAAAAAAAAATTTTTTAAAGTCGCTGGATAAAACATTATTAGATATATTAAAAAAAGACACATATATTAAATAAAGGCACACATTTATGTAACAGAGTTACAGTGACCACAAAAAGTTTCCATGCACAGTATTTTTCTACGTGTATCATTTTTCCTACAAAATACAGTGTGTTTTATATATATATATATATATATATATATATATATATATATATATATATATATATATATATATATATATATATATAGATATAATATATATATAGATATAGATAGATAGATAGATAGATAGATAGATAGATAGATAGATAGATAGATAGATAGATAGATAGATTGGACTAGTAGTTGTACTATCATGAAATCATAAACAGCCATTTATACTATATGGAAGAAAATAATTAGGATACCCGACTTGCAATATGTGCAATATATATATATATATATATATATATATTTTATTTGTTTTTTTATTTTTTTTTTTTTTTTTTTGTTTTTTTTTATATATATATATATATATATATATTATTTTTTTTTTTTTTTTTTTATTTATATATATATATATATATATATATATATATATATATATATATATATTACTTTACTTTTTTTTTTTTTTAGCAAAATGCTTTAGTTTAAGATCATACATTATACAGAGCCTTATGTATATATTATACAAAGCCTTAACCACTGGACCACCAGTGCCACATTAAATTTGCCCTTCAGGTGAAGTAGGAAACGTAAACCTGAAGCTTTAGGGGTTAATTGGAAGATCTCCTGCCATAGAGCTCTGACCTCAACTCTACTGAACGCCTTTTGGAACCGCACTGACCGCACTGACCAGGCCTCCTCACATCAGCTACACGCCTTTACTAACAATGCAGTTGCTGATCGAGTACAAATCTCTACGAGCACCCTCCAAAATCTAGAGTGAAGGATGTTATAACAGAAAATGTGGAGTCATAGTGGGATGAAATATTCAGGAAAGGTCTGGTCAGGTGTCCACAAACTTTTGTCTATATATTGCGTATTGCATTGAGATACCTTTGCACAGAATAAATAGTGCTTTTGAGTCTTTTCTGGAAAAGGACAATACAAAGGACATACAAATAAGGTGCTATGAAGGAGAATGAATATGAATCCAATCACTTTCATACCACTGAATTGATAAGCTTTCTGTTATTCCACTGCTAATATACTCATGCACCCACAGGCCAATGTTCCTCGGCTGGTCAGTTTTCATGATGCAATTTTTATTTTTGTTATTATGTTTAGGCATATATTTATGTACATATAAACCCCAGTATTCACCTTATGAACAAAAGGCTGCCAAGTAAGCATTTTACAGCTATGCATCTGCTGACCACAGCCTCTTAAAGTGACCTTTATGAGTGAATATCGAATTGCGTTACACTGCAACATCAGGCAAGACTTCCTTTTAATAAAAAAAACAATAATAATAATAATAATAATAATAAACACATAAACATGTGTTTAAAGACCGTCTCAGTGTTTTAACGCTGACTGATGGTTCCTGATTGAGTTTATGAGGGCTGAGGGCTCCCTCTTGTGCGCACATCACAAATACACACTTCGTCCCCTCGCTTCTATTGCCCCTTTACATGTAAATTTGAAACGATGACAAGGGATAAATTGCAGGGACTTGCAGCAATAAAGCCTGCGAGACGGAGTTTAAAAACCAGTGGAATAGTGTTATAAGTACTCTGTGTAGAATAGAGCAGTGCGAAAACGTGTAGGTGTGAACATGAGGAAGCAGGAAGGGCAGGTGTGTGTGTGTGTGTGTGTCGTTATAGTCAAAGTTCATTCAGCCATTGTTCTTCGACAATGAGGATTTGTTGACTGTGTGTGTGTGTGTGTGTGTCTTGAAGAGATGCTTCTTTGGGAAGATATGGATGATGATATCACTGATAGGGTGGAGTAAAATAAGTGCCTAGTATAGACAGTACGGTAAATCGATGCCTGAAAGAATATTAACACTTTCCAAATAGAAACAATAATAATTCACCCAGAAGTCTTTTGAGGTTCAGATGGACTTTATTAACGAAGTTTTTCACTCACATAAATCTGTTTACCAAATCCCATACAGTATATTCATTCATTCATTCATCTTCTACCGCTTTATCCGATCTTCCCTCGGGTCACGGGGAGTCTGTGCCTATCTCAGGCGTCTATGGGGCATTAAGGCAGGATACACTCTGGAAGGAATGCCAACCCACCACAGGACAAACACACACACACACATTCATACACTAGGGACAATTTTCCAAGGTGCCAATCAACCTACCGTGCATGTTTTTGATTTTTTGGACCAGGAGGAGGAAACCGGAGAACCCTGAGGCACGGGGAGAACATGCAAACTCCACAAACTCCACACACACATGGCATTGGAGAACGGGAACCGAACCCTGGCGGTGTGAGGCGAAAGTGCTAAACCGATAAGCCACCGTGCCCCCCCCCCCCCCCCCCCCTACCCCCAGCACCCCCCCCCCCCCCCCTACAGTATATATATCTTCTTGTATTTTTAGACTAAGGATCTTTACCATGTGATTCCTTCTGAAGGGTGATCAATAACTTGGAGGGAAATGCAGCGAAAAGGTCCTTTTCTTTAGATTTTCTATGATTTAAATAGCTGCTTTAAGCACACAAAGGAAATCCTTAGACGGTCAATTATGTAATAGTGGGGTTCTTTTCTCTTATGCTTTGCATTGAACTAGGATCCTATAGTCTTGGAAGTATCTGGACTCTTGGATCACAGTGTCACCCAATAAAGAAGGTTAACCAAACGTATAAAACATACTTTGTAATACCCAAGAGACGTCGACAAAGAACACCTTTACATGCTTTATTACATGCTTTACATGCAGTTATGTACAAGACATTGGACAGTATGGGGGGGTGTAGCTCAATGGTTTAAGGCGTTGGACTTCTGCTCAGAAGCCCCGGTATCGCCAAGCTTCATAACCCTTGGGTCCTTGAGCAAGGCCCTTTACCCTCTGTGCTCCAGGGGGTGCTGTATCATGGCTGAACCTGTATAAATATGACAAATATTTATATTTATATATTATATATTTCTATTCTTCTATTCTATAAATGTTCACCTCTAACACCTCAAACACCAGCATGAGTGAGGAAAGACTTTATCATTGGCTTTCTAACCACACTAAAGTAAATATATGCATTTAAACATAGGCTTTTTTGAAGGGAAGTAGCTCAGTAGTTGACGACGGAGGAGAAAGCGAGGTCATAGCCCAGTGGTGGAGGCCATGCTGCCACTAGTGGGCCCTTGAGCAAGGCCCTTAACCCTCAATTGCTCAGTTGTAAGTCGCTCTGGATAAGGGCGTCTGCCAAAATGCTGTAAATGTAAAGCTTTGAGAAGGTGGAGGGAGTGTTTCGAGCAGCTGATGAATGAGGAAAATGGGAATGAGGGAAGGGTGGATGATGTACACTCTACAAGAGTGTTTAACAGGATTGGATTTAACGCGAGGAATGGAGAAGGAGTGTGCTGAATAAGAATAAAGGAGATGTGCAGACCTAGAGGGGATCAGTCGCTCCATGAAGTTATGCGGATGTTATGCTTTGAGGATGTTTATGGAGAAGTATAGAGAAGGTCAGAAGGAGGCTTCAATGTATGTTTTTACGACAGGATTCCAAGAGAGGACTTGAGGTATTATATGAGGAAGTCGGGTGTAGCAGAGAAGTACATGAGGGTGGTGCGGGACATGGATAAGAACAGTGTAGATGACAGCGGTGAGGTGCGCAGTGGGAACGACAGACTGCTTCAAAGGTGGATGTGGGATTGCATCAAGGATCGGCTCTGAGCCCTTTCCAGTTTGCAGTGGTGCTGGGCAAGATGACGGACGAGGTCAGACAGGATGGTAGCGGATGATGTTGTGATTTGCGAGGTGAGAGTAAGGGGCAGGTTGGGAAGAGTCTGGAGAGGTGGAGGTATGCAATGGAGGGAAGGGGAATGAAAGTGCGACAGAGTAGATGTCAGGGTAGTATGGAGAAGGACGATCCCCTAACAGGAGCAGCTGAAAAGGGCAGAAGAAGACAAGACCGTCTGTTTCTGGATCTCCGAATCGGGTGCTAAACCTTTAACTGCTCAGAGACGTGTTTATATATATATACGGTTTTATATATATCTATTATATATATATATATATATATATATATATATATATATATATATATATATATATATATATATATATATATATATATATCTATATATATATTATATATATATATATATAGATATATATATATATATATATATATATTTTTTTTTTTTTTTTTTTTTTTTTTAAGTATGCCTTAAGTATGCTAAACGCTGCATACGTTTTAATGCAGGTTTAATTGACCCTAAAGATCAATCTGGCACACTAATGCTTTTTATAACCAAGAATTTTACATTATATCTTAATAATAGATCTGGAAGTTTCCGCAGCTTCGGAATAAGCAGCAGATGATACAACTCTCGTCACCGACTCTTCACTAGTTCTCCTCACCAGGCCTTAGGTCACATAATCACCTGTGTCTGGTTGCAGCCTATAATATGAAGGTGTTATGACTTGTCAAAAACAGCTGACGGTTACACTTATAGCAAAACTCTGCTGTTATTGCCCTGTAACAGCTGATTCAGCCTTCTGCGTGGAGGCTGAAGGGAGGGGAAGCCGAGGAGATTGCTCTTTTATGCTGATATGAGGCCAATTTTGCTGTTGTTTCTGTAATTGTATAAATCTTGTGGGACTGGAAAGGAGGAAGCTGAACCTGGATCAGCAGCAAAGCACGACACACTTGACATTAAAGATATTTATTATTTCTATATCGGGCGAAAAGGAGGGTCATTTACATTCCTTCAGAGAGAGAAGGAATCATTCCCCCCTTTTTTTTATGAAATTCAGTAAGAAAGATATTTAGGGCAAACCCTTTAAGTAAATGTCTGTTTCTAAAGCGGCACAAATGTGGCGTCCCAAAACGTCCCAAGACCTTATAAAGTAATACTCTGGAATACACCACATTTGTAGTGTTCTTGTGCGTGGTTATTAAAGATTTCACCAATACTATTTGGAGGGAAAAATTATACAAAAATCCTGTCAATGCAAAACCTACTTTTAGCCTTAATGCTACAATAATGAGTGATTATTGTAAATGTATTTTCCCATTAAACATAGACAGGATAAAATAAGCAAATAAAATGACTGTATCATAAAGAAATCTCCATTTATGGGGTTGTGTGTGCATATACCTAGATACTACGTTTGCTTCTTACATCCTAAACCACGCCTAGATACACAGTACACTACGGCCCGAAACTTCGTTACCTTACTTAAGTAGACATTTGGAGTGTCTATAGTGTAGTGGAGGAATTATTTTTCTACTCCTTCTACGAGAAGGAAACCGGAGAACCCGGAGAAAAACCTCCTGAGGCACGGGGAGACATCTCAAGTTAATAAGTTAAAAAAAAGCAAATTCTTTTATATATCCTTACCATTGTTTGTTGGTTTGTGGTATTAGTGCAAGAATATGAGCTCCTGAACCCAATGCTGTAGCCCGTCAAAAACACAAAATGTGAATGTTCAATACGACCTAATAGCATTCTTTATTCTTGAACTTTAAAGGGAAATTTCACCTCAGTGCATTTCTTCATATATGCCAGATAAACGTCTCTATCCGGATAGAGTGAATGTCATTGTGGTCGGATGAGATATAAACATATACCATTCCGACACGCTATTGGTTTGTACTCGATCTATCGCACCTGCACACGACAACACATCACATCACACTCCAGCACGGACATAACCAGTGTTGGGGGTCGTTACTCAAAAAAAAGATTACTCCTTATAAAAGTGATTATTTCTCCACTACTGACTCATTTATCAAACGGGTTTCATCCTCCACAAATGAAGCTACAGTAGGGAGTTCTGTACAGAGATGTTTGAATACATTAACGTGGCCTAAGCTTGTGTCCTTAATGGCATGTCTTCCCCTTTACATTACTTTTATACTTTAAGTCATTTTTACACTTTTACTTGAGTAAAAAAAAACTTCTACAGAAGTCTTTTTAAACCCTAATATCTATAACCCTGACACCAGTGAGTACTGGAGATATATTCTGTATATATTCACTTTGTTTCCTGTACACTTTGTGTGGACTTTCCACAGGCTTTATCATAAGTGCATAATGAAATACATCACAGGATCACAGTGTCGACCTTCACGCCTCATTATTCAGTCCTAAACGTTATAAGATCAATATATTAAGTTAAGGATTAATGGACAATTTGATGCCACCCACATGAGGTAGTGTTTCCCTTTTTTGGGTCTGGTTCTTCTCAAGGTTCCATTCCTCATGCCGTCTAAGGAATTCTTCCTTTTCATAGTCACCTAACAATTATAAAGGAACAAACTTATAGGCAATAAACTTACATCTCAAGTTCATTCATTCATTCATTCATCTTCTACCGCTTTATCCGATCTTCCCTCGGGTCACGGGGAGTCTGTGCCTATCTCAGGCGTCTATGGGCATTTAGGCAGGATACACCCGGGATGGAATGCCAACCCATCACAGGACACACACACACACTCACATTCACACACACATTCATACACTAGGGACAATTTTCCAAGGTGCCAATCAACCTACCGTGCATGTTTATGGCCCGGGAGGAAACCGGAGAACCCGGAGAAAAACCTCCTGAGGCACGGGGAGACATCTCAAGTTAATAAGTTAAAAAAAAGCATATTCTTTTATATATCCTTACCATTGTTTGTTGGTTTGTGGTATTAGTGCAAGAATATGAGCTCCTGAACCCAATGCTGTAGCCCGTCAAAAACACAAAATGTGAATGTTCAATACGACCTAATAGCATTCTTTGTTCTTGAACTTTAAAGGGAAATTTCACCTCAGTGCATTTCTTCATATATGCCATTTTTGCTTATTTGTATTTATTTCCCCCCCTCATGTTCAGTATACACACTGCTAATGTCCGTCTCAAGGGGTCTGACATAGCAGGTCATGACTCAGTCATAGTGATGCTGTTTTTTTGTGCCGAGTTTGTGTTTTAGTCTGCGTTCTGGGTTTACTTTATGTATAGGACATGGATAATTTTTTTTTATTTTATATTTTTTTAGATATATGTATATGGTGGTTGTGTGAAAATGACACTAGACAATATCAAGATGTGGATAGGACAGTCCATACTCCAAATGCCTGCTCTTAGACTTCCAATGTATATCCATTTCGAACCCGCAATATGTTTATGCAGGTTGTTTCTGTAAACAAATCAATTCAATTTTATTTATATAGCACTTGTGCATTGTCGCAAAGCAGCTATACAGAATAGGATCATTTCAGAACATTAAATATTTATATTGATATGTGTATAACCTGGAAAAAAACAAGTGTTGTATTCCTTTAACGGATTGTGTGTTTACATCTGTGTGGGGGTTTGTCATGTTTATGGGTTAATGCTCTTCACAGCTATATAGAATAAAACTATATAGTGTGGTAAAAATCTGTCTAGGTATGACTGAATTCCTTCTTTCATAAGATGTATCGTACGACAAAATTACCTATACGTATACAACAACAAAAAAACACTATGTATAACCAAAGAAGGGAAACTGAAATAAAATGTTATGGGAAATGTAATGTAATATTCATTCCAAGCCACAAACTTGATTATAAAATGCCTGAATATGTGGTTACTCTGTTACTCTGCTAGTTGTTTGTTCACTGTATAGATTTGGAGCATTAATGAATATTTCAGACACTTTAAAGGCATTTTGTATATGTATATTTGTGTGTTTGTGTGTGTGTGTGTGTGTGTGTGTGTGTGTGTGTGTGTGTGTGTGTGTGTGTGTGGTTAAGGTTATCCATGTAATATCACAAATAAATACAATAGAATAGTGTAAATGCAGTAATTGTGACTCGTGTGGAAATGTGAAGTAAACTCTGACTGAATGCATTCTTTTATAAGAGGCATCGTACAATAAAATGACCTATACGTATACTAAAAATATACAGTAAAAACACTATGGATAACTAAAGAAGGGAAATTGAAATAAAATGTTACGGGCAGTGTAATATAATATTCATTCCAAGCCACAAACTTGATTATAAAATGCCTTAATATGGGGATTATTCAATAAATATGAAAATGCTACTCTGCTAATTGTTTGTATATATTTGGGGCATTCTTTTATAACGCTTTTTTTTTGGGGGGGGGGGGGGGGGGGGGGGCTTTTTTTTTTTTTTTTTTTTTTATAACGCTTTTTATGTATATTTGTTTGTATGTGTCTAATATTCATTCCAAGCCACAAACTTGATTATAAAATGTTTTAATATGTGGTTACTCTGCTAATTGTTTGTTCACTGTATAGATTTGGAGCAATATTTCCATGCACTTTAAAGACATTTTCTATATGTATATTTGTTTGTATGTGTGTGTGGTTAAGGTTATCCATTTTATACCACAAATAAATACAATAGAATAGTGTAAATGCGGTAGTTGTGACTCTGAGGCAGAGGCCGTGCGGGAATGTGAGGTAAACGCTGCCTGAATGCGCTCTTTTATAAGACGGTGCGCCATCAGGGGACCAATCAGGAGTGAGGTGAACGAGAAGCCTTGTACCAGAGCAAGGCTTCACCTGTAGACCGTACTCAGAGAGGGGACAGTGCGGCGGTCACCTCCAACCACCTCCCCCATCTCCAGCACCTGAGTCCGGGAGGAAAATAATAATAATAATAATACAAAAAATAATAAAAAAAAAAAAAAAAGAAATAAAGTGAGCAGCCATGTTAGGCGTGAGCGTTCTGGTGTTGTTATTCAGTCTCGGGGTTTGCCGAGGCTCTCCGGAGGACGTGTACCTGCAGGTGGTTGGCTTGCTGTCTCCTGGGGAAGAGTACCTGAGCGAAACCGCGCTTCGCTCCTTTTTCAAGCTTCTGGAGAACCGTGTGCAGTGCGCCGGTGTGTCGTGTGGAAAGGTACGGCTCGCCTTTTTTCACTCGCTTCATGCTTCAGCGCACCTGCTAGGGGTCGAGGTCCAAACCAGGTGAGGTACCGTGTGCTACACTTTTTCCCCCGGGCCGGGAGTTTATACTTTTTTTTTTTTTTTTTTTTTTTAATATACAAATAACTCACCAAACACACATATTACGTGTAAATAAAACACCTGAAATACAGGTAACTTTCCTCTCATGTAACATGTAGTGTACTCCTGAACGCGGCTCATTCAGGATTTAAGTGTAAATAATAAAATGGTTTTAAATGGGAATTCTCGAAATTTCCGCTTGAAATGGCCTTTTATTTGGAAAACGGAAAAAGAAAAGGCTTTTTTTTTTATTTGTTTGTTTGTTTAACTAAACTAAACCACATATGTTATATACACTACATAAAGATAGCAAATTCTAAAGTAAAAAAAAAAAGCAAAATACACACTAAACTGTAGAGTTAAATGCACTGTAAGTTGCTTTGAGCTCTAAATATAAATTCCAGGCCACAAAAGTGACCAACATTGACTGTGAAATAAAATAAATATTGTATAAGAAGTAGGTGATTAGGTCTGATATGGAATGTAAATACTAATTACAAATCATTTAAATAATCTTACAAATCCTATCTATATATGTGTATATATGTTTATGTGTATATATATATATATATATTATTATTATTATTATTACTGCACTGTGTCAAGAATATTGTATATTACACTGTACTGAATTTTTAAGTGTATTTTAGAGAAAAGAGAATTTGCATATTCAAAATACCATATACCAAAGTTTGGACGTTAGATCATGTATGGCATTTCAATTTAATGTTATTCTTTAAATTCATTATTTATACAATTTCCCCCCCTTTTAAAAAGTTGTTTGTGTGGCATAAACAACAAGGGAACTTATTGTATGTATTTTTTTTGTTTTTTTACAGATAATTTCAATATAAACATTTTATTTTATTAATCATAGACATAGAAAATCATAGACATATTAAAACATAGAAAAACAACTTAACATATATGTAACTTTCTATGAAAAGGTATGTGAAAATAGCTAGAAAAAATGTCATTTGTATTTTTTCTACTTTTATTACAGCTCTTTCTAATATCACTTATCATTTAATTAGTAAATCATTACAAAAAACAACTAAAATCAACTTAAAACTGAAGTTATAAATGGCTTCTCTGTACTCTGTTGATGGTTTTCTTGTTGATGTTTTTTTTCCCCCCCAAGGTATATTTTATTAACAAATTGGACCGGGATAAGATAGACAATACAATAATTCTACATAATTCTATTTTCCACCTTAATTTTCCCCCTTATTCACGTATATTTACTTATTGGTTTAGATAGTGGACGTCTTGAACAGAGCTAAGAATGCAAAGTAGTCGATTTACATGATAAGTGTTCCAAAGTTAACCAGCCAGGATAATAATTGTCTTTTTTTAAGGAATCTATCACTGGGAGAAAGTTTTCTTTGTAGAGATAAATATTAACATTTATCTGTACTCAATTTAAATAGAAATGTATTAAGTTTGATCATCCTGGCGACAGCATTCATTAGTATGGGTTCACTTTTCGCCTTATTTTATTTTCTAATGTTTTTTTGTAGAGGATCTTAATATTGTATTTCCAATGCATTTACTTTTTTTAATATTAGTATTATTTAAAATGAGGAAGATCAGAATATAATTTGAGGGCTGAAATCAAATTTCAAATGCATATTTTGGTAACTTTAAATTTGACTTGAACATATTTTTTACATTTAGCAAGTACTCAGAAATGTACTTAAAGTGAAAGTAAGTTCTTAAAGCATTTGACAATTCTGGATGAGAAGTGTCTTTGAATATCTTCAGTATAAATACTACTAGTATATAAAAACTTGTAACCCAAATATGAGTATTTGTTCATGTTTTCTCTAATGGTATACAAAAAAAAAGCATGTATTTAGTTTGCAAAAGGTATTCTTAAATACAGCAGGCCAAACATCAACCTTTGAGGCACAACACTGTGGTTATTAGTAAGTAGTACAACGTAGAACTTTTTTTTTTTTTTAATGATTATTATAAAACAAAGGGGCACGGTGGCTTATTGGTTAACACATTCACCTCACACCTCTGGGGTCCGGGTTCGATTCCCGTCTCGTCCGTGTGTGTGTGGAGTTTGCATGTTCTCCCCGTGCCTCAGGGGGTTTTTCTCCGGGTTCTCCGATTTCCCCCCCAGTCCAGAAACATGCACAGTAGGTTGATTGGCACCTTGGGAAATTGTCCCTAGTGTATGAATGTGTGTGTGTGTGTGTGTCCTGAGATGGGTTGGCATTCCATCCAGGGTGTATCCTGCCTTAATGCCCATAGACGCCTGAGATAGGCACAGGCTCCCTGTTATAAAACAGTTTATCTATGGTGATGCATTGTACACATTGTACATTTATTCTGGGCATTTTCTTTGTATAAATTTGACCATCGAATAAAAATGCAAGTGTACAGGCGACTGTCTGTGTGTCATTAGAAAAGCTACACCAGGTTGTGTGTCGATTGTGAGTAAACACATGGTTATTTAGATTGTGTGTGTATCTGTGTGTTAGTGCCTGTCGTCGGAGAGCGTAGGGCAGCTGGTGAGTAACTACTCCAGCTCCAGCGGTGTGCAGGTGGAGGGTTTCTTCAGGTTGGCGGCTGGATGCGCTCTGCTGCTCAGCTCCCCCTCCAACACCTGCCTGGCTATCACAGAGGGACGCTGGGAACAGGAGACGAGGCGCTTTATCCACACGCTGTTGGACCACAGCGAGCACAGCCTGGAGGAGCTCTTACATGATATCCAAGAGCATTATATCCCAGAACATCGCAATGAGGTGAATATAACAAATCTAAATACAAATCCAGATGGCAGTTTGCATTGTCAAGGCCTACAGGAACTGGAAATCAGAAAAATGTGTATTGTAATCATTATTTTTGGTAGGGAAACCAAATACTAACCCAAATCCAGAACTATCCATGTTCCTGGTTCTATAACAGTATGCATTACACAAGAGGAGCTTCCTGAGGTGGTGAAGTCATTTCCTGTAAAGTGTTGCAAAAGGTAGTAAATGAAGTTTAGTTAGAACTTTTATTTATTCAATATTTAACATTGGTGAAGCATGAAATGAGAAAAAGCCAGAAAAGGTCGCAAGTTTTGTCGTGGAAAAATATGTAAAGAACATTATTTCTTTGAGCAGGAAGGATCGATCTGTTCACAGCAGTACAGTAAAACAGTTTCTTTATTGCAATAAGGAATAGAAGCGACACTGTTTTAAAGCGATACGCAAGTCAGCGAAGTAACAGAAACGGCCAGTGACGCAGATCAGGAACTATTTTTGCTACTCCCTAAAATGTTGAAAGATAACATTCTACAAGGTCTTTAGTTTTCATGAGACACACAGAAGGAAGCTTCTGTTCTCAAAGATATGAGTAACGTTTCTCCTCTCGGTATCCACGTAAACACACAGGAGCATGAAAGGTCACGCACTACATATAATCAAAGAGAATAAAATTCACCATCATCGTGTTTAATAACCAGAAAAGGCTATTTTCAAAACAAAATGCTCCATTTGAGGGGCACGGTGGATTAGTGGTTAGCACGTTCGCCTCACACCACGCCAGGTTTCCTGGGTTCGATTCCCGTCTCGGCCATGTGTATGTGGAGTTTGTGCATGTTCTCCCCGTGCCTCAGGGTGTTTTTCTCCGGGTTCTCCGGTTTCCTCCCCGGTCCAAAAACATGCACGGTAGGTCGATTGGCACCTTGGAAAATTGTCCCTAGTGTATGGATGTGTGTGTGAGTGTGTGTGTGTGTCCTGCGATGGGTTGGCATTCCATCCAGGGTGTATCCTGCCTTAATGCCCATAGACGCCTGAGACAGACACAGACTCCCCGTGACCCGAGGGAAGATCGGATAAAGCGGTAGAAGATGAATGAATGAATGAATGCTACATTTGTTAAGTATCTACATTAGATATAATTGTAACGTGGTACGAAAAAACAGGTCCCACCACCTGCTACACGACACACTTCTGCACATGACTGCTTTAGATTTATTTTTCATAAATCAGGGGCACACGACAATATGGAAATACTAACAATATGGTGCACTTGAAGAGCTTGAGAGTATGTGAGCCAAAAATAAAATGGTAAACAGAATGATTAGACGTATTAGAGCGCTGGAACTTGAATACAATCTGCATGAAGGGATTACGGTAGACGGTTTGGACCGCACTCGGGACACTTATATTCTTATAAATGACTGACGCTCCGCACTCCCGGTGATGATTATCACTTCTGCAGCACTGCATCACTCTGACTGACATCCTGAAAGAGAGCCAAGTGACTCTGCCTGACGGAGGCCCTCATCACGCCGACCTCCACACTGTGTTCGGTGTCCTACTCTACCACATCTTACTGGGAGACTGCATCACCCCCCACAGCCTGCCTACAGAGGACTTCTTCCTGGATTACATATTCACCCACTTCGGCTCAGACAACTTCAGCGTTCACGGTATGACCACGTCATGCTGATAAACAATGCGGCCTGTCATTATCGTACGTGACGCAGATCATAACCTGGTTGTTTGTTGTTTTGGCGTCATCATCATCGTGGTTAAAACAAAAAGCAAGGCGGAATTGCTTTCGCAAAATTATTAAAAGGCACGAACGAATGTTTACGTTTACGCCGTTTGGCCGACGCCCTTATCCAGAGCGACTTACAACTAAGGGCCTTGCTCAAGGGCCCACTAGTGCCGGCTTGGTGGTGGTGGTGGGATTTGAACCTGTGCCCTTCTGGTCCAGACCCAATGCCTTATAGTTACATGTAGCTGAAATAATGTTTCATATTATTATTTCATAGGTTTTTATGGTTATGCATTTGTGAATGGAAAAATATCAGCGTTCATAATGAATGTAATAGTATCGATGATTATTTCATCAAAGTGTGTAAATAATTATAGACGGTCACAATGACTAGGATTTATGTTTTGGACACTGTGCGATGCACTTTTGCGTTTGTTTAACAATATTTCTGTACAGACCTCGACAGGTTGATGAAAGCTCTGAACCTGGAAGAGAATAAGGCTAATGACCACGAGCATGACCACAGCGCCGAGGCCCATAATGAAGACATGAGACTCATCCAACATGATGAAGAGGGCCTCAGGCAGAGTCGGGACGAGCCTCGGGCCTCCAACAACAGCTGGGACACGGTAATTACCCAGCCACTGGAGTAATTACGTCCAGGGTCGTTCGGCTCCATCGCCTTCGCCTCTTAGTCTTGGCACGTCAGCGTCAGTCATTACACGGCCAGCTGAAGCCCTGGCAAAAAAAAAAAGCGCCACACTGATCAAGCTGCTTTGATTTGGCTGATCCAAGCCCTAAACGTAGCTATTATAAGCGCAATCGTCCAGCTGCGTACAGATCAAGTGTAAGTGGGCAATGATAAAGTGCGATTGGCTACGCGTGGTCACATGGGAAATTTATGTACATGACAGAAATATAAATGAAGCGCATTCTGTCGATGGCAAAGAAAACGTAATTTGGCGGTGGCGAGGGGCCCGGCGGTTGGTTTGGCAGCGCGTGATATTCCGCTCCGGGTTTTGACACGGCGCGTCCGCGGCTGATCGGTGCGGACGGATATCCAGACACGTGTTGCAAGATGATAGCGATTCATCTGAGGACTCAATTTCATCTGTCTTCGGTAATCACAGTTTAAGCACATTAAACGAAGACACCCATTCGATCTTCCAACCAGTCTGTGATGAGCACTTAAAAATCTGCATAATGTTGCGTCTAATTTTGGTGATATGTTATTTGCAGCGCGTGTAAACAGCACTCGGTGGCATCGTGTTTACAGAGTAGTAATCTCGCCCCGTGTGATTATCGTCTTATGGAATTGCATCATGTAGGACACACTCATCTATTCTCGACTAACGTTTTTCTCATTTACTTTAATATCAGATTTATATGCTTATTCACTTTTTAATATTTAATCCTGAATATTTATAATCACGTATAAAGTCTTGTTTATTGCCCTTTTTTTTTTTTTTCGTCCTTGTGCCACGTCTAAACGCGTGTTACGGTGTAACCGAGAACATTAGCTCTTTGTTTTTTAAAAATCCAGGCGCTTTTGTAATTTATGGGTCTTTCATTTTATTGTGTTTAATACAATTTTTAATTGACATAGATTCATAGTTTTATGAATGTGATTTTTTTTTTATTATTATTATTATTAAATTTTCAGTTAAACTTTATACAAAGTACAAAGTGAGTAAATATAATGATGGGAATTGTTATTACTATAATTATTGGTGTACTTTATTCGGAACTTATTTGTTTCTAGGGAATAGTAAACATTCTGCTAAGTCAGATTTACATGTTTTTACAAAGAAAATTCTTCTTGCAATCTCGTTACCGCTTTGGGTGCAGAGATGTTTCCGTGCCGAGGAGTTGTTGACGATTTACCAAATGAACAGCTCAGGACTGGACAGGGATCAGTTCACTCGTCTGAGCCCAGCTCTGATCCAGCAGCTCCTCAGTAAAGCCTGTACAGAGACCAAACCCACGACTGTAATGCCCGACTCCCTCAGTACTACCGAGCGTAAGTCTGAACTCCTGCTTAAACACAAACACAATATAAACGGATATTGAACAACATGTTTTCGATGGGCTGAAATATAACGCTGCTGTTCTGTAACTGGTGTTGCTTTTCCCATCCTGAATTTTGGTTATTTTCCCATTTTTACAAGCATCCCCTGAAATTCATTCATTCATCTTTACCGCTTTATCCGATCTTTCCTCGGGTCACGGGGAGTCTGTGTCTATCTCAGGCATCTATGGGTATTATGGCAGGATACACCCTGGATGGAATGCCAACCCATCGCAGGACACACACACTCACATTCATACACTAGGGACAATTTTTCAAGGTGCCAATCAACATACCGTGCATGTTTTTGTACCTGGGAAGAAACCGGAGAACCCGGAGAAAAACCCCCTGAGGCACGGGGAGAACATGCACAAACTCCACACACACATGGCCGAGACGGGAATCGAACCCGGACCCTGGTGGTGTGAGGCGAACGTGCTAACCACTAAGTCACAGTGCCCTGAAATGTTGTATTCTATTTATGAGACAATAAATGTTGTAAGAATGTTGCTTTTACATTTACATAAAGTGTAAATATTAGACTTTTTTGTGATTCTGTGTTGTGTAAATACAATTCTCTGATATGTTCGAAGGCAATTTAGTGAAAAAAATGTTCTCATAGTTTTTTTTTTTTTTTTGCATAAGCAAACTGTAGGTCCTGCAGGGGGAAAAAAAAGTTGATGTCTTGAGAGTTGAAAATAATTTGATCTAAATAGTGTCTTACAAACTGACAGTTGGCATAACTTTATCTCACTAGATAGTACTACAAATCCGAAGTTGTACGGTAATGAAATGTCTGATACACAGGACGGAAATCCTGGGAACAATCTGGAAAATAAATTTTTACATGATTTATGACAATAGGATGCAGGATATATTGATTCATAGTTCACACGGGAACATCATGGGATTTCTGGAATATCACGGAATTTTTAAAAAGTTGGTTTTTCTTTCGTCCTGGAAGTCACGGAATATCAGGGATTTTTGTTTGTCGCTCAGATGAATTTTAGCCTCCATTTAACAAAAATTTCCAATTGTTGATTGTTGTTTCATGTGTAGGGGGGACGGTGGTTTAGAGGTTAGCACGTTCGCCTCACACCACCAGGGTCCGTGTTCGATTCCCGTCTCGGCCATGTGTGTGTGGAGTTTGCATGTTCTCCCCGTGCCTCCGGGGTTTTTTTTTCCGGGTTCTCCGGTTTCCTCCCGGTTCAAAAAACATGCACGGTAGGTTGATTGGCACCTTGGAAAATTGTCCCTAGTGTATGAATGTGTGTGTGTGTGTCCTATGATGGGTTGGTATTCCTTCCAGGGTGTATCCTGCCTTAATGCCCATAGACGCCTGAGATAGGCAGAGGCTCCCCGTGACCCGAGGGAAGATCGGATAAAGCGGTAGAAGATGAATGAATGAATGAGTGTTTCATGTGTCGTGCCTATTGGAATGATTAGACGATTTTCCATTCTCATTGTAACGTAAACTTTAGATGGTAACTAATGCAAACATGCAGGAGAAATGTACATTTCAAGTGCTTTGGCGACAAAATGACCATTTCAAGACTGAGGGTTACACTGTACCCGTTTTCCGTCTGTTGGTTTTGATTATAGGTCATGGAGATTCTGCTTTTTTTTTATTCAGGGAAAGTCTGGAAATTTGACTGTCTTAAAATTGTAGATCGAATATTTAAATAAGTATAAAATGTCTTCTTATGTAGGATACGTGTATGCTACCCTAGCCAACACGGTGATCTGTCTGATGGCCATGTTTGGGATCGTGATGCTTCTGTGTACATCCTGCAGCAGCCTGTTCCAACTGTGTATTCAGTTCTGCATCAGTCTCGCCGTGGGCTCGCTGACGGGTGACGCGCTGCTCCACCTCCTTCCCATGGTGAGAGAGCCCCAGGAAATTTTTTGATTTATACAATTTTAGGGTGTGTGACATTCTATTTGACATTCAGTGAGTGGACAGTATGTGGAATGAGCCAATAGTCGCAATTCATTACATTTGTAGATTTTGTTGTACAACTTTGAGTCATTTCTATGTTTTTGTGTTACATGTGATACTATCCTGACTGGTTTAGTTTAAAATCATACACATGGAATAAACGTCATGCAGTTATTCTGCTCACATCATCTTGAAAAGTCGCAGTAAACTAAACTTTAGACGGGGCTGAATATATATATATATATATATATATATATATATATATATATATATCTATATATATATATATATTCGAAACAATTCATGTGTGTTTTTCCTTCTTTTCTTGCAACTTCAGCCACTCCATAACAAGCTGATTTACTCGCAGGATCTTTTATTATGCAAACGAGCAACATCCGTTTTGCACGTGTCGCGATGACTTAGGCGATTTATATGCATCCCGTTGCAGCATGCAAAATGCAGGATGATTTCAATGCAAATATATGCGTTCATCACCGACAGCGTGATTCACTGCAGCCGCGTTACACAGAGTACATGTCCGTGTACAAATTCATACGGTATGAAGACACTGTAATATTTCATTTGCCGAAGCCCATGTCATGTAGCGTTTCACGCTAAGTCATTTTTGCATTGTTAATATGTCATTTTGTCCGTGCGAGACGGTTTATTTTTACTTACCTCGCTATCAATTACTCTTAGTGGTTTAGTGGTTAGCACGTTTGCCTCACACCACCAGGGTCCGGGTTCGATTCCCGTCTCGGCCATGTGTGTGTGGAGTTTGCATGTTCTCCCCGTGCCTTCAGGGGGGTTTTTTCTCCGGGTTCTCCGGTTTTCCCCCCTGGTCCAAAAACATGCACGGTAGGTTTATTGGCACCTTGGAAAAATGTCCCTAGTGTATGAATGTGTGTGTGTGTGTGTGTGTGTGTGTGTGTGTGCCCTGCGATGGGTGTATCCTGCCTTAATGCCCATAGACGCCTGAGATAGGCACAGACTCCCCGTGACCCGAGAGAAGATCGGATAAGCGGTAGAAGATGAATGAATGAATGAATGACAAGAACATTACAGCGCAGAGAAATTGTTTCTTTGCATATCCCAACTTGTTTTTAAAGCTGGGGTCAGCATCATACAGAACCCCTACAGCACCGAGGGTTAAGGGCCTTGCTCAAGAACCCAAAAGTGACAATAGCTCTGCATCATAATCACTGAGCTACACCCCTCCAGTTAATTAGCGGAGAATGACATGTCGGATGCGTGTTGCTTAAATTTACGTCCGAATAACGAATGACTGCCTCATAGCAGTTCAAGCTTTGAAGCACCATCTTACTCCGCGTCGCCTCTCAAACACCCGTTCCATCTTAATGGTAATGCTTTCCTGTGGGCGAGACAACAAAGCTCCACACAACTGCTGCCGAAGTGCTTCCCACCTCAGAGCTCAGGCTGATCACTTGCGTCCATTTCGCAGTGGAAGAATCATTCACGGGGGCCCGTATGAGATTTCCTGCCTCTTATTTCCCCGGGGCTGCCTCTCCCGGCAATAACGCCTTCGCAACTTCATCCGTCCCGATGCTTGTCATAAGAACATAACAGGCAACCTGTCACACCGTGTCAACAGCATGAGTGAGAAATAACAGGATTACGGGCAGGAAAAAGGAGCAGCGTCTAATTGAACGGAAGGCTGAAATTGCTTTTCAGGGCTTTTGGGGGAAACAGGGGAAAATACCGAGTTTTGGTTAGAGGTAATTGCATCGTCAGGGTTATGATTTGATGCTTTTGTCCATGTGTGTGTGTGTGTGTAGTTCTTGGGGATACATGAGCACAGCGATGAGGAGAGCGAGCATGGACATGACTCAACATACATCTTTAAACTGCTGGTGCTTTTGGGAGGGATTTATTACTTCTACCTGATGGAGACGCTCTTCTCGATCATCACACACAAAGACACAAACTCTCATCACCACCATGGAGTAAGTTGATCATTGCGAGGTGTGTTAACTGCATAGGCTTTTATTACAAAACACAGGCAACAATAACAAGGGTTTAGGTTCATTTGCACTTGAGGCCACAAGGGTGAGGAGGTTATAAGACGTTCCTGATATAATATTATTATTTATGGATGGATAGAAAGATGGAGGATGTATTGCTGAAGAAGTTTATTAAATGGCAATGCATCCATGGCTTAGTGGTTAGCACGTTCGCCTCTCACCGCCAGGGTCCGGGTTCGATTCCCGTCTTGGCCATGTGTGTGTGGAGTTTGCATGTTCTCCCCGTGCCTCAGGGGGCTTTTCTCCGGATTCTCCGGTTTCCTCCCCCGGTCTGAAGACATGCACGGTAGGTTGATTGGCGCCTTGGAAAATTGTCCCTAGTGTATGAATGTGTGTTTGTGTGTCCTGCGATGAGTTGGCATTCCATCCAGGGTGTACCCTGCCTTAATGCCCATAGACGCCTGAGATAGGCACAGACTCCCCGTGACCCGAGGGATATAGTGGTAGAAGATGAATGAATGAATGAATGAATGAATTCATCCATGTAGATAAGTTTTAAAACATGGAGTTTGGCCTGATATCCCGGGTGAAGCTGGGCAGACCTGGCCTCTGCCATAATAATCACAATCGCCGAGCCTTGCTGCGTCTCTCTTCCCGCAGGGTGAAGACGAGCCGCACCACTGCGACCATGGCAAAGTCCTACAGATGTACCAGAAAGAGAAACAGACCAGACTCTCCACATCACAGGCAGACCTGGTAAGACCTGGTTCACTCTACACAGCTTCATTTAGAGGAAATACGAGACGGCCCGAAGTTTCGCCCAGGACAAGAGGAAATGTGAGAAGGGGACAGCGTGGAATCCCAAACGAAAGCAAGCGAGAGAGCTGAAAATGTTCACTAATCAGACGTATAAAATAAAATCGAAATGTATAATTAAAGTACTCCCATTGAAAGCAGGATCATAATATAGTAATAACTTGCACTGAAATAAAAGTAATTTCGCATTTTATTAGCCGACAGCATGGCTGTTATTTTTAATGACTTACTGACAGATCTGTCTCCGGGTACAAGATTTTAAACTGTAATAAAATTGCCGAAACTATAAAAGCAGGGGTGGAATAGCACACGGACCGCTGAACGATTTCACCAACAGGATTGTACACTGACCCTCGCATGTATGTGTGATTGAGAGAGGGTGCGAGAGGGAGAAACTCATCAGATGGCACTGTGGCTGAATCCTGGCAAGCACAATTCTATATTCCTATGTCCTATTAATGACATCTTTAATGCAATTTCATATTATATATAAAACTAGGATAATCTAAATATGTTAATTGATAGGATGACGGGTGTGCCAGAGATTCTTTCTCTTTATTAATGGAGATAAATAAGCATCTCAAAGTGCTGTCACACGAGCGTCTTATTGCGGAGCATAAAGACTATTTCAAGCTTTTCTTCTTATTGAATAACCTTTCTAGCCTTTGATTATGTGGCATATTTGAAATGAGTTATTATGGAATGTATGTATTAGACTACGCATTACACTTGAGAAATATGAAAAATAACATGGCAGCGGGGGGGGCACGGTGGCTTAGTGGTTAGCAGGTTCGCCTCACACCGCCAGGGTCCGGGTTCGATTCCCATCTCGTCCATGTGTGTGTGGAGTTTGTATGTTCTCCCCGTGCCTCAGGGGTTTTTTTTTTCTCCGGGTTCTCCGGTTTCCTCCCGGTCCAAAAAAAAAACATGCACGGTAGGTTGATTGGCACCTTGGAAAATTGTCCCTAGTGTGTATGAATGTGTGTGTGTGTTTGTTTGTGTGTGTGTCCTGCGATGGGTTGGCATTCCATCCAGGGTGTATCCTGCCTTAATGCCCATAGACGCCTGAGATAGGCACAGACTCCCCGTGACCCGAGGGAAGATCGGATATATCGGTAGAAGATGAATGAATGAATGAATGAATCATGGCAGCGCGCTCTGACGAATCCGAAGAGCTCGTTTCCAAGAGGGGCGCGGTTTCATCATATCGTATGGAAATAGTTCGGGTTTTATCGTATGGAAATGCCAAGTAAAGGTCGGGTTTTCAAATGGGGAGAACTTCAGCTACAAAATACATACCTTATATATATATTCACGTGGACAAGCCAAAACAGAAATAAAAGCCAATGTTAACCAATGAAAGTCAGCATTGTTTTCAACCATGTTAAATTTGTCTAAATGATAAAAATTAAACTCATGACAAAAAATGATGGTACCCCTAACTTAATATTTGTGCGCAACCTTTTGAGGCAATCACTGCAATCAAACGCTTCCTGTAACTGCAATGAGACATCGACCTCTCAGCCGGTATTTTGGCCCACTCCTCATGAGCAAACTGCTCCAGTTGTGTCCGGTTTAAGGGTTGCCTTTTCCAGACTGCATGTTTCAGCTCCTTCCAAAGATGCTCAATATATAGTCAGGGCTCATAGACGGCCATTAGAATATCCAATTTTTTCCTCTTAGCCATTCTTGGGTTTTTTATTGTTTTCCCGCACCTCAAACGTGCGACTGAGACCAAGTCAAATGGCTAGTAATTTCTCTCTAGAGATTTATGTCATTGTACCCTGCAGATTGTGCCAGACGCAGCAAAAGGAACATAACAGAGCCTCCTCAAGTAGGGAAGACTTGATATGCTTCATTTTCCGTCTGTGAACATACAGCTGACTTGGCAAAAACTTCGATTTTTGTCTAACTGTCCACAGGACATTCTCCCAGAAACTTTGTGCTTTGCAAAAAATCGTTTTCAACATGGTGATCCTCCGTCGTCTCCCATGTAGTCCACTTTGGCTCAAACAACGACGGATGGTGCGATCTAACACTGATGTTCCTTGAAGCATGAAGTTCACCTTGAATCTCTTTAGAAGTCTTTCTAGGCTCTTTTGTTACCATTCGGATTATCCGTCTCTTAGATTTGTCATCAATTTTCCTCTGCGGCCACGTCTCATCTCAGGGAGGTTGGCTACAGTCCCATGGATCTTAAACTCTGAATCTAATATGTGCATCTGTCTATCTATCTATCTATCTATCTATCTTGAGACAGCTATCTCTTATCTAGGTACACACCTATCACCAAAAAACACAGTGATTACCTGGAGCCATATATATAGGCCCAATGGCTATCAAGGTTGTAGACACCTATCTAATCTAGTGGACACACCTTCAATTAACATGTCCCTTTGGTCACATTATTTTCTGTGTTTTCTAGGGGTACCATCATTTTTGTCCAGCCTGTTTCATAGTCTATTTTTTTATATAATTCTGTTGAAGCATATCTATATATCTTTATATTTATAGAATTTTTATATATACTTTTATCAGATTAAAGATTAAATATTTCTGTGACCATTGTGACTTTTTCTTTATGACCAAAGGGTACCAACAATTTTGTACGTCTGTATATATATAATATATGCACAATCAATCCATTGTTTTCCAAAAGAGTTGTTTAAATATTTTTGATCATTGTGCTGTGACTCGCTCACAGAGTGTCCTTTCTTAAGTAATTATGCCCCTTGAGTTCGAGACCTTTTCCTCTGGCAGTGATCCTGCTGAGTGAATAACAGTCTTGTCTCAGTAAGACGTATCTTTTCTTTTGCTTGACAGGTAGACGGGGAAAAACAGTCCTTTCCACAAGCAGGAGCGGCCCGTCGCACAAGAGGTAAAAGCTCCACCGCTGCATCAAGCTGAGTCAATCTTTGCTGGCAGATGATCACACGGACGTCAATAGTTACACAATAGAACTGCGCAGCGCTGCATAGGTCATAGCATGCGCCTTATGTTCTCTGTCTTTCTCTCCCTCCCATTCAGAGCAGCGCCTCCTCCCGTATATGATTACGATCGGCGACAGCATTCATAACTTTGCAGACGGCCTGGCCATGGGCGCCGCCTTCTCAGTGTCTTGGCGCTCGGGATTGGCTACGTCTCTGGCCGTGCTCTGCCATGAACTTCCACATGAGCTGGGTGAGATGCGCATTTCCAGTCCTCACAGTCTAATATTTTGGCGAGGAGTGCCAAGGAGTGCCTCGCTCCGGCAGTGTAATTGGATGAAAGTGTAAATTACAGCACGGTGTAATTGTGACAATAATTATGATGCAATAGTGTGTCACACAAGTCATTTCTTTCTTTGTCGTACTTTGTATCCCCAGTAAATGCATATGAATTGTGAAATGTGTTTGCTAGAGTTTTCACAAAGACGAACTTTTCCATTTTCCCTGTAACATGATTTACAGTACGATATAAAAATCGGCACCCATGAACGAACTGGGTCTCCTCCGTCTCCTAAATCCCAGCGCTTTATTATGGCGTCATATTAATGTCATCAGCAAATAACATCCCCGCCCGACCAAACAAACATTATTGACGGTGTAATGTGCACTGCGGGCGACACGCTCGACGGCACGGCTGAGACTTTAATTAGAAGGTCAGTTACTCATTTCCACACAAATAGAAATATACAAAGCAGCGTGCGATACACTGGGATTCAATCTTTTCCTCATTTCTTTTTTTTTTTCCCCCCCAAATTGGTTTTCAAACGTCGGAGCACACTGTGTATCGCAGGATGGCTCTCGTTTTAAAACGGTGCTAGCGCGCGTCCTACCGCTTTACGTATTTAGCCGAAGCCTTGATGATGTGCTGCCACGGGTGAACAGGTGGAGAAAAGCACAGAACATCACCGCGTAAGTGGAAGTACGCGCTTGTGTCAGTGTAACTTGATTATGAAGTATACGTATATGGTTTTCTTATGACTTTTATTTATAATAGTGATCAAAATCCATTTCTATCACTTTTATTTATTTATATTTCACATCAGGTGGAGGAAATGGTGTATGAAGAATTATAGAGTAACTGTTACCAACCATATAGCATATAGCAGCACATCTCAAAGATTCTTCCCCAAGGGGCACGGTGGCGTAGTGGTTAGCACGTTCGCCTCACACCGCCAGGGTCCGGGTTCGATTCCCGTCTCGGCCATGTGTGTGCGTGGAGTTTGCATGTTCTCCCCGTGCCTCAGGGGGTTTTTCTCCGGGTTCTCCGGTTTCCTCCCCGGTCCAAAAACATGCACGGTAGGTTGATTGGCACCTTGGAAAATTGTCCCTAGTGTATGAATGTGTGTGTCCTGTGATGGGTTGGCATTCCATCCAGGGTGTATCCTGCCTTAATGCCCTGCCTTAAATAGACGCCTGAGATAGGCACAGACTCCCCGTGACCCGAGGGAAGATCAGATATCGCGGTAGATGAATGAATGAATGAATGAACGAATGAACTTCTTCCCCAGCCTTTTTTGGGAATAAAGAATTATATCAGGTCAAGAAGCTTTTATTGGGGGGGGGGGGCTGAAATTACAGCTTTACCTATGAATTTTCCAAAGTACTAGCATGGAGACTGTGTACTATAAATTGCTATATGTGCGAAATTCTTTGTACTTAAGAGCTTCAATACTAAAACGATTTAATGATTTCTGACGTTATATTATGTACATCATGAGGTTTACTGCTTGAGGTGGTGGTACAGCGGCAAAAGTGATTGGTTATAAGTGCCACATTTTTGGTAAGTATTTGTGTGTACGTAAATGGAAAAACGTAAATGCAGAAAATGTATTCATTTCATAAGGAGAGATAGTTTGGACTATTTTTGTCTTTTTGTATTAAAACTACCTTTTAGTTGGAAGGTCTTATGTACTACGGACTGTGAAAGTACTTCATTTACAGCATTTGGCAGACGCCCTTATCCAGAGCGATCTTACAACTGAGCAATTGAGGGTTAAGGGCCTTGCTCAAGGGCCCACTAGTGGCAGCTTGGTAGTGGTGGGGTTTGAACCGGTGATCTTCCAGTCCAGAGTCCAACACCTTAACCATTGGGTTATACCACCTCCCTGTACTAAGTACTAAGGAAATTGCTAAATAAAAGAAAGTACTGAAAAAAGTTAAATGTATTTGAATGCTGTGTTGAGAATTAGACGTGTGCGCGTGTGCGTGTGTGTGTGTGTGTGTGTGTGTGTGTGTGTGTAGGTGATTTCGCTGTGCTGCTGCACTGCGGCGTGTCGGTGAAGAAAGCTCTGCTGTTAAACGTGGGCAGCGCTCTGACCTCCTTTATCGGTCTCTACATCGCTCTCTCCATCTCCACCGACTCCGCAGCCAAAGAGTGGATAGCAGCTGTAACGGCAGGCCTTTTCCTCTATGTAGGACTCGCAGACATGGTACGTACAGTATATTAAATAAAATAATAATAATAATAATAATAATGATTATAAATGACTTATTTAGAATTATTTGAATAACATATATAATATACTATAATATATTTGAATAATAATAATAATAATGATAATAATAATATTAATAATAATAAATTAGACACTGTGTTTGGGGTGACCAGTAAATATGGGATCCAGAAAAGATTAAAGGTTAATATTTAATTACAATTAAATTAGGTACAATAAATGTTTTAATCACCTCCAACACATCATAGTACA
>JACRUU010000007.1:11115414-11130414 GCA_030449085.1 Kryptopterus vitreolus
TTTCTAAACAATAATAACTATTCAGACCTGTTTTAAACCCTGAGTCGTACGCAGCACTGACATCACTTTTCTCTATATCTTACGCTCTCTCACCCGTAACCTAGAGCTCAGAATATCCTCCTTCATTTCACTACTGCTTTTGATTCTGTATCCTGGACTAATCCTGGAATTCCCAAGTTAGACTCCGATCTTATCCCGCTAACAAACATCACTGTGTCATCTCTGGCCACAATACCAATCCGTCACTGTTACTTTTATGCAAGGTGTTCCTCAGGGATCGGTCATTGGCCCGCTCGTCGTCATTATTTAAATGCCACCTCGGGGGACACCTCGGGCGACGGATCTCTTACTCACCACAATCACTGCACTACTGGTGTATTTGTGACAGTCACATGGACATGGTCCAAGTCCAAAGTTTTCTCATGGAGCCTTGAAACGATCAAACACAACAGGTCTAGTGTTTACTCATCTCTCTATAAACAAGCAAACATTAGACCTGTTATGTTGTACTTTGGAACATAAAGCCCTCAGGAGATGTTCAGTTGTTGTTCTCTCGTCTGCCTCGTCACCGTGACTCATCAGTGTGAGAATGGATTATACGATCCTTTCATTCATTCATTCATTCATTCATCCATCTTCCAGCGCTATATCCAATCTTCCCTCGGGTCACGGGGACTATCTCAGGTGTCTATGGGCATTAAGGCATGGATACACCCTGGATGGAATGCCAACACACACACACACACACATTCATACACTAGGGACAATTTTTCAAGGTGCCGATCAACCCACCGTGCATGTTTTTGGACCGGGGAGGAAACCGGAGAACCAGGAGAAAAAACCCACTGAGGCACGGGGAGAACATGCAAACTCCACACACACATGGCCGAGACGGGAATCGAACCCGGACCCTGGCGGTGTGAGGCGAACGTGCCCCTTATACATCATTCAATGCTGGGGAAAATTATTTGCCCTTTTCTACATTTTCTTTTTTTTTTTTTGCATTTTCTTCACAATTCAAATCAAGAAAAGTTAAAAACGATATCCAATAATATTAAACTTGATCACTAAAATAGAAAGTGTGTGACAAAGTGGAATCTATAAGGGAGAGAGAGAGAGAGAGCACATAATTGGCATGAATCGGAGTAGAAAGGGTTAACGAAGCCAATCCCGCTACCTCTTACTACCGACGTTACATCAAGAGCACACCGACGCCTCTTAAAGGAATCAGGAACATCGTTCGGAAGAAAATCGCCTGCGATCAGCGTTCATGACTCAGCAGGAAGGAAAAGACGGGGCAAAGATAACACACACACACACACACACACACACACACACACACAGGAGAGTTTCAAGGCGAAAGACACTGCTGTACAAAATGAACATAAAGTATCTGCACGTATTGGCTAAAAAAACACTACGCTGATGTTTTATCTTCTAAAAAGTTTAACACTTGTCTCATCACTAAACCCAAATATTTGCTCAAAATTCAAAGATATCATCATATCATTATAGATAACATGATACCTGGTGGTGGTAGTTTGATGGTCTGGGGCTGCTTTGTAACTTCAGGACCTAGACAACTTGATCTGGAACATTTCGGTATAATAAAAGAAATCGAATTAGGAAAATGACAGCGAAAATACTTTTTCACCGCACTTTAATGATTTAATGTAAAGATACATAAATTCATTCATTCATTCATCTTCTACCGCTTTATCCGATCTTCCCTCGGGTCACGGGGAGCCTGTGCCTATCTCAGGCGTCTATGGGCATTAAGGCAGGATACACCCTGGATGGAATGCCGACCCATCACAGGGCACACACACTCAAACACTAGGGACAATTTTACAAGGTGCCAATCAACCTACCGTGCATGTTTTTGGACCGGGGGGAGGAAACTGGAGAACCCGGAGAAAAACCCCCTGAGGCACGGGGAGAACATGCAAACTCCACACACACACACATGGCCGAGTCGGGAATCGAACCCGGACCCTGATGGTGTGAGGCGAACGTGATGACCACTAAGCCACCGTGCCCCCCAGATACATAAATTAAATAAATAAATAAAATAAAACCAATGTACAGTGGATTAGACATGTGACTGAATCCGTATACCATGTCGGGTCACGATGACCCCACACACACACACACTTCAGCTCAGCAGCAATACGTCAAAGTGATGATAATGTCAAAGTCCTGCTCGGGTCTGGAGCCGTAAATTCATTTAGTAGCACGTGGGTGAGGATCTTGACCTGCTTTAGCTACAGAAATTCTGAGAAGGACAGATTACGACGCGGCGATTCGAACGACTCGCGGTCCAGACGAAAGGAAGGCAGACAAAGCCAGGAATTCCCCCCCGATGTTTTCGCCGAATCGTCCCAGACGCTGAATATACAGTATTAAAAAGCCCTCGCTTATCTAACATACTGTCCCCAGCTTTCTCTATCTCCCTCGATGGAACGCGTTAAGTAATAAATGCTATATTATAATTATTATCATCGCCAGGCACCGAGGACCGCGTTGGATCGCAAAGTTCACCTCGGACAATCTTATCAGCAGCTGTAAAGCGTTCACCGTCCACCTCACCCTCTCATCAGGAACACTAGATAAGAACTCACAAATCACAGAATCAGCAGCATTCGTTTCCTGATGCTGATCACACACACACACACACACACACACACACACACACACACACACACACACACACACAGGAGAAAATCTATTGGGACACCTGACCTGGGTATGTTGTATAGGAGATGTTTGGATGCAGAAGCAATACATTTTCCCCTTCATTGGAAGCAGCGTGACTAAACCCCTGTACAAAAGCCCATTCGTGAACATTTTCATTCCACCTTTAGTCTCCATTCGCTCCTATAATAACCTCCACTGGTCTGGAACGATGTCTCACAAGGGTTTGTAGTGTAATTAAGGTCAAGTGCGAGGGCCTGACAGAGACAGACTGACAGAGAGACAGTGAGTAAGACAGGGACATACAGAGAGACAGAGAAAGGGAGAGAGACTGGAGACATACAGAGACAGAGAGAGAGACAGGAGACATGGAGGGGAGGGACGAGACAGACAGAGAGAGAGAGAGAGAGAGAGAGACATGACAGACAGACAGACAAGAGAGAGAAGAGAGAGAGAGACAGAGAGAGAGAGAGGGAGAAGAGAGACAGAGAGAGAGAGAGACGGAGAGAGAGAGAGAGAGAGAGACAGAACAAGAGAGAGAGACACACAGAGACAGGAGACATACATAGAGAGAGAGGGACACAGACAGGAGACATACAGAGAGACAGACAGGAGACATAAAGAGAGACAGAACGAGAGAGAGAGACACACACACAGAGACAGGAGACATACATAGAGAGAGAGGGACACAGACAGGAGACATACAGAGAGACAGACGAGAGAGAGAGAGAGAGAGACAGAGACATACAGAGAGAGAGAGAGACACAGAGACAGGAGACATACAGAGACAGAGAGAGAGAGGGACACAGACAGGAGACATACAGAGAGACAGACAGGAGACATAAAGAGAGACAGAACGAGAGAGAGAGAGACACACAGAGACAGGAGACATACATAGAGAGAGAGGGACACAGACAGGAGACATACAGAGAGACAGACGGAGAGAGAGAGAGAGACAGAGACACAGAGAGAGAGAGAGAGAGAGAGACACAGAGACAGGAGACATACAGAGAGACAGAGAGAGAGAGAGAGGGAGAGTCTGGGGTGAAGGCAGTGTCCTCTTTCATGTGGAAGGGGGTTCGGTAGGAGATCTTCCACTCCAAACTACATAATGCATTATTGTTAATGCATTATTGTTGACGTTGTGGACTGGGGTAGTGTCGTGCTGGAACAGGTTTGCGTCTCCTGGGTTCCATAGTGAAGGGGAACTTGACAGGAGAGAGACAGAGAAAGAGAGAGAGACAGGAGTCATACAGAGAGACAGAGAGAGGGGGGATTTGGGAGAAAAAAGGGAAATGGAGTGAGAGCATCAGCAAAAGGGCTGTTGGACTTGCACTCGGATGTGTGTGTTGTGTGTGTGTGTGTGTGTGTGTGTGTGTGTGTGTGTGTGTGTGTGTGTGTGTGTGTGTGTGTGGTGTGTAGGAGGCGGTTCGGTCACATGGAGCGCTGTTGGGAAAAGTGCACTGCGTGATCAAATTATTATACGATTCTCTGAACGGCCTTCAACACTGACAAGAATCTCAGAGAGGATTATTGTGCTGTAACAGCAGCGGCTGATCACTTAACAACCGCAAGTAATGTCACAACAATATCATTCTGCCCTCAGAGACCCAGAGAGAGAGAGAGAGAGAGAGAGAGAGAGAGAGAGAAATGGACAGAGAGGAGAGAGAGAGAGAGAGGAGAGAGAGAGAGAGAGAGAGAGACAGAGATTGGAGACATACAGAGAGACAGACTGACAGAGAGAGAGCGAGAGAGACAGAGATGGACAGAGAGAGAGACCGAGCGAGACAGAGACATACAGAGAGACAGACTGACAGACAGAGAGAAAAAGAGACTGGAGAAATACAGAGACAGAGAAAGAGAGAATGAGACAGAGAGAGAGACAGAGACTGGCGACATACAGAGAGACAGGAGACATACAAAGAGAGAGACTGACAGGCAGAGAGAGAGAGCCAGAGAGATAGACAGAGAGAGAGAGAGAGAGAGAGAGAGAGAGAGCGCGAGAGAGACAGCAAGAGTGAGAGAGACAGCAACAGGAGACATGCAAAGAGACAGAGAGAGAGACAGGAGACATACAAAGAGAGAGAGAGAGAGAGAGAGAGGGGGAAAGTGACAGGAAACATACAAACAGACAGAGAGAGAGAGAATGAGAGAGACAGAGACAGGAGACATACAAAGAAACAGAGAGAGAGACGGCGACAGGAGACATACAAAGAGACAGAGAGAGAGAGAGGGGGGGGGGGCAGTGACAGGAAACACACAGACAGAGAGAAAGACAGAGACAGGAGACATACAAAGAGACAGAGAGAGAGAGAGAGAGAGAGAGAGGAGACATACAAAGAGACAGAGAGAGAGGAGACATACAAAGAGAAAGAGAGAGAGAGAGAGAGAGAGAGAGAGAGAGAGAGAGAGAGAGGAGAGAGAGGAGAGAGAGAGAGAGAGGAGAGAGAATACAAGAGAGACAAAGAGAGAGAGAGAGGAGACATACAAAGAGACAGAGAGAGAGAGAGAGAGAGAGAGAGACAGTGACAGGAGACATACAAAGAGACAGACATGCAGACAGAGAGACAGAGAGAGAGAAAGAGAGAGAAAGAATGGAATGATATTTGTTAGACTGCTTACTTTCAGTCTATTGAAGGGGAAAAACTAATTGAAAGAAAAGACTTAATTATTATGACTCATAATCACAACAACAACAACAACAACAATAATAATAATAATGTAAAACGCTGTCCTTAACATCTAAATGACACTGTTGAGAAAAGCCCTTATTTAAGCAAAAGAAAAGAGAGAGAGAGAGAGAGAGAGTGGAAAGAGCTTTATATTTATTCCGTGCACTTTACAGTGAGATTTTTTCACCGCAAATCCTCACAATGTCAGGAATACGCGATCAGCCCGTGTTACAGCACCCCGGAGCACAGAAGGTTAAGGGCCTCTGCTCAAGGGCCCCCAAAGGGTGACAGCTTGCAACCCAGATCAGTGACTCGGACCATTAACGCTGAGCCACAACTCCTCTAACACACACAGTGTATTTATTTACATCTAAACACGCATGATTTAAGAGATCACTTCCACTCCGGCCCGGGTCCGATAACCGCAAACACAATGCTGACTATAGCTTATAAACAGCACACCTTTACATAAATGACTTTCCCATGATGCTCAGCACACCAAATGTTGATCCTGGTGTTTAATTAAAACGCATCGAAAACACCTGCAAGTTTCCAGATGTTGTCGAACCCCTGGAGTATTTGGAATCAGCTGTCCACACGTCAACCTGTGCTCGCTTTCCAGTTCATCTACAATCCGGGGCTTACTTTCAGCCGCGAACCACACACACACACACACACACACACACACACACCTTATCATACACACTTGTGAGCTCATATTTTCTGAGTAGGATTGATGAGGAAAGATTGAAGAAGAAATGCGCTTTGTGAGAACTCGGAGAAAATGGAAATAAAATCTGCATTTAAAAGATAAAAACCAAAGGCTAAAGAGTTCAAGGGCTGAAGTTTGGCGGGAGTCAAAGCAATAAAGCGATAGAGTGATAAATAGGTCAATAAAAACGTCGCATATTGAACCTGAATAAGATGGAGAGCAGACGGACGTGTAAACCCATGTGATCTGCATTACTTTCATAGAACGCCAGATCATGTGTGTAAAAAAAAATAAAAAATAAAAAAAATCCCACCCCCGCCCTTCCTCTTCCTCCGCATCCCTCGTTTTCCTTTCTTCTTCGCTGCTTACTGGTTCCAGCTTCCTATTCCCTACCTCCTTGCAAACAAAAACAAACCATTATTGAAAAAAAACGAGATCTGTTTTCCCTCTTCTGCGTGTAAACTTGATCATACCTTCCTTTCTGTTGCTTCGTCTCCCCTCTGTCTTCACCACAAAACGCCCGCTAACCCTCCTGCCCTCCATCATCATTACATTATCATTCTTTTTCGTTAAATATCGTCAATTAAAAAAAAAAAACGCTTCAAATAAATGTGTCTTCGATTCTTATAATCCGCCAATTTTTAAAAATTTTCAAAAAAAAAAAAAAAAAAAATAAAAAAAAAATAAAAAAAATAAACAAAAACAAACAAAAAAAAACAATCCTATACTTTTATCCACTTATACACAATAAGAATGTTAGGAAACTACAGCATAAGATGTGTTTGTTTGTTTGTTGTTTTTTTTATGTGGATTGTATAATTACATTCCTACAATTGCGATATTAAAATCGGCGTTTTGTGATGCTAAAAATTTCATTTAAAAAGAAATAAAATAAATTAAATCTTATATATATATATATATAAAATTGCTAAATGAAGTAAAATTAGATTTGTACTACTTTACTCTGCAATTCTGCCGTTAAACATAATTAGTCAAAAAGGGAGCAACAGTGCCATCACGTGGACGCACTACGATAATGCACCACCTACAAAATCCTCCATCGGATATTCTGACAAACGGAATAGTGGGAAAGAAACCCAAACCCAAAATAATTCTAATATAATATAATAAATAATATAATAACATATATAATAACATATATAATATAAAAGCTTTCACCTTATATATAGATTTAGATAAATTTTGCTTTTTTTTTTAAAGAAATAAGCTAATGTCGCAAAAAAAAAAAAAAACACCCTAAATTATTATTTTTTAAGCCGTATTATTACATTATTATTTGATTTGAAGTCGTTGCACAAATTCATCATTCGGTTCATCATTCAGAAGTCGCATGAAATGTCAAAATGGAAACGCCTAGGGGTTTTCGAGAGACACGGACATGCTACTTTTGTTTATATGCAAATTAATAGGATAAGCATTTACTATGACCGAAGAAATTTATAATATATAAAAATCCAAACGCTCCACTTTATTTCCATTACAAGCATTAGAATTAAATGAACTATTTAACGATGTTTGTGTTGTATGTAAAAGTCAGTGAATAAAGTTGACGAGAGGGAAGCAGATCTGCAGTTCGTGCTGTAATTAGTGTTGGAGAATAGTAACGTTGATGAAACACGATTAGTAGAAAAATAACGTTTATTCTGTATCCATTAGGGATAAATGGGATAAAAGCAGGGTGATATGGTGTACAGACTACACGCGGGACTGACTCAGCAGTGAGGAAGGGACGAGTCACTGCGTCAGTTACCTGGTTCTAATAATCTCCTGCGTGGCGAGGCGGATGAGCTCGTTAAAGTTGAACTGGAGATATTTTCTCCAGTAACGTCGGTCTCGGCCGTACGTCTGCGCCGGGTAACACGGACTTCCTGCCAAACACCGCGGGAACAAATATATTACCACTAAATAACACACACCAGTGTGAGAGAGAGAGAGAGAGAGAGAGAAAAAAAAAGAGAGAGAGGAAAAGAGACAGACAGACAGATAGAGATGGATGGCTCATTCTAGTACCACCATCCATCTACCAATAAATCCATCTAACCATCCATCCATCCATCTAACCATCTATCTATCCATCTAACCATCCATCTATCCATCTATCCATCCAACCCATATCCATCTAACCATCCAACCATCCATCTAACCATCCATCTATCCATCCATCTAACCATCCATCTATCCATTTAACCATCCATCTAACCATCCAACCATCCATCTATCCATCTAACCATCCATCTATCCATTTAACCATCCATCTAATCATCCATCTATCCATTTAACCATCCATCTAACCATCCAACCATCCAAACCATCTAACCATCCAACCATCCAATCCAACCATCCAACGATCCATCTAACCATCCATCATCTATCCATCCATCTAACCATCCAACCATCCATCTATCCATCCATCCATCATCCATCTAACCATCCATCTAACCATCCATCCATCTAACCATCCATCTAACCATCCATATATCCATCTAACCATTCATCTAACCTTCCATCTATCCATCTAACCATTCATCTATCCATATAACCATCCATCCATCTCTTTTGGATGAATGGAATTTCTAAAAATTTGGATAGATGTCTGTCTGTCCATTCATCCTTCACAGACAGAATTTGTGAAGGATGAATAAATGCATGGAGGAATTTAATTTAATGAACAGATTTATTTTTATGGCTGGATGGATGGATAGAATTACTGAAGAATTAACAAATGCATGGATGCATGGAAAGATAGATGGCTGGCTGGATGGAATTACTGAAGAACGAATAAACGCATGGACAGATAGATGGATGGATGGAATTACTGAAGAACGAATAAACGCATGGACAGATAGATGGCTGGATGGAATTACTGAAGAACGAATAAACGCATGGACAGATAGATGGCTGGATGGAATTACTGAAGAACGAATAAACGCATGGACAGATAGATGGATGGATGGAATTACTGAAGAACGAATAAACGCATGGTCAGATAGATGGATGGATGGAATTACTGAAGAACGAATAAACGCATGGACAGATAGATGGATGAATGGATGGACGGACAAACACGGATAGAATTTGTGAATAACGAATTAAATTTCTGAAAGACGGAATGAAGGATTAATGGGTGAATAAATACGCACATGATGTAATCTCTTGTAATAATTAGTTATTAGTAATAAAGCTGAACAGTTTTAGTATTATTCAGTATCTATGACGCATTATGAAACTTCTTTTGATTAAAAAAAAAAAAAGGTTTATAAATTCTAACTTGCAGAAAAAGTCCAGGAGAGAGAGAGAGAGAGAGAGAGAGAGAGTGAGAGAAATGAGGAACGCACCGATCCCGTGAAAAATCCTTGCCACTGCACGACCTGAGAACTTTTCGTCGCTGCGACTGGCCAGGAATCCTCTCACGTCAGTGCGGATCTGCTCCTCCCAATCCTTCATCTGACATAGAACAATGATCACACCGTGCTGGATTACTCCAGATCCCGAGATCATACGTAGGAATCATTATATAATATGGAAAAGTCTCACACACACACACACACACACACACACACACACACACCTTAAAATTGCTCAAGGTCTCGTCCTCGTCTTCCTCCTCCTGCTCAAACTTGCTCATGACCAGGTCTCGCCGCTTCTCGAAATAATCCGCCAGAAGCTCCTTCAGCTTCAGGCTCCTGGTTTCGTCCAACTCATCCATGCAGAAGCTGCAGTTCCGGTACGCAACACTGCATGCACACAAACACGCAATTTAACATGGTTAGCACGTTCGCCTCACACCGCCAGGGTCTGGGTTCGATTCCCGTCTCGGCCATGTGCGTGTGGAGTTTGCATGTTCTCCCTGTGCCTCAGGGGTTTTTCCTCCGGGTTCTCCGGTTTCCTCCCCGGTCCAAAAAAAACATGCACGGTAGGTTGATTGGCACCTTGGAAAATTGTCCCTAGTGTATGAATGTGTGTGTGTGAATGTGAGTGTGTGTGCCCTATGATGGGTTGGCATTCCATCCAGGGTGTGTCCGGCCTTAATGCCCATAGACGCCTGAGATAGGCACAGGTGTCTATGGGCATTAAGTCAGGATACACCTTGGATGGAATGCCAACCCATCGCAGAGCAGACACGCACACACACACAAATTCCATATTCACAAAAATTCCATATTCACTCACAAAATCCGCATTCCATATTCAGGCCCAAAATGTGTGTTATAATACATTTCACACTTCAGGAAAGACACTCCACACTATAGTGTATACTTTGAGGGAATATATTGGGGAAGAACCACATATGATTATACCACATACTGTTATAATACATTATATTGTGGAATATTTTCCATACGTCAGGTAAATCTCTAGGACCTTAAACAAGATATATAATCTGTCTCTGTGTGTGTGTGTGTGTGTGTGTGTGTGTGTGTGTGTGTGTGTGTGTGTGTGTGTGTGTGTGTGTGTGTGTCAAATGCAAAATTAGAATTTTATTTGTCACATACATGTACATACATAGTACGACATGCAGTGAAGTCCGTCCAACATGTAAACATAAAGGATAAAAGAAATAATATAACAATAATATATAATATAATTATAATATATAATAATAATATATATTATAATAAATAAATGGAAGAAAAATGAAATAAAAATAGTGTGTGTAAAAGAAAATAGGAATGAAGTAAGAATAAGTATAAGGATTTTAAATATGATGGATAATGGATGGTATATTATCGTGTGTGTGTGTGTGTGTGTGTGTGTATGACCTGCGGAAGGCTTTAAAGGAGGCTTTTTTTAGCTGATAGAGATGAGTCCTCTCCTGCGTCTGGACTCTGCCGTACAGAAACGCACACACCTCGTCCAGTTCTTCGGCCGTCAGGTCGCCATAGGAGCGGAAGTAGAAGGAAAGAGCAGAGAATTCCACACGGATACCGCTGCAGCCCGAGCCTCCAAAAAATAAATAAATAAATAAATAAATAAATAAATAAATAAAAAATAAATAAAATATAAACCATGACACAGTGTGTCAACCAAAATACTCTAGAAGACCCTAATAAGGACACAAAATGCCATAGATAATTATTTAAATAATAATAATAATATTATTATTATTATTATTATTATAATTATTATTAATGATTACTAATAATAATAATAATAATAATACAAAATACAAAATATAAATAAATAAATGATGTATGTGCTCTAAAAATGCACACAATAAAACTGCCCCTGGATAATCCCCACTGTCCCTGTTGACCCTTCATTAATTATGGCCAAAATAAATGTACATTTTAGTATGAATTTATGGATGAGCAGACAAATAGACAGATAGTTGGACGGACACAAAGCTGTATAGAAGATTAGATGGACAGACAGATACGTGGATTAAATTGAAGCATATTTGCATGTATGATCAGCCAATTAACTCATTTGTCTTTACAGTCACCTCATAACATTGAAAGTGGAGATGGTAGCTTAGTGCTTAAGGCATTGGCTTCTGGACCAGAAGATCACAGGATCTAAACCCACCACCAACACAAAGCTAGCACTAGCTGGCCCTTGAGCAAGGCCTTTAACCCTCAAGAGCTTGTACCTTAATAATAAACGCTGACAGCTACTAGTGTGTGCGAATTATATTAAAGAATGCAAATCTAGTAAGCGAATCATTTATCCAGAGGGTATAAATGTGTATTTCCGTCTGTACCGCCCCACTGCAGCTGCCTCAATCCCCTCTTGACCAGCGGGAGCTGCCAGCCCATAGTGTCTGCCAACTCGACCACGTCAAACTCCAGAGAATCACAGTCCTCCACCTTCTCACGGGCCAGACGCTTCCTAGCCAGGACCACCGCCACAGGAGCACACCTGACACGGCGAAGAGAGGGCAACAAATTACTATTTACACCGCCGCGGTGTCAGGTCCGCCATTCTAAATAATCCATCTTCTGACCAATCAGATGGACAAATATAACAGGTGTAGAAGTCTCAGTGACATTGGCTCAAATTACCGCTTGTAATGTTAGAATGGAAAATAAGAGGCTTTTTGTTTTATTAACAAAACAAACAAACAAACAAACATTCATCCACCAATGCTTCTTATATTATGCTTACTAGCTGCACATTAACAACAGGTATGAGCTCCTCACTATATTACCTTAAATTACTGTATTCAACCTAAACGCATCACCAGTTCATATGGAAAGCAACCAAAACTGGAACACAATTCTTAAAGGAGCCATGTACCATATTTACAATTAAAACAAGCACTACAAATTAACATTGAACGTAACGAGAAATTAATATTAAAAGGAATTTGCAAAGTAAAATAACTATAACATAGTGTATTAGAAACATTAAAAGTATGCAATTATAGTACATTGAAAACGTGTGATTAATGCGAGTTAACTCCTGGCAATCGTGTGATAAATGTGTGATTAAGTATTTTATTCTATTGACAGCCCTACTTCATAGTAACTACTTCATAGCATTTTAAGAATGTTTAAGCACTTTAACCCTCTCCATCCCACACTATAACCCTGTGATAGACAGAAAAAAGACTTTCACTGAACCCTACATCTCATTCAATCTTTTTGGGAAGAAGCCCAATGATTAAGATGATAGATTGTAACTCAAGTTCAATATTAAACTGAGGACGCGGGAAGAAGGTTCTGGTCTCCAAATGTCATGTAATGATGTAGGTGTATTTCATTACTATACTTACTCTACTATTTTCTCATAAGTGTTCTGTCTGAGATGGAAGTGTTTTGTCTGGGATGGATGGATGGAAGTATTTTGTCTGAATTTTGTCGGAGATGGATGGAGTGTTTTGTCAGGGTTGTTGGATGGATGGATGGATAGATGGAAGTGTTTGTGTCTGGGAGGGATGGATGGAAGGAAGGTTTTTTTGGATGTGATGGAGGGAGGATGGATGGGATGGATTTTGTCTGGGATGGATGGATGGAAGGAAGTGTTTTGTCTGGGATGGATGGATGTGTGTTGGCTGGATGGATGGAAGTGTTTTGTCTGGGATGGATGGATGGATGGAAGTGTTTTGTCTGGGATGGATGGATGATGGATGGATGATGGAAGTGTTTTGTCTATGAGGATGGATGGATGGATTGATGGATGGATGAAAGTGTTTTGTCTGGGATGGATGGAAGTGTTTTGTCTGGGATGGATGGAAGTGTTTTGTCTGGGATGGATGGAAGTGTTTTGTCTGGGATGGATGGATGGATGGATGGAAGTGTTTTGTCTGGGATGGATGGATGGAAGTGTTTTGTCTGGGATGGATGATTGATGGATGGATGGATTGGATGGGATGGATGGAATGGATGTTTTGTCTGATGGATGGATGGATTAATGGATGGAAGTGTTTTGTCGGGGGGAGATGATGATGGATGGATGGATGGATGGAAGTGTTTTGTCGGAGATGGATGGATAGAAATGTTTTGTCGGAGTTGGATGGATAGAAGTGTTTTGTCTGGGATGGATGGATGGATTGATGGATGGATGGATGGATGGATGGAAGTGTTTTTTCTGGGATGGATGAATGGATGGATGGAAGTGTTTTGTCTGGGATTTTGTCTGGATGGATGGATAGATGGAAGTGTTTTGTCTGATGGATGGATGGAAGTGTTTTGTCTGGATGTATGGAAGTGTTTTGTCTGGGATGGATAGATGGAAGTGTTTTGTCTGGGATGGATGAATGGATGTATGGAAGTGTTTTGTCTGGGATGGATAGATGGAAGTGTTTTGTCTGGGATGGATAGATGGAAGTGTTTTGTCTGGGATGGATAGATGGAAGTGTTTTGTCTGGGATGGATGGATGGATGGAAGTGTTTTGTCTGGGATGGATGGATGGATAGATAAATGCAGAGAACATACACTCTGGTGAGCTTGCGGAGCTCCCGCGGTCCTCCATAGCACAACACACGGCACATTGAGAGGGTCGGGTGCATGAGCTCCACCCAGCGCTGAGGATGAAGCTCCAGGTAACACAGCAAAGTTTCTAAACCTGAGTAAATATAAAACGGTGCTGAAGTGACGAGCCGCGGTTTATTAAATGTGTGTACAAAGTCGTGACGTCCGTACCTTCCTCTGTAATGTCCAGCTCATCCACCGTCTCCTGCATGGGAATCGCTCGCTCATGGGTGTGACACACTCGCTGACCCCACACATCACTCTCTGAACTTCCTCCATCCTTCTCACCCTCCTCCATTCGTCCCAAGTTTACCTCCCCCAGTGGGCTTCGATCCGGCTCTCCGTTCGTTACCTGCATTGTAGGTTTGTTCCTCTCCTGTGAGCTTTCTGACACCACTGGGTTCTTGTGCGTGGTTCCTGGCTGCTCCGGATCCGTGTGATGGACTTGGATGGGTGTTGCTGCGTCTCGCGGCTCCTGCTGGTTGTCTCCAGACGAGTCACAGCGATCCAACAATTCCATCAGCTCGGCATCATCAACCTCCATGGCCTGGAGAAGGGAGCACAAGCACTCTGCGTCATCCAGAGTATCATGCAGGGTTCAACGATCGCTATACATATCTTATGTGTGCATGACATGATGTTCTTTTACTTTGAGTCAAAAAAGGACCACAATGATGAACAGAAGAAAACATTCAGCAAGGATGAAAGAGAAATGTATGACTGCATGCATTATAGCATTGACGAATAGATAGCTGGATGGACTAATGGTTAAACAGTTGTGTGGACAGATGGATGTATGAAAGTAAAGATGGACAGATTGTTAAATGACTAGACAGACAGGTAATCGCATGTGAGATTGCATTCGAGACTGGACAGTATGGCTGGATATTGCTCCAGGGGGCGCTGTATCATGGCTGACCCTGCGCTATAACAAGCTGGGATATGCGAAGAAACAATTTCACTGTGCTGTAATGTATATGTGACATG
>JACRUU010000007.1:11135414-11180414 GCA_030449085.1 Kryptopterus vitreolus
TCTGTAAAAGAAGAGACAATAATATTTCAATCATCTCACTCGCTCCTACATCTCACTCATACTGCAAATACATGGTTAATTTAAGATTAATGGATCATTCACCCTGCACTTTGCCGTCCTCTCCGAGACTGTACAGAGGCTCGGTGGGTGGAGGAGGAGCGGGACGCTCGTAGTCCGGTCTTATGACGTTCAGCAGGATTTCCTCTCCTCGTCCTTTGTCCTTCTCATGTGCGTCGTCTCTGAGACTCGATGGCATTTCTGGAGAATGAGGTCAGAGTCGTTTATACTGTATTGATATGACAGTATCACAGTGTGCAGACAGATTACAGCAAAGGAACACAAAAACGCTGTACAAACACTGCTTTTTGATTTCTGGATGGAGTCTCCATTGGTTGCTTCCAAAACACTCAGAGTATCGTTACATTTCCTCCCAGCGCAGAACAGTTTACAGTCATTTGTGTCTTATTAACATCAAGAGCGACGGAGTAAAATTATTTACTCATACAGGAGTAAAATTATTCCAAATATGCATCCATTTACAATATACAGTGTGTATTTATATATTTCAATAGCACCAAAAAGCCCTATGAGATATATTTAAAGTCATTTGTTGGTTAATGGGGAGGGCCTGGTGGTTTAGTGATTAGCACGTTCGCATCACACCACCAGGGTCCGGGTTCCATTCCCGTCTCGGCCATGTGTGTGGAGTTTGCATGTTCTCCCCGTGCCTCAGGGGGTTTTTCTCCGGGGTTCTCCGGTTTCCTCCCCGGTCCAAAAACATGCACGGTAGGTTGATTCACACCTTGGAAAAATGTCCCTAGTGTATGAATGTGAGTGTGAGTGTGTGTGTCCTGCAATGGGATGGCATTCCATCCAGGGTTTGTCCTGCCTTAATGCCCAGAGACGCCTGAGATGCACAGGCTCCCCGTGACCCGAGGGAAGATTGGAAACAGTGGTAGAAGATGAATGAATGAATGAATGAATGAATGAATGAATGTTGGGTAATGTACTCACTAATAGGTTCAGAACGAAGAGTTCCTGTCGCTCGGGCCACTTCCTCTAATGTGGGCAGCTCAAATGGCTCCTCCTCTTCCTCCTCTTGGGCCTTGTCCTTCTGAGACGACCCTCCCGTACCAGGAGCCAGAGCTTAAGATGGGCAAAAATGTACAAATAAAAAAAAAAAATTAAAATTACATATATATATATATATATATATATATATATATATATATATATATATATATATATATATATATATATATTATATATATATATATATATATATATATATATATATATATTTTTTTTTTTTTTTTTTTTTTTTATGGAGTTTGTTCAAACAGATTCCTTTGAACAACGGACAAAAAGTTCACTTTTTTAATTTCATAAGGAATGTAAGATTTCATAGGGGTTTCCATCACAAATGCTCTTAAAATTTCTCACCTGATCCGCGACAGTGTCTTGCCCAGTGTCCACTTCCACCACATTTATAGCAGACGTCTCCCGGACGGTTAAAGCCCCCGAATCGGCCTCTGCCCCGGCCACCGGCTCCGCCGAACCTCTCGCCCTTCAGCTGGAACTTCTGCATGTACATCTGCACGCACACACACGCACACACACACACACACACACACTGCATGAACACATATTCAATCATCTAGATTTGCATTACTTTGTAAATGCAAGTGCAATGGTGTCTCACTCACCTGCTTGCGGAGAGCAGCGCCCCTCAGCGCAAAGCCTTTAACATGAGACTTCTTCTTCAGGTTGATTTTCACAAAGTTACCATCTGTGTTTTTGGTCACCCTGGGAAATAACATTTTATTTGTATTGTTATTTTTTTTTTATTTGTTATTTGTTTATTAATAGGCTGTTTGTATGTTCGGATTTATCGGCCTGTTAGGACCTTTGCATGTGATAGAAAACTTAAAACTCCCTAGAAAGACATTTTTCTGAGAAAAACCTATTAATATTGTGGAAATAACAGTCCTGACATCGACGAGGGAGTGATCAGCCATCAGCAGTGACCCATGGATAAAATACCTGGTGTAGACCCACTTGGTCATGCCTTGATTTGAACACAGGGTGATAAAAATTATAATACAAAAGATATAGAAAAATAAGTAATAAAAACAAATCTACTAGAAATGTACAGGTGATACTAACATAAAAATGTACACTATACACCTGATAAGGCCCATGACCACTTTTGATAGACCACAGTGATCAGTGTATGTACTTGTGTAATAGAATAATAAACACTATATACTGTCTGCCTATCTGTCTGCCTGTGTCTGCCTGTGCCTGCATGCCTATCTACCCGTCTGCCTGCCTATCTACCCGTCTGCCTGCCTGCCTATCTACCCGTCTGCCTGCCTGCCTGCCTATCTAACCATCTGCCTGCCTGCCTATCTACCCGTCTGACTGTCTGACTGACTGACTGTGCCTGTCTGCGTCTGACCAACAGTGCCTGCCTGCATCTGCCTGACTGTGCCTGTCAGTCTGTCCGCCTGCCTATCTGTCTGACTGCGCCTGCCTGTTTGCCTATCTACCTATCTGACTGCGCCTGTCTGTGTCTGCCTGCCTGCCTATCCGTCTGAGTCTGCCTACCTATCCGCCTGCGTCTGCGTGCCTGTCTATCCGTCAGTGTCTGCCTGCCAGCCTATCTATTTGTGCCTTCCCATCTACTTCGACTCACCTGCTTCTGATGGGGTTTGTCTTCCTGGACGCCGCCGCTCTCACGTCCTCCTCATCCACTTCTCCTAGAAGGTTCTCCTGAGGCATCTTTGATTTCGGAGGTGCCTTTTTAATCTCAGGTAATCCTTCTTCCTCCTCGCTTCCCTTTTCCTTCTTTTTCCGTCCTTTTTTCACAGGCTTCTCTTGCTCGGTGTCCTCCTTCTTGGTCCTGCGTTTCTTCTGCACACTTTCCATTTGCCCTGCTTGTTCATCTCCTTCTTCGCTTTCTCTCCGTCTTTTCCGTCCCTTTTTTCCTACAGGCTCCTGCTCACACTCGGAACCTTCGCCATCCGCAACCTTCCTGGACCTGGGTTTTTTCCCTCGTTTCCTCGTTTGTACAGGAGGACTGGACCTGTCGGGTTGGTCCAGACCCTCTGGGACTCGATCAGGCTCCATTCCTTTATCAAGGGTCCCTGAAAGGTTCTGATCATCATCTGGGGATTTCTCAACCTGCGCCCGAGACCTGTCGTGTGATGACGGCGAGTCTCCGGGCGTTCCCTTCGTCACCTCTCTCTCACTTCCTACACTTCTCTGAACCGTCTCCGGGAGGTCCAAATTACCGGCGACTGGTTTGTGCCGGTCGCTCGTCTCGGTGAAGCCCTGACAACGCTCCAGCCAGCCTCGGTCCACACATGACAGTCGCTTGGTCACGGACTGACGGAGGAACTGGGCTTTCTCCAGGCTTTTACTCGGAGTCTTTTTGGTGAGCGAGGACATTTTCGACGGAGTGAATGAAGGAAAGGGATCGGAGGGTTCGTCCTCAACCTCAGTGCTTCCTGTCAGAGGGTTGAGCAGCGCTGGACTCGTGTCAGAAAGTCCAGAGGAGGGAGTCGTCGCGTCCTGTGGTACGGAGCTTCCAGCGTCTTTCCGGTTCTTTCCCGGAGTGCGCCGAGGAGCGAGGGCTTTCTTCATAGAAAACGACCTCTCCTGAATAAAAATATGAACGGGAGAATCGGTGGCATGTTCTTGTACAGAGCTCCGGCGTGGGACGTTAGTACAGAGGCATACCTTGGATAACGAGTTGATGAGATTGGACTTCAGCTTCATCCCAAAGTACTGAGGAGAGGCCTGTAACTCCTCCTTTTCTGCAGAGGTGAGTTTGGGTGTTTCTGCAGGCAGGTTTTTACGATTCAGATGAGAACCCCAGAAGTCCTTTAAGACAATTTGAATAACAAATTTAAATAGAGAGACACATTAAGGGATGAAAAAAAAAAAAAATGGATAAATCAATCAGTCAATGGCTTACGTTAATGACTGGAGGCTGGACTTCCTGCTTTTCAATGCAGTCAGGGTTCTCATTCGTCGTCTTCTCCTTTGCCTCTTTGAGCATGCGGTACTCTTTATAAAGTTCTGCAATGTGACGTAGAAGTGCGTGATATAAGTTAATTAGTGCTTTATTACAATCATTTGTACACCGTTTACCTGCTTCATACTGAAAAATATTCAAGATTTTCTCGTGGACGGGCTAATTTTATTTGTGCGGTCGGGACGGATGCATATATTAGAGTCATTATCTATTTAATTAGCATTTAAGGCGCACAGTGGCTTAGTGGTTAGCACGTCCGCTTCACACCACCAGGGTTGGGGGTTCGAGTTCCACCTCCGCCATGTGCATGTGCCGCACGGGGGTTTTTCTCCGGGTTCTCCGGTTTCCTCCCCGGGCCAAAAACATGCACGATAGGTTAAATGGCACCTTGGAAAAATTGTCCCTAGTGTATGAATGTGTGTGTGTGTGTGTGTGTGTGTGTGTGTGTGTGTGTGTGTGTGTGTGTGCCCTGCGGTGGGTTTTCATTCCATCCAGGGTGTATCCTGCCTTAATGCCCAGAAGGCCGAGATAGACACAGACTCCCTGTGACCCGACGGAAGATCGGATTAAACGGTAGAAGATGAATGAATGAATGTATGAATGAATGAATGAACGATCATTTAATTTAATTTGCAGGAAATCCTTCTCTGCACATTATTTACAATTATTTGCACAGGCAAGGGTCACTAAGCACGGTGGCTTAGTGGTTAGCACATTCGCCTCACACCGGGAGGGTCCGGGTTCGATTCCCGTCTCGGCCAGGTGTGTGTGGAGTTTGCATGTTCTCCCCATGTCTCAGGGGTTTTTCTCCGGGTTCTCCGGTTTCCTCCCCGGGCCAAAAACATGCACAGTAGGTTGATTGGCACCTTGGAAAATTGTCCCTAGTGTATGAATGTGTATGTGTCCTGTGATTGGTTGGCATTCCATCCAGGGTGTATCCTGCCTTAATGCCCATAGACGCCTGAGATAGGCACATACCCCCTGTGACCCGAGGGAAGATCGGATAAAGCGGTACTGGCACAGGACAATAAATATATTTATTAGTAACTTTTATACTTGAATATACACTTCTACTTTTTTTGTATGTTGGACAGTCATAAAAAGCTTTTGTTGTACTTTGAGAATGAAAGATTTGTATTAAATTTATCTCCATAGAAAGTGTACAAACCAGTCATACATTTGTACATACATACAAGAACTGTCTCTATAGGACCTGGGTATAATGCACAATAAATAAGACAATGTTATGTCAATAAAGATTGGCCCTAGAACCACTCAGCAACCTGGAAGCAACTCTTCCACAGCCCAGTACTCGGTCACGACCCCTGCATTGGTGACCTTTGATGTACATTATGTACATAACATTTTTTATGTTTAAAAAGGTATAAAAAGGGACGTGTTGCTGTAAGAATGCAAACTTCACTATGACGAGACATGGATGTAATAACAAATAACAAACTTTAACATTAAATCTAATAAAATGCACAATATTGCATGCATCATAAGTGTACTTACTTTTTGTGTCTTCAGGAGCTGCAGAAATATCGTCCTGGAAAAGAGAGAGATAATCGAGACGAGTTGAAAAAAAAAAAAGGATTCCTTGCCGTCATTCATCCACTTCCAGTAATTTTTTTTTTTCACTCTATATACAATAAAACAAAAACATGTCCCACACTTTCGGTCCATTATTTGTGGTCGATATTATAGTCGAATTGTATACAAATTAGTCAAATAAACAGACAAAGCAGAAAGAAATACGGGTGTTTATAACAATGACGAGGCTCCAAAAAAACACTCTATAACTAAACAAATGGTCATAAGTTGAATGTACTTTCAAATGTAACCATAAATGGATAAAAAGTGACATCATGTGGTATACATGGAAGCACCCTCTATAATGAAGATTCGCAGGAAATGGAAGATTAGGGGCTCAAGTCCCAGTACATTTACAGCCTTTGGCAGACGCCCTTATTCAGAGCGACTAACAACTAAGAAATCGAGGGGTTAAGGGCCTTGCTCAAGGGCCTTGCTCAAGGGCCCACTTGAGGCAGCTTGTTGGTGGGATTTGAAACTCTGATCTTTCGGTCCAGAGGCAAAAAACTTAAACACTGAGCTACCACCTGCCAGTATTACCAAGATGCCACTATTAGGCCCCTGAGGAAGGCCCTTAACAGTTCTCCTGCATTCTGTACATCCTGAATCAATCATTCATTCATTCATCTTCTACCGCTTTATCCGATCTTCCATCGGGTCACGGGGAGCCTGTGCCTATCTCAGGCGTCTATGGGCATTAAGGCAGGATACACCCTGGATGGAATACCAACCCATCGCAGGGCACACACACACACACACATTCATACACTAGGGACAATTTTCCAAGGTGCCAATCAACCTATCATGCATGTTTTTGGACCGAGGAGGAAACCGGAGAACCCGGAGAAAAACCCCCTGAGGCACGGGGAGAACATGACCACACACACATGACCGAGACGGGAATCGAACCCAGATGTGTGGCGAACTGGCGGTGTGAGGCGAACGTGCTAACCACTAAACCACCGTGCCCCTCATCCTGAATCATCCCTGTATAATTATGTGAGTGAGTGAGTGAGTGAGTGAGTGAGTGAGTGAGTGAGTGAGAGAGAGAGAGAGAGAGGCGAAGAGAGAGAGCGAGAGAGAGAGAAGACGAAGAGAGAGAAGAGAGAGAGAGAGAGAGAGAGAGAGAGAGAGAGAGAGAGAGAGAGAGAGAGAGAGAGAGAGAGAGATGAGAGTAGAGAGAGTGAGAGATGAGAGAGAGAGAGAGAGAGAGAGAGAGAGAGAGAGAGAGAGAGAGGACCCTTAATTCACGACTTTGCAAATGTATGTACCTGTCCCATGTGTGTACTTCTACGAACCGACTCTTTCGACTCTTTCACGTGGCTCATTTTCATTTCATATTAAAGTACTTATTGTAATCCTTCATTGACTTATTTCTCGTAAACAGCTGATTGTTTACAAGAATGTACCCGGTGTCACATAATTAAAGATGAACTTTTTTTTTTTTAATAAAAACCCCTTATAACAAGTGAGTCGATTCGCAACGTGAATCTCAAAGAGCTGACTCCTCAAACAGATCACTCGACGAACCGACTCATACACTCGATTCAAAGAACAAATACAAAAAGAGTCGACTCATTAACGAATGTCTCTGGTTTATTTTCCGAACCCTTTTTTCTTTCTTTATAATTAAAATGCCTGGTATTGAACTCACCTTATTCGGTTTTCTGTGGTGTGTTTGGATAAATGTATGTTCCCACTGTTTTAAGAGTATTTTGAGGTCGTTGTAGCGGTCCATAGTAACAGCGTTGCTGTTTAAACACGCTTTAATGGTAAATAGATGTATTAAAATCGCTTTTCTCCCACAGTGCCTTTTTCTAATCGCGATTAAATCTCAATGTTGTGCTTTATTTCCCCGGAGCCATGAGACCAGTTACTGTTCAACAGCGTCGCAGGCTTTAAACACAGCGCGCCAAAAAAACAACAACAACACGGAAATGGGCGTGTCTGTCTGTCCTGTCAGAAAACAAGTCCCCAAAGCAAGCTAAGAGTTTACATTAGTACTGGTGTACTCTGCTTTTAAGTGAAACGGATTGTATTTTTCTTTTCCCTTATTTCCAGGGAAGAAATATGGTAGATCACAAGTGATCAGATATGGTAGATCCCTTAGTTCCAGAGAGATCTATGTTGATCTCATGTATACACCTGAGCAGGTAAAGAGCTTGATTTAGTGCTCAGGAGTGGCAGCTGGGGGGCACGGTGGCTTAGTGGTTAGCACGTTCGCCTCACACCACCAGGGTCCCGGTTCGATTCCCGTCTCGGCCATGTGTGTGTGTGTGTGGAGTTTGCATGTTCTCCCCGTGCCTCAGGGGGTTTTTCTCCGGGTTCTCCGGTTTCCTCCCCGGTCTAAAAACATGCACGGTAGGTTGATTGGCACCTTGGAAAATTGTCCCTAGTGTATGAATGTGTGTGTGAATGTGTGTGTGTGCCCTGCGATGGGTTGGCATTCCATCCAGGGTGTATCCTGCCTTAATGCCCATAGACGCCTGAGATAGGCACAGGCTCCCCGTGACCCGAGGAAGATCGGATAAAGCGGTAGAAGATGAATGAATGAATGAATGAGTGGCAGCTGGGGGGCACGGTGGCTTAGTGGTTAGCACGCTCGCCTCACACCACCAGGGTCCCGGTTCGATTCCCGTCTCGGCCATGTGTGTGTGTGTGTGGAGTTTGCATGTTCTCCCCGTGCCTCAGGGGGTTTTTCTCCGGGTTCTCCGGTTTCCTCCCCGGTCTAAAAACATGCACGGTAGGTTGATTGGCACCTTGGAAAATTGTCCCTAGTGTGTGAATGTGTGTGTGTGTGTGCCCTGTGATGGGTTGGCATTCCATACAGGGTGTATCCTGTATTGATGCCCCAAGACGCCTGCGATAGGCACAGGCTCCCCGTGACCCGAGGGGAGGATTGTGTGTGTGTGTGTGTGTCCTGCGATGGGTTGGCATTCCATCCAGGATGTATCCTGCCTTAATGCCCATAGACGCACAGACTCCCCGTCCCCGTGACCCGAGGGAAGATTGGAAATAGCGGTAGAAGATGAATGAATGAATGAATGAATGAATGAATGAATGAGTGGCAGCTGGATCATGTAGGTATTTGAACTCATGACCTTCTGAGTCCATACTTGTAAACTACCAAGATAATGGAATCTTCCAAAATAATGAATCACAGAGACCCCCAAGCCCCCCCCCAATATGTCCAAACAGGTGTGGATACAGTCAAAATTTTATTTCTGTGTTATAAAATGTCCCGTTCGTTTGAGTCTTATAGAGACACGGTTTGGAAAGGTTATAGCGGGAATTAAAAACTGGAATAAAAATCTTGCATTACGTCATGCGATTTCATGCGAAAACAGTGACGGCCAAATTTCAAATACAAAAGAAAAGTCCATTTGCAACTTTTATTTCCTTTATTTCCTGAAACGCAACTTTTTTTTACTTCCAAAGCGCTAACTCGAGTTTCTTCTTCTTCTTTTGAACCCCTTGCATTGTTTTCAAGTATAGTATTAGTAGGAATAATAATAATAATAATAATAATAATAATAATAAGAGCATGGTGGCTTAGTGGTTAGAACTTTCCCCTCACACCACCAGGGTCCGGATTCGATTCCCGCCTACGCCATGTGTGTGTGGAGTTTGCATGTTTTTTCTCCCCGTGCCTCAGGGGGTTTTTCTCCGGGTTCTCCGGTTTCCCCCCTTCCCCCCGGTCCAAAAACATGCACGGTAGGTTTGATAAGCACCTTGGAAAATTGTCCCTAGTGTATGAATGTGTGTGTGTGTGTGTGTCCTGCGATGGGTTGGCATTCCATCCAGGGTGTATCCTGCCTTAATGCCCATAGATGCCTGAGATAGGCACAGACTCCCCGTGACACAAGGGAAGATCGGATAAGCGGTAGAATAATAATAATAATAATAATAATAATAATAATAATAATATATGGCACAAATGAACACGAACACACACACACAAAAAATTATATATATAATATATATATATATATATATATATATATATATATATATATATATAACATTCTTATATACATATAGTTCTTATTTTAAGCCCTCAGTGATTTTTGTTTCTCGTAAACACCTGATTGTGTACAATATTGTGTCCGATATTACATAATTAAAGATATACATATATATATATATATATATATATATATATATATATATATATATATATATATAATATATTGTACTATATCTTTGCCTTCTTCTGTCTGGGTGGTCCGGGTGGGTTTACCCTGTCACCCGTGATTACATATGATAAACACTCTCTCAAATGGGGTGAACCTGCCTGCAGTTGAAGGTGAATGTTATCAGATCACATAAATGAACGTAAAGTTGGCTCCTATTTCAGCAGGTCTATGAAAAGCAAAAAAAAAAGAGCTTTATCTCAGATTTTCTTTCTTTCTTCTTTTTTTTTTATCTTGAAGTCACCCAGTAAGCGAGATCATTTGACCCCCTAGTCGGTGAAAGACGTTTCCACATGTGCATCTAAATTGTCCTCAGAGCAGGGGCCTCAGAGTAACGTTACATATCGACTAAACTCGGTGGTCTAAGAGCAGGGTGCTCAAGCAAGGCAGGGGAGAGAGGAGGAGGAAGGAGGAATGGAGGAAGGAGGAGTGCTGCAGACAAAAGTCACTAAACAGCTCACAAACAAAGAGCCTGTGCCCTGCCAGCCCCGAGCAAGCCTCATTTCCCACTCGCTACAAGTAGCCAGCCATCTCACCACAACCACAGAGAGCCCACTGAAGAACCAGAGTAAATTTCCAAATGTAGACAACCAATGAAGCCTGACCCCACACACACACACACACACACACACACACACACACACCCCACTCTGGAAGCGTATTATATGCCCCAGCCTACAGCGACCCACTTTCCCAAAAAGTCAAAAAGGCTAGGAAGGCCACGAGAAACCTTTCTGAAATAATACACTTCAATTTACGGTGTAAGAGGGTTTCGGTGTCTGCTCGGGTTTGGGATTGATATCTGTGAGAAAAGGTTTACCTTTACCTTACATGCAAGTTCTCAGTCATTCGCACTTATTTCACAGGGTTCTTTTGCGTGCATTGTAATTGTAACCCCGCCTGGACACGACACCAGTTATATAATACAACTCTCAATTATGGAATAAATGAAGTAACAGCGCAATAGAGTAATTGATTCCTACCATATATTGATTGCATACATGGGCCCAGTATTATATTGTGGGATTAGTAAGTGCGTTTACTATACAGGCTTAGTATTTAGGTTTATTATATGGGTTTAGTATAAAGGTTTATTATGTGGGTTTAGTATACATATTTAATATATGGGTTTATTATGTCGGTTATGTATGTGTGTTTATGTCATGCATTTAGAAAATGAGCGTAGTATTTAGATTTTAATATATAGCTTTATTATTGACGTTTATATGTGCGTTTAGTATATAGGTTTAGTATATGTGTTGAGTAATTTAGATTTATTATGTGGGTTTACTGTATACGGGTTTACTATGTATGTTTATTTGATGGGTTTATTGAATTGGTTTTAGTATTTAGGTTTAAAATACAGGTTTATTATTTAATGTTATATGTGTTTAGTCATTTAGATTTATTATGTGGGCATGCATGCATGTTTATTTAACGGGTTTAGAATATGGGTTTAGTATTTCTTTTTAAAATATAGGTTTATTAATTAAGGGGTGTAGTATATGTGTTGAGTAATTTAGATTTGTTATGTGGGTTTACAGTATAGGTTTAGTTTACAGGTTTACTGTGTATGCTTTATATATGGGTTTATTGTACGGGCTTAGTACTGAGGTTTAAAATATAGGTTTATTATTTATGTGTGTGTTTAGTATATAAGTGGAGAATATGTGTTTAGTAAATTAGATTTTTTTTATGTGGATATGTATGTTTATTTTGTGGGTTTAGTATTTATGTTTAAAATATAGGTTTAGGTGTTTAGTTTACTATACAGGCTTAGTATTTAGGTTTATAATATGGGGTTTTAGTATACAAGTTTATTATGTGGGTTTAGTATGTATGTTTATTTTATGCATTTAGAAAATGAGCTTAGTATTTAGATTTAAATATATAGGTATATTATTTATATGTGCATTTCGTTTATAGGTGTAGTATATGTGTTTAGTAATTTCGATTTATTATGTGGGATTAGTGTATAGGTTTAGTATACAGGTTTAATATGTATGTTTATTTTATGGGTTTGTTGTAGGGTTTAGTATTTAGGTTTAAAATAAAGGTTTATTATTTACTCGTATATGTGCATTTAGTATATAGGTGTAGAATATGTGTTTTAGTCATTTATATATATTATGTGGGTTTACTGTATTAGTTTAGTATCCAGGTTTACTATGTATGATTATTTTATGGGTTTATTGTATGGGCTTAGTATTGAGGTTTAAAATAAAGGTTTATTATTTACGTTTATATGTGCGTTTACTTTATAGGTATAGTATATGTGTTTCAGTAATTTATATTTATTATGTGGGATTAGTATGGGCCAAGCTGTGGGTCAACCCATCGCAGGGCACACACACACACACACACATTCACACACACATTCATACACTAGGGACAATTTTCCAAGGTGCCAATCAACCTACCGTGCATGTTTTTGGACCGGGAGGAAACCGGAGAACCCCGGAGAAAAACCTCCTTGAGGCACGGGGAGAACATGCAAACTCCACACACACATGACCGAGCCGGGAATCGAACCCGGATCCTGGCGGTGTGAGGCGAATGTGCTAACCACTACGCCACCGTGCCTCTCTAGTCTCAGCACTCATTCCTTTATTTTAGGGAGATCATATTTCCTAACAAAACAGCCCCATTCAGCAGGAGCAGAGCCGTCTCCTGATAAAAGAACGTTTTTTTTTTAACAGATGAGAGAACGGAGATGGAGAACGAGTCCACACTCATGAGAAAAAGATGCGTGCCAACATGGATTTCCTTCAGTCGGGGTCCCGGCATGTTGCGCCACATTTAAACCTAATAGTTAATTACCTGTAGGCCTTGTTGTGTGATGGAGGATTTCTGCCAAGTCTGTGAATTCCCAGGAACACATCTCTTGTCGCCCCCTGATTCTATAAACATAGCGCGCCAAACTCCCTGTGAACAGCAAAGACATAACCTTCCTGCCTGACCCCTAACCCTCGCCAAACTGGATGGAACCAGCAACCAAGGATTCTGGATCTAATCTCATCACCCAAGATCGGCTCCAAAGCCGCTATGGTTTCATCACACTACAGAGGACTATTGTTCCCGAGCAGGCAGGCCTGCAGGAAGCCGGAGAGGCATAGGACACAAATCTGGCTAAGAGAAATCTTGGCAAGATGACCGGCAGACCCCTGTTGCATGTAATAATGTAGCCTTTCTATACGTCCTCACCTCTGAACCTGGACATTTGATCTCGCCGGCCAGATAGGAGCTCCCGTTCCCCAAAGGAACATCGCTTACTATAGTGCGTGGACTTTTACAACACCTGGAAGCCTCCATATCGTGCTTTAACTTTCAGCAAATTGATTTTGATAATATGGAGAAGAGAAAAAGAAGGTATGAAATATTCTACACACAAACTCGTCACAGCGAACAGAGTGTTAGGTTTCAGAAGGGAACAATGAGAGCCTGTTCAAAGTAATGTAGCCGATCATAGGGAGTTTATTAAAAGGAATAAGTATGGGTGCCTGCTCTGGTTAATTACATTCTAAAGCAGGAGGCTTGTCTGCTACCGCTGACACCTGGCAAGCGGAACGGGAATGCAATCTTCCTCGGAGGCAGCAGGGATTTAGTAACAGTAAAGCAGCATTAATATATTAATCCTCTTAAACTTGCACAGGGGCCGATATTGACCATGCATATGAATACGTGGCCCATCTTTGAGACCCGTGTAGGATCCTCGGCCGATCAGGTCAAGCACGAAGGAGAAAAAGGAGGATTGGGTGGATAAATAATTGCATAATTCGCAATTAAAGGTTTTGTTAAAAAAAGGTCGTCTAACTGGGACTGGGGCAGCTTTTCCAGTCCGTTCACTGTACAGATAGATGACAGTCAATTTCACTATCGAGGAGAATCACGGAGAGAGAGAGAGAGAGAGAGAGAGAGAGAGAGAGAGAGAGAGAGAGAAAGGTGATGCTGGTAGATCAACTTCATCACTTGATCAATTGAGTATATAAACTAAATGGAACGTCTACAATCAATCTTCCTATTTTTTATAGAATGCAGTTTATATATATATATATATATATATATATATATATATATATCTATGTAGGAGAATTAACTGTAGACTTTATATATATATATTAGGATATATATATTATATATATATATATATAATATATATATATATATATATATAATATATATATATATATATATATATATATATATATAAATATGGAAAGTCTACACACACCACACACACACACACACAACACACATATATATATAGATATATATATATACATATACTATATATATATATATATATATATATATATATATGTATACATGTATGTATATATATGTTGTGTGTGTGTGTGTGTGTATATATATATATATATATATATCTATATATCTATATATATAAAATATCAGTTATGCACAAATAATGGGAGTATCTTGACCGATAAGGGCAGTGTTTAGAAATAAAGTCCTGCCCCTTACCAAGATGGGGGATGGGAGGGTATAAAACAAATATTTGTGCCCACTGAAGCATAGGGAAGTCCAAAAATCTTGTGTGCTTCTTGTGCTCTATGTCTGTTCTTAAGTTTCCCACTTAGACCTGCAGTAAAGATGTTGTCACGGTAAGTAAATTACATGGATACCATTTCTATTAATTGTAGCATCAAATCAGCAGGACAACTTGGATGAATAAGTAAATGCTATTGGCAGATGAGGATGAGAGTATGATACGTCAGTCAGTTAGGAATGATACGGGTTATGTATAATAATAAATACGAATAAAATATGCTTTTGTGATGAAATAAAAAAATCTGACCTGTTGTCGTTTACGTGTTTTGAAGCAACATAATAGATGTTGTAAAATGAGATACGCTCACATGTATATAGTGAAGTCAAATATGATGTCATGTGTGGTCTCTCATTGTCTGTGCATATGTATAATCTGTAATAACATATCGTATTTACTGCTTTTAAAACAATACCTCTTTTTGAATCATAGGAATGTTTTGTATTTTGTGTTTCATTTCATTTTCACAGAAATCTTGTAGTTGCCTCAGTAGCATTTGTCTTTCTGGCTACAGCGGTTTCCGCTGCTCCAGTCGAAGGTATGACGGTGTACAACGTTTTTCAAAACCTCCAAGACCCCATGCAAAAAACATGTAATTTATCTTCTTTTTTTTTGTTTGTTTGTTTGTTTACACCTGCTATCAACGATTCTCTCCATCTCTCCAGACAAAGAACCAGAGGAAAACGATTTTGAAGCGGAGGAGGGCGAGGAAGAGCTCTCGGAGGAAGAAGAGGGTAGGAAATGAAGATCCGCTCGTTCAGCGTGCTGAGCATCCACACCTAGTACACATCTAGTAATAGTGGGGGGGGGGGGCGGTCAGGCAGGGGGGAAGGGGGGGCTGGCGGGAGGGGGGAAGGGGAGGATGGGGGGGGGGGTTGAAAACGGGCTTGATGTATATAAAATGATATTTTTATAACGTTTATATTATAAAACAATCCTGTCTGTCAAGGTAAAAATGCAACTAACTAGTTCAAATTGAGCTGCAACGAATAAATATAGCAATAATATGTGCTAAACAATTTTTAAAATGTAGCCACAAATATGTGGTTTTAATCGAATTAAAAAAAAAAAATCCTAAATATATTTTTTATTAACAAGAACGTAAACAACACTCGATTTCTGATCTCATACTGTTATAAGATGAGCATGAGGACCTTTTTATTTTTATTTATTTGTATTTTTTACTAGTTTAAATAGTCATGAGAACGAATACGTTAACGGTAGAAAAAAAAAAACGTCTGGATTTTTTAAAAAAATTAATAAATAAATAAAAATAAAGTGAAAGCCTTGTGAACAGTTGTTATAAACTGTATCCATCTCCCCTTTCTTTTCAGATGATGATGACTCCAAAGGTCAACATATGAAGGGTGGGTGACAAGTTAGCAACTTACCACCAAAATAAAATAAATCTTCACCCGTGCTTTAATTAGCCAGGTTGTGTATCCATAGTATATTTACTAGAAAAACAAAAGAAAGAAGGATAAGATCTGCAAATAAACAAGATACTAATAACAGCTGATGATGAATTGATGCATGCGCTCATCAGGTGATAATAAAGCGTATTCATTGTGCACATCAGAGTCACGTGACCAGCCGTTAATAACACGAACGATTCACCTCGCGTATTCATAATGCGCTGTAATCATTTTTGTTGCGTTTTTGTCTGCACTCTAAACTAAAAAAAAAGTGTGATTATAAATACTAAATCATTTCTATGCCATAACTCTAAAGGACATTTTTTTATTTGTTCACGTTTCTACATGTTATTGGGTCTAATATATATATCTACATGTATATATATTTATTTATTTATTTATTTTTATTAAATCTACATTATGTGCATAATTCAATATCTCCATCTTAAAACCACTGTAATGAATGTTATGAGCATGAAATCTTTAAGACATTCATATTTAACTAGTCATTTTTAATACCATAAAACGCCAATATTTTTGTATGTCTCAATTCAACAATTATTACTATCATTTCCTATTTATGGACTTCACAGTGTTACTGACAACCCCGGATCATACAAGGCAAGGGATTGGATTGATACATAATACATAAACCTTAAAAACAAACTAAACATAAAAGCATGGTATAAACACTTATAATCCACTTTATAATACCAAACTGCATCGTATTTTTAAAATGACAGAGTGGCATTGTGGTGCGCTCACTGACCCGGCCAGGACCAAAACCGACCGCGCGAACAAGATTTGATCTTGCGGAACCTCAAGGATATGTTTCTTGTTTCTCTGGATTTTCTTTTTTTTTTTTTTTTTTTTTTTTTTTTTTTTTTCTTCTTTTTTTTTTTTTTCTCAACAGGAGCTGGAGCCCAGCAAGCCACAAAGGTGCCCAAGGGCCCTGGTAAGATGATGCTAATCCTCTTTTTTTTTTTTTTTTCTTTTTTTTTTTTTTAAAGCTTTGGGGACAGATCTCTTTGGGATTTAGGAGAACACTAAACCTCCTCACCTGTGAAAAGCAGCTCAGTGGGTATCACAGCTTAAACGTCCTTTACTGCCGAGTCTGCAAAAAAAAGTCAATCATTTAATAATCTGTATAGGGCTCAGGTATGTAGACACTTTATAATGGGGAGAGAGGGGGGGGGGGCAAAAATTTTTGGCTCAGGGGCGATGCTAACTTTCCAAATTTGACGGGCCAGCACCAGATGCGTACATAACAAACACAAACACATAAAAGGTTTTAATCTTAATACTCAATGTACCACCGGTGTCCAATGCGCCACCTGGTGGAAGGTCAGGAAATTACAGGGCAAGGCCAAAGGAATGCAGTCATAATTACGATGTAGTTTGATTTAGACAATTCTGTACCAGTTTTTGTGGGGCATGATTAAAAGTTTGTCCACCCCTACTTTATACCTTCATAATTCATTCGTGGAAGTAAAGATTAGCCCCCGGTTTTTTTTCCCCCTCATGTCCGTGTTAAAGAAAGCATTTTCGCGTTGGATACGGTTAAGAGTTTGCTGAGAAGTGTTTCAGTAGACTGTAACCTTGCCTGCAATGTCTCGCTCTCTTCAAGGTGTGACTGTTCTACCTGGCACTTCTCCGGTGGGCGAAGCTCCAAACGGTAAGGAGAGTAAACGCTATTCCTTAACTTAAGAAACAAATCCATTAGCCCAATTTTCTCATGTATTCAGTGACAAAAAAAAGGGGGGGGGGGGCTGAGCGAGTCTGATAGAAACTTGGCGTCTCTACGGCTTATAAAATGTCCTTGTACAAGCTTTTAGGGAAACGAAGAGTAAGAGACATCAATCTCGTTATTTCCTAGGTCACAAAGTGAATGGAGCTGGTGCTTTGCAGGCGAGCCTTGGCTGTAAGTTACACTTCACCCAAAGACCAATTCTAATGTTGACCGGTCCTGTATGAACAATTTGTTCTCCTTCCATATATTATGATGATATTGAACTCCTGCCTCATTAGAAATGTGATATTTAACAGTTATGAACAATATAAATCATATATATATATAAAGTATATATATATATACTTTCTGAGAACACTGTGTATGTATATATATATATATATATATATATATACACATATATATACTTACTGAGAACACTGTATATATATATATATATATATACTGTTACTGGTTACATTTAATGCAAATTAAATATAATTTAATGATAAAATAAACGTAACAGTAATTCATTACTGTTACTGTGTAATTAAATGACAGTTACTCATGAAAATGTTAACGATTACAAATAGGGTTCCATCTGAACAATTTCATGTAAAATCAGTGCTTTAGTCTACGGAATGATTTTCAACCGCTGCGATTTTGCTGCAATTTCCTTTCGAATTTGCTGCAATTTCCTTTTCTTAGAATGTTAACTTAAAGCGCCACCTAGTGGACAAATGAAAGTATTCGAATGTAATCAGTGAATTTAATTTTATAAAGTGATTGAAATGATTGCATTTTGAATCGGGTCATTTGTAATCTGTAATCTATAACGTTCTATAACGGTAGCTATTGTCATATGCTCAATAGAAAAAAAGTGAAAGTGTTTTGAACATCCAATTCCATATTTAGTCCCTATAGGCTGCTATAATATCCTCTGTGAAGATGCTACACCAGATGTTGTAGTGTGCTTGTTGAGTTTTGTTCTCATAGAGGGAGGGACATGTGGTTTATGAGGGCTCAATACTTTTAGGCTGGAAGGTCGGGGGTTCGAACCCCAATATTGCCATCGGCAAGCGATGTATATTGGTTTACATTACATGACATTTACAGCATTTGGCAGACGCCCTTATCCAGAGCGACTTACAACTGAGGATTTGTTTTTGTTTGTTTTGGTTAAAGGCCTTACTCAAGGGCCCACTAGTGGCAGCTTGGTGGTGGTTGGGTTTGAACCCGTGATCTTCCAGTCCAGAGGCCAACACCTTAACCACATCTGCTATATATGACAAATAAAGGCTATTCGACTGATGTAGGCCTGGGGTGCAATCAGTGCTACACCCCAAATAGGGTTGGGGTTCGAGCTCTATTACAGGCCACTTAAGATCCAGAACCAAAGTTGCATGAAACTGGCTTTGTGCACAGGTTTGTGTCTCCGAGTTCACTTATATTTTCACTTAAATGTTTCGGGGAAGAACCACATCTGAGAGGAAATTTCCCCATATATATAATCTGTTCATATAGTGCAAGTATAAAATGCAAATGTACTTATTCTAGATAGGTTTTATCTATAGGAATAGGATAGGAAGCGCACTAGTACTTCCTTACCTTACTTAAGTAGAAATTTTTGGGTATCTATAATTACATTTTCACGCAATTATCTGTACATTACATTTTAAAAATAGCCCTCGATACTCCGATTTCATTTCATCTCGTCATCGTTCAAAAATAAAAAAAAACCCATATCCAGATAAACATCCGGATAGAGTTAATGTGATTGTGGTTGGATGAGAGATAAACATACACCATTCCGACACCCTATTGGTTTGTACTCGATCCATCGCACCTGCACGTGACAACACAAATCACCTCACACTCCAGTAAGGACATAACCAGTGCAAATGAAGCTACAGTAGGGAGTTCTGTAGAGAGAAACGTTTGGATAAATTAGCAATTTAAGCTAATGGCATTAATGGTCCTTTTAAACTCTAATATCTATTCTTCTACCTGATTAATGAATGTGAATACTTTTACATTGACATTTACGGTATTTGGCAGATGCCCGTATCCAGAGCGACTTACAACTGAGCAGCTGAGCGTTAAGGGCCTTGCTCAAGGACCCACTAGTGGTAGCTTGGTGTTGGTGGTGGGATTAGAACCTGCAAACTTTTGGTCCAGAGTCCAATGCCTTACCCACTAAGCTACCACCTCCCTCCACCAGTGCTAAGCTGCCACTTCTCGCCCTTTAATCGTCTTTTACAGCTTAGTTTTATAAATGAAACTGAAAGCAATCAAGTGTAAATGTTTTATAAGTGTATAAGAAGTGCAGTGAAACTGAAATTGTACACATTCTATTGGGGGAAAAAAACATTATGTCATTGTGTTACAGCCGCAAGTGGATCCTCGGCCCAGGCAGTCGGTAATGACGGTAATAAAAGTCACCTTTTCCAACCATTGTTTGATGTTTTGGTTCGTTTTATTGAACCGTCTACATATTGCCTAATCATGTGGTTCCAGGAAATAACGGCAAAGACACACAAGCGCTGCCTTCAAGTTCTCACGGTAATGATGTCCATTCGGTCAGCTTTCCACTTCCATGATCTCCCTCAGGGTGTCAGACGTCATGATGTTATTAATATATATATATATAATATATATATATATAATAATATATATATATATATATATATATACATAGTCATCAGGAAAGTGGGCATGTAGTCATGTAACAGTATAAAGCAGGAATACAAATTTGAGATGTTAATTAACTTCTCTGGATGCTTATGAGGGCCCCAGTGGTTTAGTGGTTAGCACGTTCGCCTCACACCGCCAGGGTCCGGGTTCGATTCCCGTCTCGGCCATGTGTGGTGGAGTTTGCATGTTCTCCCCGTACTCAGGGGGTTTTTTTCTCCAGGTTCTCCGGTTTTCTCCCTGGTCCAAAAAACATGCACGGTAGGTTGATTGACACCTTGGAAAATTGTCCCTAGTGTATGAATGTGGGTGTGTTTGTGTGTGTGTGTGTGTGCACTGCGATGGGTTGGCATTCCATCCAGGGTGTATCCTGCCTTAATGCCCATAGACGCCTGAGATAGACACAGACTCCCCGTGACCCGAGGGAAGATCGGACGATAGAGGGATATAAGCGGTAGAAGATGAATGAATGAATGAATGAATGGATGCTTATGGAGGAAGGGAGGAGTTTTAATAAGGTTGGGAATAACACTGTGATGTACTTGGTAATGATAGACATTGCTGGAAATTTGCTAGCTGAAATCACTTCTACGTATTCACAGATATGAAAGGTGAAATATGAAGTTATGTAACATGTTATTGTGCATCATGTTGTTTTCAGGTACAGTTCACGGTCCTGGCAGCTCAGGGTCCAAGGTCCCCGGTAATCACAATTTTTACTGAATACTTACCCAAACATTTGTACAGTCGACCCCCTCGCAAACTTCGTCCCCTCTGTGGGTTGGTGAATTTTTCCTTAGAACCTGGGAAGCGGAATACATTTGACTGTATTTTTTCATTCATTCATTCATCTTCTATCGCTATGTCCGATCTTCCCTTCGGGTCACGGAGAGTCTGTGTCTGTCTCAGGCGTCTATGGGCATTAAGGCAGGATACACCCTGGATGGAATGCCAACCCATCGCAGGACACACACACACACACACATTCACACACACATTCATACACTAGGGACAATTTTCCAAGGTGCAAATCAACCTACCATGCATGTTTTTTGGACCGGGAGGAAAACAGGAGAACCCGGAGAGAAAAAACCCTGAGGCACGGGGAGAACATGCAAACTCCACACACACATGGCCGAGACGGGAATCGAACCCGGACCCTGGCGGTGTGAGGCGAAAGTGCTAACCAGTAAGCCACCTTGCCCCCGTGGCTGTATTTTTACGCAATTTAATTATTACTGTATTTATCCTAATTACACCAAAAAGAAAAAGAAAAAAACGATAGCAATGCTAAAATCAAGTCAAGAGTCACATGACTAGCCTTTAGGCTTTATTGTCATTTCAACAATATACAGTGCAGTATACAGTGACACAAAAAAAACAATGTTTCCCCAGGACCAAGGATCTATAACAATGAACACATACTGCATATAATTCTAAACTAAAACAGAAAGGGAAAAAAAGAAAAACTAGATAGAAAAAAAAAATGTAAAAGTATGTGTTTGAGGGGGGGGACGTGAAGACACGACAATAGACAATTCACATTAGCGCTAACCATGTTGTATACAAATAAATAATGTGATAAACATTACGTAAGAGGCACGGTGGCTTAGTAGTGGTTAGCACGTTCGCCACACACCGCCAAGGTCCGGGTTTGGTTCGATTCCCGTCTCGGCCATGAGTGTGTGGAGTTTGCATGTTCTCTCCCCGCGCGCCTCAGGGGGTTTTTCTCCGGGTTCTCCGGTTTCCTCCTGGTTCAAAAACATGCACGGTAGGTTGATTGGCACCTTGGAAAATTGTCCATTGTCCCTAGTTGTATGAATGTGTGTGTGTGTGTCCTGCGATGGGTTGGCATTCCATCCAGGGTGTATCCTGCCTTAATGCCCATAGACGCCTGAGATAGGCACAGACTCCCCGTGACCCGAGGGAAGATCGGATAAAGCGGTAGAAGATGAATGAATGATTAAACATTACGCTTACATTGTTCGACATTGTTAGTTTACATAGTTTACATGTTTGGGGGCGCATTTAGGGTTTAAACAACAAAAATACATTACACACTTATTTGACCGCATCCAAAAGTGCTGCATTATAAAGGTTGAAATTCCTACTTCGATTGTTTTGCAGGTGGAGCTGATACTGTATATTCGGACACTGCATCTCATGGTATTTATCTAATTGTATGTGTTGTATGTCATATATATATATATATATATATATATATATATATATATATATATATATATATATATATACTAAGTCCAGGTGTGGTTTTTGCTATTTTTTTTTTTTTTTACCATACTGTAAGATATTAGCCCATCACTTTTGATCCATTAGGGTCACCGAGCCAAGTATCACTGAGTCATGTGTCATCAGGCCAAATGCCTTCAAGCCATGTGTCAAGTGTGCTGACATCCGGACATATGAGTGGCTCAGCCTTCGTTTCCTCTGAAATCCAGTCACAGACGGAGGGTACGATGGAGATCATTTCCATTCCACGATGAATTTAACACTGAGATTTTTATTCTGAATATGTTGTGTGTGTGTGTGTGTGGTGTGTGTGTGTGTGTGTGTGTTTGTGCAGAAGAAGCAGCAACTACAGATGGAACTACACATGACCATAGTGACTACGGTATGTAAAAAAACAGTGTTGGGAAGGTTACTTTGGAAATGTAATAGATTACAGATTATAGAGTAGCTTTTCAATGACTTTATGAAACTGATTACATTGGATTACTTTCATTTGTCCACTAGGTGGCGCTTAGTGTAATGAACATTCTAGGGGGAAAAAAATGTCAAACCTTCGAAGATAGTAGATTATATATATATTTTTTAAATTAAGCAGAAATTAAATTGTTGACTTTTTTTTGACGGGTGTGTGAGGGGGGGACTTGTGACGGGGGTTGGGCGGGGGTCTTTGGAAATCTTCAACATTTTCAAAAGTAACTTATAAAAGTAAAAAAAAGTAAAAAGTAAAAGTAATTTATTTTTGATTATAAGACGTCTCTCTTTTGCGATAGGTGAAATCCAGGCAGCTCACATCGGATCTCAGATTGAAGCTCCAGGTAAAGTGGTGCAGTATGAACCAAAAAAAAACACTTCCGATTCACGCGAGGCACGTAACTGTTTCTGATCTCGTCGACAATGCAATGGACCCACCATCGTTTCTGATCTGCCTCCAAGAACACTAACATTAACGAAAAACTCACATTCATTCATTCATTCATTCATTCATCTTCTACCGCTATATCCGATCTTTTCTCGGGTCACGGGGAGCCTGTGCCTATCTCAGGCGTCTATGGGCATTAAGGCAGGATACACCCTGGATGGAATGCCAATCCATCGCATTATATCAAATAACCACTAAGTGGTTAGCACGTTCGCCTCACACCGCCAGGGTTCGGGTTCGATTCCCGTCTCGGCCATGTGTGTGTGTGGAGTTTGCATGTTCTCCCCGTGCCTCAGGGGTTTTTTTTTCTCCTGGTCCAAAAACATGCACGGTAGGTTGATTGGCACCTTGGAATATTGTCCCTAGTGTATGTATGGATTGTGTGAATGTATGTGTGTGTGTCCTGCGATGGGTTGGCATTCCATCCAGGGTGTATCCTGCCTTAATGCCCATAGACGCCTGAGATAGGCACACAGACTCCCCGTGACCCGAGGGAAGATCGGATGGAAGATAAGATCGGTTGGGATAAAGCGGTAGAAGGTAGAAGATGAATGAATGAATGAACAAAATGTATAATGATTTTTACTTTATTATTTGATTTTCAAGCATTTCACATTTTTTATTGCACCAGCACCTGAAACCCATGATTACATGGCAATACATATAACTCTTGCTCTGATATTTTTGATATATAAACGTAGGCTCAGAGACAGTATTGGAGAATCCAGAAGCTGGATCAGAGACTGAGGCCAATGGTGAGCATGACATTAAATATTATTACGCATTATGTATGAGAATAACAGGCACAGTGGTTTACTGGTTAGCACGTTCGCCTCACACCGTCAGGGTCCGGGTTCGATTCCCGTCTCGGCCATGGTGTTTTCATTTTCTTTTGTGTGTGGAGTTTGCATGTTCTCCCCGTGCCTCAGGCGGTTTTTCTCCGGGTTCTCCGGTTTCCTCCCCGGTCCAAAAACATGCACGGTAGGTTGATTGGCACCTTGGAAAATTGTCCCTAGTGTATGAATGTGTGTGTGTGTGTGAGTGTGTGATTGGTTGGCATTCCATCCAGGGTGTATCTTGCCTTAATGCCCATAGACACCTGAGATAGACACAGACTCCCCGTGACCCGAGGGAAGATCGGATATAGCGGTAGATCATGAATGAATGAACGAATGTATGAGAATATTTCATTCATTCATTCATTCATCTTCTACCGCTATATCCGAAGAATATTTATTTATTTAATAAATGAATATTTATTTATTATATACAAAACCAATACAGCAGGTGTAATTAAGGTTTTTCCGCCGCAGGCAATGGACACAAACATCTGATTAATGGACAGGAGACAGGACACGCAGGTGGGAACATTACAGATCTTAGAGGTTCTACACAAAAGATGCCATATATATATTTTTAGATTTTTTTGTAACATGAAGTTTTGCAATAAACGTTTTTGTGATGCTAGATTAAGCGTGATTAAACTGCAGGGTGATTTGCGCACTGATTGGTTGTTACACAGGCATGAACAATTTCATGGAGGGCACAACTCAAATAGATTCAACAGGTATGCATCTTCAAATATAACCACGTATGGCATGTTTTATATATATATATATACGAACATCCTCTTCAACATTTTGTCCTCCTCTGTTCCTGTGTGTTTGTGTGTGTGTGTGTTTGTGTGTGTGTGTGTGAGGCTAATTTCAGTGTAAAATCTCTCTATTGATTTGTTTTTACACGTCACATAACACATTTTATTTCCCAGGTGTTTTTGATTCATTTGGTTCCAATCTGGAAATTACAGGTATGTAAATATGTGTTTTTCAAGGTCCTTAATCGGATCAGGTATTGTTGTGATAAAATCAAGTCAAGTCAAATACCTTACTTAAGTAGAAATATCTAGTGGTTAGCACGTTCGCCTCACACCGCCAGTGTCCGCGTTCGATTCCCGTGTCAATCATGTGTGTGTGTGGAGTTTGCATGTTCTCCCCGTGCCTCAGGGGGGTTTTCTCAGGGGTCTCCGGTTTCCTCCCTGGTCCAAAAACATACATGGTAGGTTGATTGGCACCTTGGAAAATTGTCCCTAGTGTATGAATGTGTGTGTGTGTGTGCTCTGTGATGGGTTGGCATTCCATCCAGGGTGTATCCTGCCTTAATGCCCATAGACGCCTGAGATAGGCACAGACTCCCCGTGACCCGAGGGAAGATCAGATAAAGCGATAGAAGATGAATGAATGAATGAATTAAAGTAGAAATATCAGGGATCTTTACTTTACTGGAGTAATGTATCTGTACTTTCTACTCCTTGCATTTTAAAAATAGCCCTCGTTACTAATATTTAATTTCTCACTACAATAATGAGTTCATTTGTTTGAGTAAACAGCGATCGTGATTAGCCTAAGCGCATAGGTTTCTGGAACAGAAGATCGCAGGTTCAAATCCCCCCCCACACCGAAATGCCACTAGTGGGTCCTTGAGCAAGGGCCCTTAACCCTGAATTTGGGCGTCTCCCAAATGCCATAAATGTAAAATGTATACTTTGACATGTGACTCCATAATGCATAGTGTAATAACGACTATACACTATCGTGTATAACAGTGTGAATGTTACAGTAAGGGATGTTTTATTGTGTTCTCTCTGTGTACAGGTATTATAGACCATTCCAGCCATGACTTCCTTATTGGTTTAATGGGTGAGCATGAATTTTGCCCCTAAAAATAAATAAATAAATAAACAAACAAATTGTTGTTCTATATCTGGTTGCTGAAACACGCTCGTGGTGTGTCTGTGCTCAGGTGGCATTGGGGACAGCTTCTCTCCAGATCCTTACACCGACACTATAGGTATGCCTTCAGACCTCACCGACGCTCCCTCAGACGTTATGCCCACATGTCTAATCAATGATGCTGTCTCAGCAGATCACATGGGACTCGCTTTTCAGGTAGAGTCCACAGGTTAGTGTCCCCTTGTGCACAAAATAAAACACAATCCTTGCACGGTTGCTGTTCGTTTTGAAGGACAGTGGCGTCCATCAGGTGTGGAGAATGTTACTCATCGGTAGTTTCCGTGCAGGAGCTGGATTAGATCATGGCTTTCCGGATATTATCAGTTCAGCTCAACCAGGTAATGACTTTTTTCTGCACACATGTGTAATAGTGAGGCAGTATCGATAGAGTGAGACTGTAGTGAGACAGTAATAGAGTGAGACAGTAATAGAGTGATACAGTAGTAAGACAGTAATAGAGTGAGATGGTATTGATAGTGAGACAGTGATAGAGTGAGACAGTGATAGAGTGAGACAGTAATATAGTGATACAGTAGTGAGACAGCAATAGAGTGAGACGGTATTGATAGTGAGACATAGAGTGATAGAGTGAGACAGTAACAGAGTGAAACGTTAGTGAGGTAGTGATAGAAGGATGCAGTATCAATAGAGTGAGATAGTAGTGAGACAGTAATAGAGTGAGACAGTATTGATACTGAGACAGTGATAGAGTGAGACAGTAAAATAGTGAAACAGTAGTGAGGTAGTGATAGATGGGTGCAGTATTAATAGAGTGAGACAGTGATAGTGAGACAGTGATAGAGTGAGACAGTAAAATAGTGAGACAATAGTGTGGCAGTGAAAGCGTGAGACATTGATAGAGTGAGACAGTTGTGAGGCAGTGATAGCATGAGCCAGTGATAGAGAGAGACATTAATAGAGTGAAACAGTAGTGAGGTAGTGAGGCTGTATCAATACAGTGAAACAGTGATAGCGTGAGACAGTAGTGAGGCAGTGATGGCATGAGCCAGTGATAAAATGAGACAGTAACAGAATGAAACAGTAGTGAGGTAGTGATAGAGTGAGGCAGTATCAAGAGAGTGAGACAGTAGAGAGGCAGTGATGGCATGAGCCAGTGATTGAGTGAGACAGTAGTGAGGCAGTGATGGCATGAGTCAGTATTGATAGAGTGAGACAGTAGTGAGACAGTAATGGCATGAGTCAGTATTGATAGAGTGAGACAGTAGTGAAGCAGTGATGGCATGAGTCAGTGATAGAGTGAGACAGTAGTGAAGCAGTGATGACATGAGCCAGTGATAAAATGAGACAGTAACAGAATGAAACAGTAGTGAGGTAGTGATAGAGTGAGGCAGTATCAAGAGAGTGAGACAGTAGAGAGGCAGTGATGGCATGAGCCAGTGATTGAGTGAGACAGTAGTGAGGCAGTGATGGCATGAGTCAGTATTGATAGAGTGAGACAGTAGTGAGACAGTGATGGCAGTATTGATAGATGAGACAGAGTCAGTATTGATAGAGTGAGACAGAGACAGTGAGCCAGATAAAATGAGACAGAAGAATGCAGTAGTGAGGTAGTGATGCAGTATCAAGAGATGAGTAGAGAGGCAGTGATAGAGTGAGACAGTAAGTGAAGGCAGTGATGGCATGAGTCAGTGATAGAGTGAGACAGTAGTGAGGCAGTGATGACATGAGTCAGTGATAGAGTGAGACAGTAGTGAGGCAGTGATGGCATGAGTCAGTGATAGAGTGAGACAGTAGTGAGGCAGTGATGAGCAGTAGATGATGAAGCAGTGATGTCAGTGAGTCATTGATAGAGTGAGACAGTAGTGAGGCAGTGATGGCATGAGTCAGTGTGATAGAGTGAGACAGTAGTGAGGCAGTGATGGCATGAGCAGTGATGGCAGTGATGATGAGTGAGACAGTAGTAGTGGATGAGTCAGTATTGATAGAGTGAGACAGTAGTGAAGCAGTAATGACATGAGTCAGTGATAGAGTGAGACAGTAGTGATGCATTGATGACATGAGTCAGTGATAGAGTGAGACAGTAGTGATGCATTGATGACATGAGTCAGTGATAGAGTGAGACAGTAGTGAACCAGTGATGACATGAGTCATTGATAGAGCGAGACAGTAGTGAGGCAGTGACAGAGGGAGATAAGTCAATGTCATTTTTCATTGTCCTCTCTCACTTTCTCATTATCTTTGGCTTGATATGTTTGTAACTATTAGGAATCAATTAAATATAATAACACAAAAATAAACAAATAAATAATAATAATAATAATAATAATAATAATAATAATAATAATAATATATTAGGAATAATGATATAGAAAGTCCACTTGTCCACTTTGTGAATATTCATAAGTAAAAATGTGCACTGAAAACTTCCACTCTTATTCCCAAACGATCCAGCTCCTCACACAGCAGGAAATGGACCAGCTGCTTATGCCAGTGGTAAACATATTTTTAACTATTTACACAATGGACTAAAATGATGAAATCTATGATACCTATGGAAGCGTTTGTCTTTCGTCTCGCATAATATGCATAAACGATTTTCAGTGACCTCTGACAACGGTGCTCAATTCAGCTCCCCTGGAGATACGACAGGTAAATACGACAATACACATAACGTTTGGCTCATTACCAAACCATCTGAAACAAACAAAACAAAATGGAAGTTGGGGATGAAATAAATGTAGAGAAATGTGTAGTGTTTTTATTCACATGTAGATCCTCAATTAATGACTAAACCATAGGGATTCATTTTCATACCTTTTGGTGATTTTGATATAGGGTTTAGGGTATATATGGGATTTAGGGTATATATAAGGATTAAAGTATATATAGGGATTAGGGATGCTATAGCAATTAAGGTCTATTCAGGGATTAATTTCGATATAGGAATTAGGGTTGATCTATGGATTAGGGTTTTTATATATATATATATATATATATATATATATATATATATATATCTATATATATATTATATATATATATATATATATATATATATATATATATATATATATATATAACACTAATCTATATTGTTATGGATATATATGGTTGCTATATAAAAATTAAGATCTATCTATTATATAGCGATTAGGGTTGACATATAGATTAGGGTCTATTTTGGGGATTATATATATATATATATATATATAATATATATATATATATATATATATATATATATATATATATATATATATATATATATATATATATATATATGTGTATGTGTGTGTGTTTGTGTATGTGGATTAGGGTTTTGACATATAGATTAGGGTCTATTTTGGGATATATATATAATATATATATATATATTATATATATATATATATATATATATATATTTATATATAATGTGTGTGTGTGTGTGTGTATGTGGATTATTAGGGTTGACATATAGATTAGGGTCTATTTTGGGATTATATATATATATATATATATATATATATATATATATATATATATATATATATATATATATATATATATATATCAATATATATATCTATATATATATATGTGTGTGTGTGTGTGTGTGTATGTGGATTAGGGTTGACATATAGATTAATTTCAATATAGGGATTACGGTTCATATAGGCATTAGTGTCTATATGATATAAGGATTACAGTGGGGCACGGTGGTTTAGTGGTTAGCACGTTCGCCTCACACCTCCAGGGTCCGTCTGGGCCATGTGTGTGTGTGGAGTTTGCATGTTCTCCCCGTGCCTCAGGGGGTTTTTTCTCCGGGTTCTCCGGTTTCCCCCCGGTCCAAAAACATGCACGGTAGGTTGATTGCCACTGAGATAGGCACGGACTCCCCGTGACCTGAGGGAAGATCGGATATAGCGGTAGAAGATGAATGAATGAATGAATGAATGTATATATATCTATATTGATATGGATATATAGGGTTGCTATAAAAATTATGATCTACCCAGGGATTAATTTTAGATTAATCCCAGGGTTGATATATAGATTAGGGTCTATTCTTGGATTAATGCCAATATAGGGATTAAGGTTTATATGGGAATTAGTATCATTAGTGTCATTTAATTTTAATATAGGTATTAGGGTTTTTATATATATATAATATATATATATATATAAATTTTATATAATGTTGATATATATATTAGGGTCTATTTTGGGATTAATTTCAATATAGGGATTACGGTTGATATAGGCATTAGATATTAGGCTTATGTTTGATTGGGGTTTATTTATGGTTTAGTGGTTTGATATAGTGATTAGGGCTGATGTAGATATTAGGATTGATATATAAATTCGTGATTAGATTTGCTAGCGTGAAGTTTAGGGTTTATTTACGGCAATTAGCTTTGATTTACTGATTAGAATTGTTACAGAGAATATGGTTATATATATCGGGTGTATTTATGGTGCCATGATTCGTGAATTTAATGATTAGGGTTGTTTTAATACTCAGCACTGATATAAGTATAGTATATATGAAGTATAAATAAAGTATTTTGTTTGGATATAGTGATTAGATTCGATAGGATTCATTCATTCATTCATTCATCTTCTACCACTTTATCCGATCTTCCCTCGGGTCACGGGGAGTCTGTGTCTATCTCAGGCGTCTACGGGCATTAAGGCAGGATACACCCTGGATGGAATACCAACCCATCGCAGGACACACAAACACACACACACACACACACATTCACACTTACATTCATACACTAGGGACACAATTTTCCAAGGTGCCAATCAACCTACCGTGCATGTTTTTGGACCGGGGGGAAACTGGAGAACCCAGAGAAAAACCCCCTGAGGCACGGGGAGAACATGCAAACTCCACACACACATGGCCGAGACGGAAATCGAACCCGGACACTGGCGGTGTGAGGCGAATGTCCTAACCACTAAACCACCGTGCCCCCCTTCGATAGGATTTTGTTTGATAATTTTTTTATAAAGGGTTATATAAGGGTTAGGGTATCATTGATGATAATGATGTTTGATATAGTGATTATCTTTGATACAGTGTGTATATAGTAAATAAGGATTATTTATGGTGATATAGGGATTCGTTTCAATATAATGATTTGATCTATGTACTGTTTATGGTCCTCAGACGGAGCTGAAAACAATGGTGCTGACTCGCCTAATATAAATGGTAAGCTATAATACAAAGAGAAATCGAAATCTGAATTAATTGAAATTAAAAATGTTATCATATTATTATTATATTATTCATATTATTTTAAGTCACCAAATAACCTGTTTGTTTGTTTTTGTCCCCTTTCCTTGTGTTACGGCAGGGAACGGTCGCCTCAGACCGGTTCCTGAAATCCACAAAGGTATCGTCAAAATAAAATAATAGCTGCAAATCCTTACTTTATATTTGAACATATAGAAAAATAAAAAAGGAAAGTACAAAGGTCTGTTATAACGCGTCTTACAGGTGACGCTCCGGGGATCGGAGTCCACCTTTACACCAGTAAGAACCAAAAACAAGTCTAAAATTTCATTCTGTTATTTTTATTCTGCTCAAATGTCAGAATAGTATATACTAAATTTCGTAGCATATACGAAAATACACCCAAATGTGCACCAAATAAATAAAAGCAAAATATTTGCATGCAATTTGAAACGAAGGACCTTTAATCGCTTCATTTCTCACCTCAGCAGGTGAACACAACGGACTCGTTAAACACACGGACATAAGTGAGTTCAAATGCCGAGAGACAAATGGCAATGTCAATAAATGTTTAAAATAAAATAAATAAAAAACAGCAGTAAAATTGGACCCCGTTTAACTATTTAGATACTATATAGGTTTAGTTATGAAATCGGTCTTAAGATCTCACTTAAGATCTTGGTTTTAAGATCTTAAGGTCTTAAGATGTTTATACATGATTATATATATATGATATATAATATATATATATAATATACTATAGATATAGATATATATATATATATATAAGGCACAGGCTCCCCGTGACCCGAGGGAAGATCGGATAAAGCGGTAGAAGATGAATGAATGAAATGATGTATAATATATATATATATATATATATATATATATATATATATATTATATATATATAGATAGATAGATAGATAGATAGATAGATAGATAGATAGATAGATAGATAGATAGATAGATAGATATATGATCATACTTTATTCTAGTACAGGAAAAAAAAGCATATTTTCCCAGGGTCACCTCCATCCCCAACCCCCCCCACCCCTGCTCCGGTCAGATGTAACCCAAATTTTAATCTTTAACATTTTCAGTAACTAATTTAATTCCATGTTTTTTTCTCAGTAACTGTAACGAATTACCTGTTTACATTTATTTTGTAATTAACGCCGTTACAGGTAACAAGTTATTCCCCGACACTGCGTACTGATCTATTATACTAAATTTTCCCCATTGTTTTTTTTTCCTTTCAGCAGAAACCCTGGATGTTCTGGGCCCGACTGCAAGCCCTATAACCAAAATCCCCTGTGAGTCCGCTAATACATTGCTAGCTATTCATTTGACCTATCTATTAAAAGTTAGCACTAAAAACACTTTGAATCGATTTTACTCTCTCCCAAAGCGGACACGGCGGTGACGTTGAACATTGCCGGGATGGAACTGCGAACGGACGTAACAGGTATGTACTGTGTAAAGTGTCGGGAAGGTTACGCTGGAAATGAGATAGATTACAGATTATAAATGACCCGAAATCAAAATGTACTGTTTACTTTTTGATTACTTTCATTTGTCCACTAGGTGGCACTTTAAGTTAACATTCTAAGGAAAACGTTTCCGCATTTTATCGCCATGTTACTCCCTGGGAGCACTCCGAGACTGAGAGCGCCATTGCCACCTACTGGAGTGGATGTGCAATTATACTTTATTCTAGTAAAAAAACATATTTTCCCCCTGGGGTCACTCGAACCCCTAACCCTAACCCTAAACCCCCCAAAAAAAAAAACCCCCCCCCCCCCCCCCCCCCCCCCCCCCCACCCACACACACACACACACACAATTTGAGAACCAATGCCATAGTCTAAATCACTGATATTACATTAAATTGTTCGGATGTAACCCTATTTATTAATCTTTAACATATTCATAAGTAACTGTAATTGAATCGCACGCTTTTCCTCAGTAACTGTAACGAATTACTGTTACATTTATTTAATAAATAATTAAATTACGCAACGCCGTTACACGCGACTCCCCAACACTGTGTACATTGATCTATTATACTGTATTGAAAGACAGTTATATGCATTGAATGATTGAGTTTATGGCTCAGCAGGAGTGGAAGGGGAACCCGTGACTAACGGACACAGACAGATGAACGTAACGAGTAAGTTCATTATTATGCACACGAGTCAACAAAGTGAAGTATAACCGAACAAACAAAGGACACGTTTGTGTTTATCTTTCAGTCATGGCTGAGTCCATCTACAGCTCTAGACCGCCGGATACATTAGGTTTGTACTTGATAGCGCATCACACACCAAATGTTTATTAATAAGTAGAACTATCAAATATATATGGCTCCGGTCTTCTCAGTATGCTTAGAGTGATTTTTTACGTATTAAAATATTACAATATTTATTTGGTTCGCCTCACACCGCCAGGGTCCGAGTTCGATTCCTGGCTCGGCCATGTATGTGTGGAGTTTGCATGTTCTCCCCGTGCCTCAGGGGGTTTTTCTCCGGGTTCTCCGGTTTCCTCCCGGTCCAAAAACATGCACGGTAGGTTGATTGGCACCTTGGAAAATTAGTGTATGAATGGGTGTGTGTGTGTGTGTGTGTGTGTGTGTGTGTGTGTGTGGTGTCCCTGCGATGGGTTGGCATTCCATCCAGGGTGTATCCTGCCTTAATGCCCATAGACGCCTGAGATAGACACAGACTCCCCGTGACCCGAGGGAAGATCGGATATAGCGGTAGAAGATGAATGAATGAATGAATGAATATTTATTTGGCTTTGTTATCAGCCAAAGCACCAATGATAACCAATAATAACCGTAGTCAGTAATAATAACCGGAGGCCAGAGCACCCTAAAACTCCTCCACTGACTCCATACTGCCCCCACATGTTCACATCCAGACATGCAGCTCCTATAAACATACATGTGTGACACACACACATACTCTACACATGGGTAATTTCATGCATTTTGTAATCTCCTCATCCTTCCTGTAGTCCATTAAATTAGTCCAGAAACCTCCATAATCCATAATCCATAATCCATAAACCTCCTCCTCCTCCAACCTATTTGAAACTGAGAGCTACTGCATGGATACTGAGTCATACAAATGGCTACCAGTTTGAGATGAATAGCCTTTATTGGTCACATAAACATTACAGCACAGTGAAATTCTTTTCTTCGCATATCCCAGCTTGATGTTGGTAGCTGGGGTCAGAGCGCAGGGTATCGGCCATGATACAGCGCCCCCTTGAGCACAGAGGGTTAAGTGGTCTTGCTCAAGGCCCCAAGGGTGGCAGCTTGGCCATACCGGGGCTCGAACCTGGATCTTCCAATCAGCAGTCCAGCGCCTTAGACCACTGAGCTCCACCCCCTCCTCGGATCCTCTTAAATAACAAATTTGCTTTTATTTAGATATTATATATTATATTATTAGATATTACACATAAGCATTACAGTACAGTGAAATTCTTTCTTTGCTTGGGAGCTGGGCTCAGAGCGCAGGGTCAGCCCTGATACGGCGCCCCCTGGAGCACAGAGGGTTATAGGCCTTGCTCAAGGACCCAAGATTGGCGATAAAGGGGCTCGAACCCTTAAGCTACTGAGCCACACCCCTTCCTCGTCATATTTTCTGTCACGACGCATACTGCCACCTACTGTACAGGATGTGCATTTATATTTTTAGAACAGTCCTACAGGTCAAGAGGTTTTTATTGTCATTTTAGCTATATATAGCTGACTTAGTACACAGTGAAATGAGACAACGTTCCTCCAGAACGTTGGTGCTACACAAAACAACATGTAACACAACATATAGCTACACAACACAAAGCTGAGGACTAGATTAAGCTGTCCTAGCCATGTGTTCCTTGAGGGTAACCTGGTACCGTGTTGGTGACCGCTGAGATCATTTACATTGTACATAATGCATATAGCATATGCAGCCCTTGTTCTCTGGATAGGCTTTCACATATTATTACATAGTAATAATATGGGAGTAATAATAATAGTAATAATAATAATAATTATTATATTAATAATTATAATTATTTCATTTCATCTTCTACCGCTTTATCCGATCTTCCCTTGGGTCACGGGGAGTCTGTGTCTATCTCAGTCGTCTATGGGCATTAAGGCAGGATACACCCTGGATGGAATGCCAACCCATCACAGAGCACACACACACTCACACACACACACACACACATTCATACACTAGGGACAATTTTCCAAGGTGCCAATCAACCTACAGTGCATGTTTTTGGACCGGGAGGAAACCTGACCGGGAAAAAAAACCCTGGAGAACATAACCTACACCTGGCCCGAACCGTGCTCCTATTAATTAAATAATTATAATAATTACATATTAATAGGGAGGTGTAATAATATTGGGGAGGTGGTGTAGCCCAGTGGTTAAGGTGTTGGACTCTGGACCGGAAGATCAGGGGCTCAAACCCCACCACCACCAAGCACCACTAATGGGCCCTCGAGCAAGGCCCTTAACCCTCAATTGCTCAGTTGTAAGTCGCTCTGGATAAGGGCGTCTGCCGAATGCTGTAAATGCAAATGTAATAATAACACATCAGTGACAAAAATACAATTCTAGCATTTTGCGAGCGGATTGTTAAATGAATCCTAGATACTATTGAGAAAAGGAACGCGTGCTGATGAAACTAACGAAAGCAATAATCACGCAGGTTATGAAAGCACCGGCGTGACGGAAGGAATCTCGAATCATACAGGTAATCAGTGTACGTCCACCAATGGATCTGTTCGGCCACGCATGCAGATGTCTCACCATTCGCTTTGTCCTTCCCAACTGCAGATTCGGGGATTGATAACAGAGCCGGAATTACAGGTGAGTTTGCTCTAAACACCGGACATTTATTCCTCTGAATCGCCTCAAAAAAGGTCAAACCTTCACACCCCTTGCGCATCATTTAGTCTTGGGCCCTTTCACAGGTTCAGCACTTTTGATAGACACTGCCCCCTGCAGGCCGGGACGCAAAGCTCAATCAAATCCTAACGCTTCTGCGTCTAACACATCACTTGCCGCCTAATACGTACATCTCTTCTCGATGCGATGCCATGACGAAAAGATTCATTCATTCCTCTTCAACCGCTTTATCCGATCTTCCCTCGGGTCACCGGGAGTCTGTGCTTATCTCAGGCGTCTATGGGCATTAAGGCAGGATACACCCTGGATGGAATGCCAACCCATCACAGAGCACACACACACACACACACACATTCATACACTAGGGACAATTTTCCAAGGTGCCAATCAACCATGTTTTTGTACCGGGAGGAAACCGGAGAACCCGGAGAAAAAACCCCTGAGGCACAGCGAGAACATGCAAACTCCATACACACGGCCGAGATGGGAATCGAACCCGGACCCGATCGTGCTAACCACTAAGAAAAGATAATCAGTGTTATTCACAGCTCCTAACGTTATAATCTCATAATGTCATGATCGGGTCAAGGGAGCACGGTGGCTTAGTGGTTAGCACATTCACCTCACACCGCCAGAATCCGGGTTCGATTCTTGTCTCAGCCATTTGTGTGTGGAGTTTGCATGTTCTCCCCGTAACTCAGGGTTTTTTTCTCCGGGTTCTCCGGTTTCCCCCCCGGTCCAAAAACATGCACGGTAGGTTGATTGGCACCTTGGAAAATTGTTCCTAGTGTGTGAATGTGTGTGTGAATGTGTGTGTGTGTGTCCTGCGATGGGTTGGCATTCCATCCAGGGTGTATCCTGCCTTAATGCCCATAGACACCTGAGATAGGCACAGACTCCCCGTGACCCGAGTGAAGATCGAATAAAGCGGTGGAAGATGAATGGATGAATGAATGATCGGGCCATTGTGTGTTTGCATTACAACATGAACTTGGATAGATTGGAGTGGGGTTTTAGTAAACGACAGGAATTTGCTGTGCAGCCTTCTTATTATTTATGATTATTATTATGTTCTGTTCTTTTCTAGATGCCTCACAGACACACAGTAATGTGGTTCAGACAGAGCTCATAGGTGAGTGACGCTTCACGAGCGAATCATGTGTGGTCTTACAAAGATAATAATACATAACCACTCGGTGCAGTCACAGGGGATCCGGTCAGAGTCTCCTCACAGACAGACGCTACAGGAACAGGTGGGTTGGTCTGCCGTCGCACGGATTTTTAAAAAAGAAAAGAAGAAGCTCGAGTTAAACACGACAAGGGTTTACATTTGCGGATTTGTCTTCCAGCTGTAGCCGAACCTCATGGAACTCTCAGGGGTCTGAGTAAGTTCTGTTTTTTTTTTCCCTTCACTCAAGGCGGTAATCGGTTAAAGAAAGAAATACGGCTCGGGAAATGATCCCAAAATGCTATGTGTATGGGATCAAGCCGAGAGTAACTGATAACGATGAATGAATGGATTATCCTGGTTATAACATGGTCACTTACAGGTTATTATAGCACCCAGGCTTAAGCGGTGTTGTAATAGAGCAGTGGTTCCCAACCTTTTCTTGTTTGAGGCACCCTTGGAAAGCCTTTCAAAAGTTCCCGGCACCCTTATAAGGAAACAGATATTTAAAATCTCCGTAGCTTTTTTATTATTATTTATTTATTTGTTTCATTTCGAGAGTTTGCATGCAACAACACCTTATACCGAGTCCTAGTGACTTTTATTCTGACAAAAGGAAAAAATCACAGAGGCTTAAATTAGTTTCTGATAGTTAAGTAGAGAGCGACAAACACAGTTTTAGCTTATCACAAGAATTGCACTTGATCACAAATTTACGTGCACTCGTGCACGTGCTGCTTAATACAATACCTTCTGCCTCCTTTGAGTCACCAATCAGTACTGAGGCATGCTGGCGAGTGGCGACTGGACTGACTCGCTGTGCGCCCTGTCCTGTACGTGTGTTATACGCGTCAATCCACAACCCTCACTTAGGAACGGGTGGGGTGAGGTGGGGTGGAGAAGGACTCTCTGCTATCTCGGTAGTCCCCTCCCTCCCTCCATCCCCCTCTCCCGCCAAGAGAGAATGACGTTAGTGCAATTTTTTTCCCCGAAATTTTGGCGGCACCCTCAAAAGATCTCACGGCACCCCTTAGTGCCGCGGCACACCGGTTGGGAACCACTGTAATAGAGTAAAAGTAAAGTAAGTAGTGTAGGTTTACTTAATTAAAAAAATAAAAAATAGCAACGGTTACATTTGATTACATGCTGATTGCGCTCATCTGTCCACTAGGTGGCGCTTTGAGTTAACATTCTAAGCAAAAAAGCTCCAAACCATAGGTTCTATTTTTTTAAATGAACCTGCAGCACGTTGTCATCAGTCGCACATCATGCCGTAATCGAAAGCACTTATTTTACATGAAATTGTTCCGACATTTTTCAAATCTTTAACATTTTCTTGAGTCACTGTAATTTAATTGCACATTTGTTTCTCAGTAATTGTAACAAATTGCATTTATTTTGTAATTAAATGACACAACGGCGTTAGTAGTTACTCCCCAACACTGGGCATAACATCATGACCACTTGTCTGATATAAATTGTATATAATATTATATAAAATATAACTCCCAAAACAGTCCTGAAACGTCGAGCATACATTTAAGGACTATATTGAGGACCATTGAGTCTGGGCCACCCACGACTGTCTCTCACAGGTTCACCACTGTTGATAGATACTGCCCCCTACAGGCCAGGACAGGAAATTTTTTTTCTGCATCTAATACATCACCTATTACGTACCTATCCCACTGCCATGAGGGAAAAGATAATCAGTGTTATTCAATGTGTTATAATCTTATAATGTCATTTGCTGTATGTATCTATGGATGGAAGAATTGAATCATGCACCTTCCAACCAATCAGAATTGATGCAGAATAATAAGCATTTCCATGTTTTCTTTATTAAAGACAATGTCATGCGACTCGTTTTTATTCATCGACAGGTCAACCTGGTGCTACGGAACACACACAACCAGCTGGTAAGCCTAATGGAAGTTTACATGGACATAGCTTTATATAGATTTACAGCAGGGTTTTATAAAACTACAGGGATTTTAATGCAACCTTAAACCAAACGACGGCTTAGCGGTTAACACGTTCGCCTCACACCGCCAGGGTCCAGGTTCGATTCCCGTCTCGGCCATGTGTGTATGGAGTTTGCATGTTCTCCCCGTGCCTCAGGAGGAAAATTGTCCCTAGTGTATGAATGTGTGTGAATGTGTGATGTGTGTGTGTGTGTGTGTGTGTGTGTCCTGCGATGGGTTGGCATTCCATCCAGGGTGTATCCTGCCTTAATGCCCATAGACGCCTGAGATAGGCACAGACTCCCCGTGACCCGAGGGAAGATCAGATAAAGCGGTAGAAGATGAATGAATGAATGAATATATACACACACACATACCTATAATATTTACAATGTTATACAACAGTAAAATAGATATAAATAAATAAATAAATAAATATATATAATATATATATATATATATATATATATACATAATTAAAGCTTTTAAATTAATTATTTAATTATTTATTATTTATTATTATATTTATTATTATAATAAAACAGGGGCAGGGGCACGGTGGCTTAGTGGTTAGCACGTTCGCCTCACACCGCCAGGATCCGGGTTCGATTCCCGTCTCGGTCATGTGTGTGTGGAGTTTGCATGTTCTCCCCGTGCCTCAGGGGGTTTTTCTCCGGGTTCTCCGGTTTCCTCCCGGTCCAAAAACATGCATGATAGGTTGATTGGCACCTTGGAAAATTGTCCCTAGTGTATGAATGTGTGTGTGAATGTGTGTGTGTGTGTGCCCTGCGATGGGTTGGCATTCCATCCAGGGTGTATCCTGCCTTAATGCCCATAGACGCCTGAGATAGGCACAGGACTCCCCGTGACCCGAGGGAAGATCGGATATAAAGCGGCTAGTAGAAATGGAATTTAGAAGATGAATGAATGAATGAATTATTATAATAAAATAATTTATTATTTTTTATTATTATTAAAGTTTTATCTCTGTTTTGACAAAAAAACAAACAAATAAAAATACATATAATAATAAAAAAATAATTAAATAATAATACAAATAAAAAGTTACAACATGTATGAAATAAATATGTACAAGAAAAAAAAATACATTGCACTCAATGGCGCCCCCTACATGCGGCGCACAGCATATACCCACCATTCTTTGCTCCTCGGACCGCCGTGCCGCACTCTAGCCGAGGTTAAAAAAAAAAAAAGTGCATATGCGTGAAAATCTGTTTGTTCTTTCCTTTTCACGAATGTCAATAACCAGATGTTCAATAGCTCTTTTCTCTTGCTGGTTTTGCTTGTTCTGTCCAGTTTCAGCAGGTGAACAGTACCACACATCTGGTCAGGGTCCTGAAGGTGGGTCTGAAAGCGTTCTATCCTGATATATTATATTACGAATGTTGTATACAACACAACAGGATTCTTAAATAAATAAATATTTATTATTGTCATGGAAAAATGACAATAATAATGTTTTTTGGATTATTATTGTCATGGAAACACGGTTGGCTGGACATTGGTGCGGTACAGGTAAGCGCAAGAGTATAAATTAGTATAAAATGAGTATAAATCCATAGGGGCACGGTGGCATAGTGGCACGTTCGCCTCACACCGCCAGGATCCGGGTTCGATTCCCGTCTCGGTCATGTGTGTGTGGAGTTTGCATGTTCTCCCCGTGCCTCAGGGGGTTTTTCTCCGGTTTCCCCCCCCGGTCCAAAAACATGCATGGTAGGTTGATTGGCACCTTGGGAAAATTGTCCCTAGTGTATGAATGTATGTGTGAATGTGTGTGTGTGTGTCCTGCGATGGGTTGGCATTCCATCCAGGGTGTACCCTGCCTTAATGCCCATAGACGCCTGAGATAGGCACAGGCTCCCCGTGACCCGAGGGAAGATCGGATATAGAGGTAGAAGATGAATGAATGAATGAGTATAAATCCAGTACGCAGAGCAGCTTTTTTTCTCTGGTTTGTAAATTGTGGACCAATTAGAGGATTAATAAAAAAAGAAAGATGGGTAATGAATGAGTATCTAATGGGATGTGTCCGTCTGAAAGGTGCAGAAAATGTGGAACTGGAAGATACCTGCTGATTTCCACATGAAGCCACGTGTGAGGTTTCTGCGCTACAGATTTCAGTGTATGGAACAGTCAGCCTGGCACAGGAGCAGCGACCCCAACCATTAGCCTTACTTTTCATTCCTTGAGTTTTGTTTGTTTGTTTGTTTTTATTTGTTTGTTTTTATGTTTAACTATTTAAACACCGTATTTTATGCCACCTGTTTTGTACGGCCAAACTTTGCATTTAAACAGTGGATAAATAACGGGATTCATTTAGTCATCGGGTGGAAAACTATAAATTGGCCTCTTTAATCCTTGATAAAGTAACAATTACAAATTCAATTTCTTTCTTTCCTTTTTTTCTCTCTCTTTTTTTTTAATTCTTGTCTTCGCCGTATTTTCATGCCTAGCTGCATCTCTCTCTCATCTCTCTCTCTCTCTCTCTCTCTCTCTCTCTCTCTCTCTCTCTCTCTCTCTCTCTCTCCAAGTGTCATATATTGTACATTTTCCGAATGTTATTGACAAACAAAAAACAAAAACAAAAAAAATCACATTAAATTTTAACGTCTATTTTGAACACTGATCTTTTTGACTGGTTGAAGGAATAAAAGTGAAGGGTAGGGAAATAATAATAACAACAACAACAACAATAATAATAATAATAATATAAAATCGGGGGATAAAATGTGCAAAAGTATTTCCAGAGAGTCTGTTTGTGTTTTGTTTTTTTGGTGTGTGTGTGTGTGTGTGTGTGTGTGTGTGTGTGTGTGTGTGTGTGTGAGAAACAGCATTAGGCTGAACTCTGGCTAAGCGACAGTAAATAAAAAGCAACTGAATTCTCCAGCGAAGGTGGCGTATTGGTTAGCACGTTCGCCTCACACCGCCAGGATCCGGGTTCGATTCCCGTCTCGGTCATGTGTGTGTGTGTGGAGTTTGCATGTTCTCCCCGTGCCTCAGGGGGTTTTTCTCCGGGTTCTCCGGTTTCTCCCCCCCCCCGGTCCAAAAACATGCACGGTAGGTTGATTGGCACCATGGAAAATTGTCCCTAGTGTACGAATGTGTGTGTGTGTGTGTGTGTGCCCTGTGATGGGTTGGCATTCCATCCAGGGTGTATCCTGCCTTAATGCCCATAGACGCCTGAGATAGGCACAGACTCCCCGTGACCCGAGGGAAGATCGGATAAAGCGGTAGAAGATGAATGAATGAATGAATTTTCCAGCCATATGTGGTTCTTCTTCAAACTCGATCTACACATAATAATAATAATAATAGAAGAACATTTTGGATGTGGTAATATTAATAATTCCAATATTTTCACTTCACTTCTACTAGGAGACCCAAACCTGTTCCAAAGTATTATCAGGATTAAATAATCATATTAATCACAATCTCATCCATTTGACCTTTTATTGGTCGGTATTGTATCATAGAACGATTGTACTCTTGCTTTGTGAGTAATTACTATTTCCTATTAATCATGAGGTTGTTTCAAAACCTGCAGGAATATTGTATTGTACACACATTTCAAACACAAACTTCATTTTTTTTTTTTTTTTTTTTTTTTGGTTTTATTTGAAACATACACAAAGTTTCGCTCACATGCGTAAGAAAATAATTTAGCCGTGTCTCTATTATAGATTATCTAACAACTAAAACGAGCTGGGTGATTGTAATATTAGAAATAATGAGCAGTAATACAATATATTATATAGAATATTCCCGTTGTCTTCACACCGCATTGCTCTCTGCTAAAAAAACAAAACAAAAACAAAACTAACCCATATTAGACCAATCAGAGCCACTAGGGGGCAGTCAAGTTTCCAAAAAGCCACATCCTGAAGCTTGTCAATCTTGCACAAATATCTTCATATCAGATGCCTCAGTTTCTCTCTGTGTGTATCGTACTGCTATCAGAAGTAAAGACCTACTTCTATTTCTCCTATTGCAGCCCAGGCAGTAAATATATATATATATATATATATATATATATATATATATATATATATATAATTTAATAATATAATATACATTCAGTCTATTGAGTAGAATCGACTTAAACGTGTGCTCAGGCTCGTTTCTGATGTCCTGGTGCACATCTTATTTATTACTATTACACGATGCTCTCCGGGCCATAAATCTACCAGGTGTCGGTAAAACTCTTTATTAAACACGAAGGCTTGGATCGGAACTGAAAAGGAAACCGTAAAAAAAAAAATATATATAAAAATGCAGTTGCTTGAATGCACATATTCGACTGAACACTAGCGGGTGTAAAAACCAGAAAGCGTTTGAGCTATAACATCTGAAAATGAACAGATCAGAGATGTCGCCTCTACTTCACTCAGAATAGGAGCGATGGGAAAAAGAAATTAGGGTATTTTAGTAATTAACTGATGAAAACACAAACGTTCAGGGGGGGAAAAATAAAAATAAATAAAAATCGATCTTTGGCTCTAGAATCCGAATGTGATGCGAAAGTGAAAGACTCTCGTTTACGGCAAATTAAAGCCACGATCCAGAGATCGGTTTATTCAGCTTGATTAAAAAGTCATCTGAAGTGGGGAAAAATGTCATTTAATTCAATTTATTTAAAAAAAAAAAAACAAAAAAAACACCACTCTCATGCCAAAAGCTTATATATATATATATATATATATATATATATATATATATATATATATATAATTGCTTTGGGTCGCTTCTGGGTGAAGTTGAGTAAAACAAAGTCGCTACGAGTGTATATTGGTTTAAAACGCAATAAGACGATGCCGTAACCGTATCCGATCCGAAAGAGTACAAATCTCTTGGCGAAAGGAATATTTTTTTTTGTTGTTTTTTTTATTTTTTAAAAACCATAAACCTAAAATCGCAAGTGCAAATTCACAGAAGAGTTCAAATACTATGGTTTGGGAAAAGCCTGAGCTCCAAAGACACAGTAATAAACCTGACACACACACACACAGCGATTTGAAAATTGGTGTGCGATCTTTACACGAGACCTGATGTGAAGTGATGAAACGCGCTCCACGCAATGTCTAATCCAAACACCCCCCACCCGGGCGATCACCGAGCCCGCCTCCCCCACACACACTCTGCATGCTCAGTGAAGACGCATGGATACGCTAGGATTATCTGTAGTATACATTGGTGTGTTATACATGGTGATTAAAGCCCCACTCAGGAATCACGAGGCGCTCGAACAGGACTTGTGGTGTGGAAAACCGGATGAAGCAAAGCGTGTTTTTACACATTATTACAATATACATGTATGATTAAGGATGCGTCGCTATAATCCGCGCCATTAACTGGTATCGTATTGATGTCACCGAGGCTCCCAGATTCCCGCTGCTGACCTTAGAATTCCAGATTAGGGCTTCGTCCGTGAACCCCGAGAGCCTGATGCACTTATTTGCTGACTGATCAGATATATCTGGCTATTGCTATTTGCAAGGATTATGAAATCTGAGGCCAGGAAAGAACAACTGTGAACTGAACATGGAAAACTGTAAATA
>JACRUU010000007.1:11185414-11243536 GCA_030449085.1 Kryptopterus vitreolus
TGCCCATAGACTCCTGAGATAGGCACAGGCTCCCCGTGACCCGAGGGAAGATCGGATATAGAGGTAGAAGATAAATGAATGAAAGAATGTACAGCATCAATAATTCCTGGACTACGTGACTAACATCCAATCAGAAGTGCGAACAGGAGCTGGTCATTACAACCGCAATCATTTGATTACTCGTTATAGAAAAATGTAGCGTCGTTAGTAACGCCGTTTTTTTCCTAACGTACTGCTAATAATAATAATAATAATAATAATATGATAATACGGCAGATAATTAAATAAAAATAATAACATCGAACCACAGTTCATGAATGCGGCATTCTTTAAATGACCGCTGGGCAACCTGCACCTGACCGTCGCAACCAAATGGCGTTCACACACATTTTGCGCTTTCACTGTACGTTTTATATCGAAAGGGAGCAAAAGGACACTCACATCAAAGAGTGGCGAGGAATCAAAGTTGATGGACTGCATATTGAACATTGCCTGCAGGTTCTCCAAGCCGGTGTCAATGCTGTCCAGATGATCGCACAGCTCACTCCTGGGACATAAAATCAACAGTTTAGTTGAAGTGCTGTAAAAACCGGGACACATCTTTGTTTAATGTGATTCACTGTTTCTTTTGTAGCTCACGCTGTGGTTAAAGAAGAAGGGAAAAAAAAAAAAATATATATATATATATAACCCAAATGCTTGCAGATGTAAGAATTCATAAAGCGTATATAATTTTAGTGATAACCACAAAGCTACAGAGCTGTGCCACACGCTGACGAAGAACATGGGGGCGGGGGTGATGGGAAGGGGGGGGGATTCCTGTGTCCCCCAGGAACACGTTAGCATTTTATATTTACGTTGACGGAAGAAGCATGTGGAATGCACATGCAGCGCAACCTATATGGCATGCCGCACTCCAGTAATATAGAGTGGATATTGATCAACAAAAACAAATCAACAAAAACAAAATATCCTAGAAATTTGCTTCGAATAGCATGCGATTACATGGAGTTTATGAAGCCGCTGCTCTCGCTCCAAGAGCTCAGGATTATCCTGCGCGGAGTGCACAGTAGCTTCTAATTGGTCCTAATGAGGCACGCCCACATTTATCTACGCTACGGGAATTGTGTAGCCGTACAATAGTCCCAATTGGTAAACAACGTGAACACATTGTTTACCCCCCCCCCCACTCCCCCGAGGTCCGGAAGTGTAAAGCAGCGGCTAAAATGGAAACGGGCCTTGTGACAGCTTATTGAGCACAGCGCTGTGTGTTCTGGGGTCGGCACGGTCCACTGAAATGCTAACCGTGAATGTGTTCTGAGGTGAGAAGACGAAGAGGAGAGGCTTGGATAAGGGTGGGACGCCTCAGACGTCTGGGAGGAACTGAAAAGATAGAAGCACAACATGGCACTGGAGACAGTGGGAGGGGAGACACTAACACCATTAACTCCTCGCAACCATGCTGGGGGTTGGGGGGAGAAGAAAAAAAAAAAGGTCTAAGATAAGGGGGTTTAGTGGAAACATGATGAGGCAGTTGGAATAAGAAAAAGAAGAATGCTTCGGCAGTCATAATGGTATACAGATTATGGTAAATGAAGTCAGTGTGGAAGAGAATCATAAAGAAATGCTTATAGAAATGAATAGTCTCTGATTAAACAAATATTTATAAACTCAACAAATAAATAAAGAATTCTACACTAGCAAGTCAATTGTAGTTTACTGTCTAGGGGAATGAAGCACATATAAATAAAATAAATAAATAAATAAATAAATAAATAAATAAATAAATATATATATATGTATGTGTATATATGTATGTATATGTATGTATGTATGTATGTATATATATATATGTATATATATATATATATCTATATATATATATATATATATATATATATATACACTAACATCCAATCAGATATATATATATATATATATATATATATATATATATATACACACACACACACATACATATACTATATATAGATATATATATATATTATATACACACACACACACATACATATATATATATATATATATATATATATATACATATATACATACACACACACACACACACACACACACACACACATAAACTAGATGTCGTCTCAATGCAGCTCCACATTCTCTGTTTAACAGAAACAAATTTCCACTCATAATAATGCAACCAAGACTGTTTATATTTATATTACTGAATATTATTCTGACATTATTTATAGTATTTAGCACTGCACACACACGTTTGTACAAATATTTAAAGTTTTGTGCGACAGGCAAACGTAGCAGCATAGCTGGAACGCTACAATGGGACTAATACAAAAAACATCATAGCATACAACACCATAGTGATCATTAAGACTCCTGGGTAGGGTGTGGTCATGTCTCAAGTTATGATGGGGGGGTCATCAGCACAATGTCACATCTCTATCCTAAGTCGTCGTCTATCTGTTCAAGTTGTATATATGTATGAAAAAATGTATGAATGCATATATATACACACAAATGCATGTGTGCACGTATGTATGAATGCATGTATGTATTTTAAGTTTTGCCTCTTTCATCATTATTAACTTGACCACTGGTAATTCAGTCTTCAGAGTACATTACCCAACATGCTGTTGCACTGATTTTGATAGTATTGATGCAAAAATTCTTTTTAGAGAACATTTTACACCCTTGTAACGGGAGCACAAGGGAGTTTTGTGAGCATTATGCAAACCATAAGCATCACATACGAATGTGTCCGCGTTAACAGACATTCACAGTCACTGTAGTATGGCTCTAAAATGCTGGTGAACCTGACATTTTTTTTTTCTTCCAAAATCTTCGGTGTATCTCTGGATGCTTAACCAGTCCGGCAGGAACGATGCGATTTGAATGAGTCGGTTAAAACTCATGCAGCTCTGGGACAAAAAATACTTTTTATTTTAAGTGCTCTACGCAAAGCAGAACAAGCGTTAACTCGAAATGCAAAATGCGAATGGAGTAAAACCTCCTGCTGTGCAAAAAAAAAAAAAAACCAAGAAAATAAAAACACTTAGGATAAGCCTTTAAACAAATTCAAGAAGTTCAAGATTCACCAGCATGCATCTTCTGTTTAAAAAGTGTAAAAGCACCATGGTGTTTACAAACATGATCAGACTAATCGGTATGATCAAATCTGTAGCTACAGAGCTCTGAAGGATCGTTCAGACTGAGTATATCGTGTATACTGGAGCAATAAAAAAAAAAACCCTCTGGCGCTTTCTGACTGGTGTGGTCATGGAGAATACTCACTTGTCCAAACATGCCAGGCTTAAGCATTTCTGAGGTGACAGGGGCAGAGGTGGGGCAGGTGATGGCTCACTCTCCTGCAGAATGGAGTTAATAAAGGTGGTGGGGGAAAGGGGCGTGTCTGCAGGTATGGTCGACCCTGCCCCGACCTCCACCTCCACGGGACACACTTCTTCTACCTCAGAACCGTGGTTGGGACTTAATGGCTCTTCTTTTACGTGCACCAATGGGCTTGTCCTGTTAATAGCAGTTGAAAGAGGTGTGGTGTTCAGAAAAGTAATAATAATCATATAAAAAAAGAGGCATAACTAACTAACTAAATAAATAAATAAAACTGTTTCTATGGCTACTTTTAACATATATGTGAACTGTTAAAGGTAGCCATATTTGTAGCTTCGACTCTTGTACGAGTGAGGAACGTGACAGGTTTCTGCTGAGAAACGATTTCCAAGCAGATTATGCAATGTGTTGTAAATAAGGTTGGATATCATTTTAATTTACTTATTTTTATTTATTACAATTTTTAATTGCAAGTAAAAGTGTTCATCTTGTAAACTTGTGTTTAGATTCCCACATAAGGTCCTAGCAGATTGGACGGGGGAAGGGGGGGGGGGGGGGGGGTCCCGGGTGAAAAAATAAAAAAACATAATAAAAATAAAATACACCCAGGAAACAATAAGAGGAATGGAACATTTAAATTTTATAACAAGAGCCGATTCTTACTCTTAAGTATCCCGATTATCGATTCCCAACCCTACTTGTTAAATGAAATTGAAAGTAAAATTATTATTTTAAATTATTATTAGATTAGATTATTTTAAATCCATATTATGAAGATATTCTGCACCAGCTTGTACTCAGGCTTTTAATGTACGTGATAATGTAGTGAGTTAATGAGTTTAACACATGTGCAATGCCTCGTGTACCAGCAGGGTGTTACTTTCTATATATATATATATATATATATATATATATATATATATATATATATATATATATATATATATATATATATATATATACACACATATATATATATACACAACACATATATATATATATATATAATATATATATATATATATATATATATATATATATATATATATATATATACACACACTATATATACACACACTTATATATATATATATATATATTATTATTATAATATATATATATATATATATATATATATATATATATATATATATATACCGTAAATTCCAGACTATAAAGCGCACCTGGATATAAGCCGCATCTGCTCTATTTAAAAAAAAAAAACCCAAAAAAAATCATAAATAAGCCGCACCTGCATACAAGCCGCATCCGCTTTTGAATTGTAAATGTACATGTATGTACCTAAATAGATCCTTTCCTAACCTGTATTTTAACACGGTGTAACGGTGGACGCTGCACAGAGACGCGGAGATCCGGAATTCATACAAAACAGGATTTATTAGAATAAAGAACTCAGGAGACGCCGCTCATACGGAGCGGCCAGACAGGCTAGGGAGCCTTGCGCTCTGCGCGCCGTGGTACCGGGAGTACCGGAGAGCTTGGAAGTCCGTGAATCGGGAACAGACAAAGGTTAGGCATAAACATATATCGAGCGTCCGTGTCCGCGACACTAGGTATGTGCTACGAGCCCGGACGGGGATTGTAGGGAGAACCGGGCTTATATCGGGAGATCGGGAGAGGGGAAATCAAAAACCGCTGAGGCTGTATTGTGCGCGCGTGTGTGTGTGTGGTGTGTGTGTGTGTGTGTGTGTGGTGTGTGTGTGTGTGTCGTGTGTGTGTGTGTGTGTGTATGTGTGTGTGTGTGTGTGTGTGTGTGTGTGCGGGTGTGTGTGTGTGTGTGTGTGTGTGCGTGTGTGTGTGTGTGTGTGTGTTGTGTGTGTGTGTGTGTGCGTGCGTGCGTGTATGTGCGTGTGCGTGTGGTGTGGGGTGGGGGGGGGGGAGCAGGGGGAGGAGAGAGAGCACTGAGCAGACTTTGCTGATTAAAACGGGACAGAACCAAGAGAAAATAAGCGCTATTTACAGTATTTATCTTCATTTCTCCTGTGTGTGAAATCACGTCACCTTAACCTTGTAAAGATAGAGTTTGTCCTCCTTCTATCCGCTTCTACCCACTTATATCTGCTAAAGAGGAAACTAGCGCATTCTTCTTCTTTGCATTTATTTTGTGTTAGTTTTGATTCTAATTCCGGTTAGAGCCCCTAGCGGATCGGGAAAAAATCTGCAGAAAAGCCGCACCGTATTATTAGCCGCATGGTTCAAAACCTATGAAAAAAGTAGTAGCGGCTTATAGTCCAGAATTTACGGTATATATATATATATATATATATATATATATATATATATATATATATATATACACATATACACACACACACCATATATATATATGAGCAATGAGCAATTGAGGTTCAAAAGAGTGTCATCTTGGTAGTTCTGGGTTTTGAAATCATCTTTGTGTGTGTTGTGTGTGTGTGTGTGTGTGTATGTGTGTGTGTAAATATATTTATATATATGTATATATATATATATATATATTCTGATTGGATGTTAGTATATATATCTATATATATATACATATATATAAATATATTTACACACACACATACACACACACACACACACACACACAAAAGATGATTTCAAAACCCAGAACTACCAAGATGACACTCTTTTGAACCTCAATTGCTCATTGCTCATCAGATAATTAGAAGTCGCTATAAATGTATCTGAAAAAAAATGTTATAAATGTAAATCCATGATTTCACCTGCAAGTTTACTTGGAGTGAATGCTAGAGTTTAGAGATTATAGGGTCTAACTAATAATTAAATAACCTCATGCAATGAATCCTTGGTGAGTACCTGTACATTGCTCTGTATTTTTATTAAATGACATTAGTTAATTTGTGCGTGCTCTAGGAATGAATACACCGCCAATTTTGTGGGTTTACTGTACAGTGTAACTAACAAGTAATGATGAAATATTCCTGTAATAAACAGAATCCACCTAATACAGATATTTTCCTCTAAATAGTCTTAAATTTAAATAATGCAACAAAACTTGGTACCATAAAAAGCTGACTGGAGCAGCAGAATGTGTGCGGGAGAGATCTCACTGTATCAAACACAGACTTAAGGCTGTATCATTCTTTTTGAATATGGACTTACCTATCCTCAATCCATTCGTCTGAATTAGCGGGGCCAGACTGAGCCAGATCCGTGATGTCAGAGATGATTGGTCCGGTCTTGACGGGTGAGTTAGTGGCGAAGATTCCTGTTCCTGTAAAAGTTGATCCAGGGGACTGAAGGCGGGGAAAAAAAGAAAGAATAAATTATACACAGACACCATACAAGTAGGTTGTAAATAACAGGTCGATCAATTAATCAGTTTTGCTGATTAATTGTCACTGATAGATGATTTCTCTATAATGGCTTCCAATTCATTACAAGAACGGCCTCTGCAGGCAAATGTCTTATATCTAGCACATTTTCATGATTAAGTACTTTTTCCGTAACAATGTGCAGTACAATTTTACACGGTGCGATATGTTGTTCGGTGGCACGGTGGTTTAGTGGTTAGCACATTCTCCTCACACCGCCAGGGTCCGGGTTCGAGTCCCGTCTCGGCCATGTGTGTGTGGAGTTTGCATGTTCTCCCCGGGTTTTTCCTCCGGGTCCAAAAGCATGCACGGTAGGTTGATTGGCACCTTGGAAAATTGTCCCTAGTGTATGAATGTGTGTGTGTGTGTGTGTGTGTGTCCTGTGATGGGTTGGCATTCCATCCAGGGTGTATCCTGCCTTAATGCCCACAGACGCCTGAGACAGGCACAGATTCCCCGTGACCCGAGGGAAGATCGGATAAAGCGGTAGAAGATGAATGAATGATTTTAATCAGATTTTAAAATCAGTCACTTGATCGGTTATCGGAATATAGATCCAACTTTGCTATTGGTCCGCGTATAAGTTTAATCTTTATTCTAAGCTTCCCTTTGATCTTAAGAGTAGAGGCTACTATAACAGCAAATGTGGAGTAAAATGTAGAATGGGATGTTTAAGGGATGTCTTCCTGCTCCTCAATCTTCTCCCGAGGGTCCGGGAGAGATCCGCACACATTGGTTTCGCGTTGTTTACACGATAAAGAGCATCGGTATTGTAATATACATGGGTGGTGTATAAATCTGTAGCACTCACAGCAATATTGGGTGACGGCTCCAAAGAGTACTGCCTGCTGTATTTAGGCATAGAGTGTGTTGTGCTGCTGTCATTCAACATCAGAGGCCTGGAGACATGGACAAAAGCAGATATGAAAAACGTGCATGAAGAGAGAATGGGGAAAAAAAAAATAATAATGAAGTAAATTAGACAAGAGCTATAAAGTGGGTCTAGAAATTATAATGTCAAGAGAAGGATCTAAATGGTGGTGGTGGTGGTGGTGTGTAAAATGTCTGAAGGACTTGCATCTTTCGTTTCACGCTGAGAACTCGGTTGGTTCGTGCCAGCGTGATCAGGAATTGGATGAGCTGTGGACAAAAACAAACAAACAAACAAAAAATAAGGATCGGAATAAATACACGTATTTAACATGTGGATCACAAAGTCATTTTTAATCTAGAGGTTGAACGATTTGCAACTGCATGGTGAGGCACTATATTATATTTATTATTGATCATTTATTAACGGTATAATTCATTCATTTGTCCATGAGGACAAGGACTAGAGACATGGCACCAACACCAACACTATACGTATTCATAGTTGAATTAGGGGAGGGGGGGGGGATTACAGGATCATTATGCTATAAATAAAATTTGCATGGCATTCACTTCCACTCTCGTCCTCTCCGCGAGCTCAATAGCACTCGTCTGCTTGAATGCTTGCACAAAAGCTGTGTGTGCCAGCACTTACATAGAAGTCAGGGAAATGTAAGTAGAGGAAATGAGATTAGACTCTTGTAAGTGGGTACGAGAGAGAGAGAGAGAGAGAGAGAGAGAGAGAGACTGGTGTTACCTTATTCACAACTTTCTGTTGGTGAGCATGTTTCTGTCGCAGTGTGGCCACTTCTCTCCACAAACTTTCATTCTCACTGAAACGAGAAGCCGTGGAGGTTGTTAGAATGTATAACTGCATGAAAAAGACTTTATCACAAATATGCTGAATCATGTTGAGTATATACATTACATACACCAGGGGTGTGAAACTCACAAGACGGTATGATGAGCGACGTCGCATCATAACACAAAACACATAGTGCTTTTGCTCCTTGAAGCACAAACATGTATAACATATCGGAATTTTCTACTCTTGGACATTTTGGGATAGAAATGTCTCACTTCCGCTTGTTGGAAAAATCTCCCTCGGTCCCCGGGGATGCATTGTGGGAGATGTAGTTTATTGTCAATGCATGCTTTAAAGCAGCATCGGTTTGTTTCAAGACCATCATACACCTTTTAAATCAAATCTATTGGGATACCCAACCATAAAACTGCTTTCTGAACATTCTATTCCACATTCAGTGCTATAATATTCACTTTTCTAGGAAGATGTAGAACTCGATTGTGGAGTCCGTTGCCTATTCAGTAAGAAGAGCATTAGCACATCATGGCGTGATATTAGGGGAGATTATGAGGCCTGGGTTGCACTCCAATTCATCTCAAAGGTGTTCAGTTACATAGCAGGAGATAAAACCCATATAAAGCATATCTCCATGAAGCAGCGTTGGGCACTTTCTGGTAAGGGCAAAATCCATGACAAATAACAACTATCCAACTTTGTAGTAGCAGTTTAGAGAAGAGCCACATGTGGCTGGAAAAGGCCGGTGTCCCAATACATTTGCCATTAGAGTATCCTCGCACAACGGACAATGAAAAACACGTCATTTTTGCATTTTAATAAGTTTAAAAAGCTAGAACAATGCCAGATCCAACAACAGACCCTTTTTTTCTACCACTAAATAATAATAATAAAAAAAATAAATAAATAAGTGACTTTTTATCTCAATTGTTTTGAGTTCATTAATCACAATTCCGGAAAAACAAAAAAAAAACACTTTACATCATGCAATCCTGACTTTTTTCCCCTCAGAATTGCATGATACAAACAAAAAGTCGCCATATATACGTCTTTTCCTCTTTCATTTATAATTCAGTAGTTGAAATGGCCTTCCATAATAAACAGAAGCTGTTTTCCCCTTCAATAAAAAGGCCCTCAGAAACAGAGCCGGCTTTCAGTCAGTATTCAGGACTCAGTATTACAAAGCGCCAGGTCACATGAAAATCGATTCTCTGGCCTGAGAGCGTTTAATCAACCAGCTCTATTTGAAAAAAAACCCCCAAAAAATCATAAATAAATGTACAAGCCGGCTTTTGAATTGTAAATGTATGAAAATCCTTTCCTAACCTGTATTTTAAATGTAACGCAACACCACTGAGTGATGTAACGCAACACCAGCCTTGCGCTCTGCGCGCCTGTCACCAGTTCGGGAACAGACAGCGATCCGGCACTACAACACACTGGGATCCTTTCCTAACCTGAAAAATGCACAGAGACGCAGTACAGTTTGTCTACGCCGCTCATAAATGTCACCTTAACCTTTTAGTTGTCCTCCTTTATCCGCTTCTACATAGCTAAAGAAAATTGCTAAATTTTGATTCCGGTCTTATATCGGAAGAGGGAAAATAATTTACTGATAGCTGTTTTAGACGCCCATTAGTACTTATATATATATATATTTTGTCCTTATTCCGGTTCTATATGCAGATTCAAACCTAGGAAAAAAGTATTCTTCGGCCTATATTCCTTTAGTATATATATATATATATATCATATTCATTCATTCATCTTCTATCTACCGCTTTATCCAATCTTCCCTCGGGTCACGGGGAGCCTGTGCCTATTCTCAGGCGTCTATGGGCATTAAGGCAGGATACTTCCCTGGATGGGAATGCCAACCCATCGCCGGGATAACCCACACACACACACACACACACACACACACACACACACACTAGGGACAATTTTCCAAGGTGCCAATCAATCTACCGTGCATGTTTTTGGACCGGGGGGAAACCAGAGAACCCGGAGAAAAACCCCCTGAGGCACGGGGAGAACATGCAAACTCCACACACACATGGCCGAGACAGGAATCGAACCCGGACCCTGGCGGTGTGAGGCGAACGTGCTAACCTCTGCTATATAACCACTATGCCACCGTGCCCCTGTATGTGCATGAGAAATACTCTAGACCAGGGGTGGGCAATTATCATTTCCAAAGGGGTCACATGGGAGAAATGAGATGTGTTTGAGGGCCATACCAATAATAACATACTATAATAATAACAAAAATAACTTTTATTTGATATTATGAATTATCGATGAACAAATAAATAAACAAACAAATACAAATAAATAAATAAATATATGTCGAATTTGAAGTAGATCTGGACGATGTCATATAAATTGAATTTTGGATACAGTGGGGGAAAATGTGCCCACCATTTGTACCTGCTTGCAGTCTGTGTTTTGGGGTTTGCCGCCGTCATGTTTATCCCACAGAGCCCCACACACACACACACACACACACACACAATACACATACACAAACACACTGGAATTAATTACTGTAGTTGGACACATTTAGTCGCCACAAACTTTAGACAAATTTTACAGCGGGGCTTTGGCTTATTAAACGACTGAAGTTGCAAACTGGATCTATTTCCAAACGGCTGATGAAACGGCGCCTCTACCTTGAAAACAAGCTCTTTGTATTCGATAATGACGACTAATCTCCCAGCTCTGATCTGAAATCGTTCCTTCAGCACAAGACGCAAATATATTGGATAGCCGTGTAAATGTGGGCAGGAGCCGGATGTTAACGAGGCAGAAAGAAGAAACTGAATTCTGCTCGATTTTCATGCTGAGGGAACGACTGAAAATGACCTTCCTGGAGCGATAGAATGAAGAATTCTTCACCTTCCGTTATATAGCAGAGTAAAAGTCTCAGCCCCGATCCAAACCTCCAACACAGGACTATAAAAAAAAAAAGAAAGAAAGAAAGAAAGCACAGCGAGGGAAGAGAGCTCTCTTCAAATCGTCTCCTGAGCCCAATAACTCGCTCATCCAACTCCAGCCCTGCTCGTTATCTGGACCTTTACAGGGGCAGGTGTAGATTCCACCGTGCAGCTGGGGATTACAACTCCACCAAACATCTTACCAGATGACCCTCACACTGCACTCTCGCGCGCAGTATATACACATCCGAAAAATTCTCAATGAGGTCAAGATATTACCCGTGACGAGATAAAAAAAAAAAAAAAAAAAAAAGGAAATGAAAAATAATAAAAAAAATAATATTAAAATAATTAATGAGCTGCAAATATGTACCATATTTTACTATTATTACTAAAGATTTTAATATACACTATAATCGCACCTGCTTTAACATCTACAGAAAAAAAACAACCCCACATTTTACTCGAAAGCTAGTAAACGGATATGGAGCGCTGCGTCGCCTTATCAGGTGCCCACTGGAATGTGTTCTGTGAAATCCAGGGTAGAAGTGACGGTATTCCTCCCCCCCTTTTTGTGTGGGGTGGTGGGTGAGGTAGGGGTCACGCTGAACTGCATTTTACATTTACATTGCATTTGGCAGACACTCTTATCCAGACTGAGCAATTGAGGGTTAAGGGCCTTTCTCAAGGGGCCACTAGTGGCAGATTGGTGGTGGTGGTGGGGTGATCTTCCGGTCCAGAGTCCAACACCTTAACCACTGGGCTATACCACCTCCCATTTTAAATGCAGCTTAATGTGGCGAATCGTGAAGCATTACAATGCTACAGAGGCGTAAGCAACTTTAGGTCCACTTAGGAGTCCTCTAAAGCATTCATTCATCTTCTACCGCTTTATCAGATCTTCTGGCATCTATGGGCATTAAGGCAAGATACACCCTGGATGGAATGCCAACCCATCGCAGGGCACACACACACACACACACACACACACACACACATTCATACACTAGGGACAATTTTCCAAGTTGCCAATCAACCTACCGTGCATGTTTTTGGACCGGGGAGGAAACCGGAGAACCCGGAGAAAAACCCCTTGAGGGCGATTTTTCCAACAAGCGGAATTGAGCGGAATTGAGAAATGTCCATCCCAAAATGTCGAAAGAATGAAGAATGAAAGACGGCAAAGTGAATCCATGTTTGTGCTTCAAGGAGAAAAAGCGATATGTGTTTTGTGTTATGAGGTGGCGTCGCTCATCAAACCCTATAAGCTGTCTTATAGTCACACTATATTGTTGGCCCTTAGAGGCCAACAATAATGCTGATGTGGCCCACGGTGACAATGAGTTCCACACCCTTAATCTAAAGGTTTCTTCATCATGCCATCTAATGTTTTTTTTCCCCTTTGCCACAGTCGCCCCATGCTCACTCATTAGCGATAAACCCACATAAATCATTAATATTCATTTTTTTCCTATAATTTTAAATTCTGTAATTTGAGACAGAATGTCCACTGTGAAAAGCGCTATTGAAATAAACTTGAACAAATGATAATACGGCTGAGGCCATACATCGAATATTAGCAATAATATCGCAATAATTTTGACCACAATGCAAAATTTTTACATATCGTGAATATTTAAAATTCAAGCAAACATTCCAAAAAGAAGGAACCGAACTGGGACGTCTTACAGCGTAAAATATCTTACACGTTTACAAACTAATAAAATAGAGGCAAAAATCAGACAAAAAATGATTAATTAAACTCTAAAATGATTAATTAAACTCTAAAAGAAATCTGTTTTTTTTTTTTTTAGTATTTTAAGGCAATTACTAACCTAACAAGATATATATTAAATATTGTAAAAATGTAAAAAATAAAAAAAGAATACAATTCACTTTAAAGATACCCTGGAAGATAATTGATGGACAGATCAGCACTAAACGAATGTTGAGATGAAATTATAATACGTTTTTTTTAAATGGTGTCCCATTCTATGGCAAATGAATAATAAAGAGTCAGAGGGAACAAAGAGTTCATTTGGCCCTCACAGACACAGGCAGATGCATTAGGCGGCGTGTAGAATGGGATTATGAGAGACTCATGTTAACAGTGTGAGTGAGAGGAGTCAAGGTCACAGTGTGATCCCGGACAACCATCATTTTCCAGGTCTCCTCCGACTTTCAAGCCCAAAGAAGTTATGTGTAAGAATCATTATCCATTAATTCGAGTTTATGGATTATGCCGATAATACACTTACGAAATACCAAATATGACATGTCGGCGCTCTGACGAATCCGAAGAGCTCGTTTCCAAGAGGGGCGGGGTTTAATCAGTCATATAGAAACGGTTCGGGTTTTAACAAGCCAAAGCCCCGCTGTAACATATACCTAAAGTTTGTGACGACTAAAGGAAGCAGAAGGAGTCATTTATCCAGCACCTCCAGCACCTCAAACACATGATTGAGTGTGAGGTGTGTGTGTGTGTCGGGTGTGTGTGAGTGTGTGTGTGTGAGGTGGGTGAGGTGTGTGAGAGTGTGTGTGAGAGGTCGGTGTTTGTGTGAGAGGTGGGTGAGAGGTGTGTGAGAGGTGTGTGAGAGGGTGTGTGAGAGGTGTGTGAGAGGTGTGTGAGAGGTGTGTGAGAGGTGTGTGTGTGAAGTATGTGTGTGAAGTATGTGTGTGAAGTATGTGTGTGAAGTGCGTGAGAGGTGTGCGTGAGAGGTGTGTAGGTAGAGGTGTGCGTCAGAGGTTGCGTTTAAGGTGCGTCAGAGGTGTGCGTGATTTGTCCTTCTGAGAGGTGTGGTGCGTCAGAGGTGTGCGCGTGAGAGAGAGGTGTGCGTCAGAGGTGTGCGTCAGAGGTGTGCGTCAGAGGTGTGCGTCAGAGGTGTGGTCAGAGGTGTGCGTCAGAGGTGTGCGTCAGAGGTGTGCGTGAGAGGTGTGCAGAGGTGTGCGTGAGAGGTGTGCGTGAGAGGTGTGCGTCAGAGGTGTGCGTCAGAGGTGTGCGTCAGAGGTGTGCGTCAGAGGTGTGCGTCAGAGGTGTGCGTCAGAGGTGTGCGTCAGAGGTGTGCGTCAGAGGTGTGCGTCAGAGGTGTGCGTGAGAGGTGTCAGAGGTGTGCGCGCGAGGTGTGCGCGCGAGGTGTGCGCGAGGTGTGCGCGCGAGGTGTGCGCGAGAGGTGTGCGCGAGAGGTGTGCGCGAGGTGTGCGCGCGAGGTGTGCGCGCGAGGTGTGCGCGCGAGAGGTGTGCGCGCGAGGTGTGCGCGCGAGGTGTGCGCGAGAGGTGTGCGCGAGAGGTGTGCGTGAGGTGTGCGAGAGGTGTGCGCGAGAGGTGTGCGCGAGAGGTGTGCGCGAGGTGAGAGGTGTGCGCGAGAGGTGTGCGCGAGAGGTGCGTGCGCGAGAGTGTGTGCGCGAGGTGTGCGCGAGTGTGTGTGCGCGAGGTGTGCGTGAGGTGTGTGCGTGAGGTGTGCGTGAGTGTGTGTTGGTGTGTGAGGTGAGGTGTGTGTGAGGTGTGCGTGAGGTGTGCGTGAGAGGTGTGCGTGTGTGAGAGGTGTGCGTGAGAGGTGAGTGAGGAGGTGTGCGTGCGCGAGGTGTGCGCGAGGTGTGCGCGAGGTGTGCGAGGTGTGCGAGGTGTGCGTGAGGTGTGCGTGAGGTGTGTGCGTGAGGTGTGCGTGATGTGCGTGAGGTGTGCGTGAGAGGTGTGCGTGAGAGGTGTGCGTGTGTGTGAGGTGTGCGCGAGGTGTGCGTGAGGTGTGCGTGAGGTGTGTGAGGTGTGCGTGAGGTGTGCGCGAGGTGTGCGCGAGGTGTGCGTGAGGTGTGCGTGTGAGGTGTGCGTGAGGTGTGTGCAGCGGTGGGCGGTGTGGGAGGTGTGGTGAGGTGTGGTGAGGTGTGCGTGAGGTGTGCGTGAGGTGTGCGTGTGAGGTGTGCGTGAGGTGTGTGCGAGGTGTGTGCGTGAGGTGTGCGCGAGGTGTGCGTGTGAGGTGTGCGCGAGGTGTGCGTGAGAGGTGTGCGTGAGGTGTGCGCGAGGTGTGCGTGAGGTGTGCGTGAGAGGTGTGCGTGAGGTGTGCGAGGTGTGTGTGAGGTGTGCGTGAGGTGTGCGTGAGGTGTGCGTGAGTGTGTGAGGTGTGGTGTGCTGAGTGTGTGAGGTGTGCGTGAGATGTGCGTGAGGTGTGCGTGAGTGTGCGTGAGAGGTGTGTGTGAGAGGTGTGTGTGAGAGGTGTGTGCGTGAGAGGTGTGCGTGTGTGTGAGAGTGTGTGCGTGAGGTGTGCGTGGATGTGCGTGAGGTGTGCGTGAGGTGTGCGTGAGGTGTGCGTGAGTGAGGTTGCGTGTGCGTGATGTGCGTGAGGTGTGCGTGAGGTGTGCGTGAGATGTGCGTGAGGTGTGCGTGAGATGTGCGTGAGGTGTGCGTGAGGTGTGCGTGAGGTGTGCGTGAGATGTGGCGCTGTGGGATAATCATGACAGTGGAAAACCCACTGATTACAAACAGGTATAAATGGTGGACACATTTTCACACTGAACATAAAAATAGAATTTTGTCTAAAAAAAATAATTATGAATAAATTTTAAAAATTCAAATAAGTACTTTAATGTACTTTAATTTATATAATATATCGCCCAGCTCTGTGTGGAAAAACAGGAAAGCAGAAAAGGCTGAAGACAGACGAGAAGAGAACAGACTGGAGGACACAGGAACTGTATGGTAGCTCCAGTGATGACGCTTTATACTGCGTACTGAGGAGAAAAGCAGCTCACAACATGAGAAAAGAATTGACGGTGAACTGACATGTGCTCTCAGACGGAGTCACTGACTGCTTCCTGAATTTCCATGGCTTATAATGAACAGGGAAAAAAAACATTCCGCGGCTGTGCTAGACAACGAGCAATAAACAGATGCTGACAAATACTATTAACACCTCCAGTCTTAGCACCAAGTCTTTGAAGTGGTCATTTTGTTGGGCCAAAGTTGATGAAATATACATTATCCGGGCATGTTAGCAGTAGTTAACAGATACAGCTTTTACAGCGATTAGTGTTTAGCATAGTATTTATACTAAGTGATTGCTTGTAATATATAATAAATGATATAGCGCTGAAAAGTAATGCCAACAATGGGCTAAACAAGAAAAACATGATTCAATTGTTTGGAGACCCAAAGGGGGGTAGACATTGTTTTAGGCGGACCCAAAAAATTTATATATACATAGCCACACCCACACACACACACACACACACCACACATACAGGGATAGCGATATATATATAGATATATAGTATATATATATATCTATATATCTACATACATACCACACACACACACAGATACACACACACACACACACACACACGGACTGTTTATACGATTAGATATCTATCTCTCTATCACACTCATCGATCTATCTCTCTCTCTCTCTCCTCTCTCTCTCTCTATATATATTATATATATCTCTATATATATATATATATATATATATATATATAGATATATATATATATATATATATACACACACACACACACACACACACACACACACACACACACACACACACACACGGATATATATATCTATTAATATACATCCTATTAGATACACACACACACATCACACATACACATGGGTTATATCGATATAGCGAGCGCACCCACACACACACATATATATATATATAATAATTTTAATATATATCATATTCTATATATCTCTATCTCCACACAGCTATACAAATATATATATATCAGAGGGATATAGTATCTATCATATATATATATATCTATATATATATATATATATATATATATATATATATATATATATATACACACACACACACACACATACTATATACACCCACATATACTACGGCTCTCTATCTATCTATATATATATAGATATATATATACACACACCACACACATCACCACGGTAGAGGTAGCTATCGAGTTCTATCTATATCTACTATCATACCTCGACTCATCTCTCTCGGCGCGGATATAATATATACTATATAGACACACATATAGAGAGATATATATACTACACACACACACACACATATATATACCACATACACACACACACACACACACACACACACACACACACATACATCACACACACACCCACACACACACACACACACACCACACACACAACTCTATATATATATATATATATTATACCACTATATAATATATATATATATATATATAAATAAATAAATAAAACTAAATAACAATTCCCTGACTTTCAATGTCTATAACAGGTCTTTTTAAAATCATATTTAATGATTTTTTTTTTCCTGTGTTGAAGATGAGGACAATACCGATATATTTCTGTCTCGAAAAACTTTCAATTCGTGTCATTTAATAACCAATACACATAGTCACATGCATATAATAACCAATAATATACATATAGTCAGAGTGTTCATTTGGATATCTGAATCAGTGTAATGAAGAAATAATGACAATTCTTTTAGGCCACAATCCTCTTTCCAAATCAAACATCATTATAGCCAAAAATCTGGTACCATGACAACCCTAAACTGTGCTTACATAATCCACAACAATGAATCGCCTCTGTGATAAATACAGCGACACAGCAATGCATAGAGGGAAAAAAAAAGCCTGGTGGCTCAGGGTTTATTTCAGTGTATGATGGCAGTCAATGATCTCTGAGCTAATCGGGAGCTTTGGAGCTGAAAATAACCGGGCTTTAGATAGTGTCGATGCAAATGTCACAGCTTCATTCAAACACAACGGGGGGGAGGGGGACAGACAGTGAATGAGACAGCAAACTAGTGCTAATATAAATGGAGATACACAATAGTTTGGACATCTGACCATCACACAGACAAACACACACACACACACACACACACACACACACATATATGCTTGTGTATGCTTCAACATGGACACTGTTCCAGCACGACAATGCTCGTGTCACGACAAAGCCCTGACCTCAATCCCATTCAACACCGTTGGGATGATCTGGAATCTGAACGGGAGGTTAAACGATTCATCGGTTTTGCGATTAATCGGCATTAGGGCTGAATATCGAATATTAACGCTATTTGACAATTTTGGCATATATTAAGTATTATGAATATCCTATATTTTAAAAACAAGAATATTTACCCAAAAGAAGGTGTACAATGATAAGGGGCACGGTGGTTTAGCGGTTAGCACGTTCGCCTCACACCGCCAGGGTCCGGGCTCGATTCCCATCTTGGCCGTGTGTGTGTGGAGTTTGCATGTTCTCCCCGAGCCTCAGGGTTTTTTCTCCGGGTTCTCCGGTTTCCTCCCGGTCCAAAAACATGCACGGTAGGTTGATTGGCACCTTGGAAAATTGTCCCTAGTGTATGTGTGTGCCCTGTGATAGGTTGGCATTCCATCCAGGGTGTATCCTGCCTTAATGCCTATAGAGGTCTGAGATAGACACAGACTCCCCGTGACCCGAGGGAAGATCAGATATAGCGGTAGAAAATGAATGAATGAATGAATGAAGGTGTACAATGTTATGCTAGCACGAAAAAGACGTCTTTTGTTTTTGTTTTGTTTTTTTAACACATTTGCAGCAACATTGACGCAACAAATAGCCCAAGTGTGGAAAGAGAGTCAAAAGGAAATCATGCTTTTTTTGTTTTTGTTTTTTTTACATTTAAAGCGAATGCAATGCACATCTATATTAATCGGATATTGTCAACATTTTGACAATATTGAAATGTATATTTGTATTTTATATATCGCCCACCCCTAATGCAACCACTGACCCAACGGATAGTTTTTCCAGGTTGCTGGATTGTCTGAAGATGGTGCAGTAATTACGAGAGCAGCCACTAGGGGCAAATCTCTCTCAGCACATTCTTTTTTTTTCCATGTATTATATTTATTATTTATATCTTACTGTGAGATATAATGTCCAATAAAGTTGTGATTCCTCTCTTACTGCCTGTGCCCATAGATGTACATTCATGTCATCGCTCGCTAATGTTACACTTACTACATAATTAGGTTTATTAAGTAATATATACATACTCATTTCATTAGGCATATTTTCATGATCATGTTTTAATTTTATTTGTTTTATCCGTTTTAAAATGTATCGGCTGATTGACGGTAGTACGATCCGAACAAGCGATAGATATTTGGTAAAACTCGCACGGTCGCATACAGCCCTTATACGATAGATGATTAGATAGATAGATAGATAGATAGATAGATAGATAGATAGATATAGATAGAAAGAAATATGGGTGGATATATGTAGATAGATAGATAGATAGATAGATAGATAATGGATGGAGGGATGAATAGATAGATAGATAGACAGATAGATAGATAGATAGATAGATAGATAGATAGATAGATAGATAGATAGATAGATAGATAGATAGATAGATAGATAGATAGATAGATAGATAGATAGATAGATAGATAGATAGATAGATAGATAGAGATAGATGGATAGCTAGATGATAGATAGATAGATAGATAGGGATAGATAGATAGATAGATAGATATAGATAGATAGATAGATAGAAATATGGGTGGATATATATGTAGATAGATAGATAGATAGATAGATAGATAGATAGATAGATAGATAGAGATAGATAGATAGATAGACAGATAGATAGATAGATAGATAGATAGATAGATAGATAGATATATATATAGATAGATATGGGTGGATATATATATGTAGATAGATAGATAGATAGATCGATAGATAGATATAGATAGATAGACTGGATAGGGATAGATAGATAGATAGATAGATAGATAGATAGATAGATAGATAGATAGATAGATAGATAGATAGATAGATAGATAGATAGAAATATGGGTGGATATATATGTAGATAGATAGATAGATAGATAGATAGATAGAAATAGATAGATAGATAGATGGATAGAAAATATGGGTGATGTAGATAGATAGCATAGATCGATAGATAGATAGATAATATGGGTGGATATCTATGGATATATATGCTATAGATAGATAGATAGATAGATGGATAGATAGATAGATAGATAGATAGAAATATGGGTGGATATATAGTAGATAGATAGATAGATAGATATATGATAGATAATGGATGGATGGGATATAGATAGATAGATAGATAGATAGATAGAAATATGGGTGGAGCTATAGATAGTAGATAGATAGATAGATAGATAGATAGATAGATAGATAGATAGATAGATGGATAGATAGATAGATAGATAGATAGATAGATAGATTAGATAGCCCTAGATGGGTGGATATATATGTAGATAGATAGATAGATAGATAGCTAGATATAGATAGATAGATATAGGATAGATAGATATATATGGATAGAGACATATATATAGATAGATATAGATAGATAGATAGATAGATAGATAGATAGATAGATAGATAGATATATAGAAATATATATGGTGATGGATATATATGTAGATAGATAGATATATAGATAGATAGATAGAGATAGATAGATATATATATAGATAGATAGATAGAAATATGGGTGGATATATATGTAGATAGATAGATATATATATAGATAGATAGATAGAAATATGGGTGGATATATATATAGATAGATAGATATATATTTAGATAGATAGATTATAGATAGATAGATAGATAGATAGATAGATAGATAGATAGATAGACAGATAGACAGACAGACAGACAGATAGATAGACACAATGCCTTATTTCGTACCCTCGACGTTTCACTTACTGTTTCAGGGAGCTGATTTTGCCGTCCATCGACTCCTGCTTTCCCTTCATCAGCTGCACGTCGGTGATCATTTTGCTCACGTCATCCGGACTCAGCTTCAGATCCTCATGCTTAATATTGGACACCTGAAAATGAACACCATGAAACTGTCACAGAGGTGTGAGAATGAGTGTGTGTGTGTGTGTGTGTGTGTGAAGGACGTCACACTGATGTGTATTTTAAGACTGATGTGTTTTAATTCCAGTCCTGAAGCTGGAAAAGGAAAAAAAAAAAAGAAAAGAGGATTTAATCTTCATTTGGTACTCTGAACCAACGAGTTTTCCAGAGACTGAGAGTGGAAAGGCAGTAAAAAATCCTAAAAGAGGATGTCTGAGACTGAGATTAATAACTCATACACCGCAGGCAGGTTTCCTCATGCGAGTACAGCATGGAGCCAACGGAGGCGTTTAATGTAGGATTTGTACCCATTTTCCTTCAAATTTCATTTAGTGACGGGATGCCGTTATTGCAGCAACGTGCTTCATCCAAATAAGTGCTAATTAAGGGGCTGAAATGTTATTACAAATCATCCTTGTTGCACTAATAGACTGCCTGTAACAAGGTAAAGAACAGGTTATGAAGGGTAAGGACAGGTTATGACAGGAGCTGGGCGATACGTCATATAAATTGAATCGCCATACAGTGGGGAAAATGTGTCCGATAATTCTACCTGTTTGTAGTTGGTGTTTTGGGGTTTATCCCGCAGCACCACACACACACACACACACACACACACACACACACACACACACGCGCACCATTCCCCTTCAACATTGTGGTTGTGTTTGCGGTGCTGGAATTAATGAGTCGTGCTGCTTCCTTTAGTCGCCACAAACTTTAGACAAATTTAAACGACTGAAGTTCGAAACCCGGACCGTTTCCACGCGGCTGATGAAACCCCGCCCCCTCTTGGAAACGAGCTCTTCGGATTCGTCAGAGCGTCGGCATGTTGTATTTCGTATTTAAGTGCAATAGAATAGGCAGAGAACTACGGAAGCTCGCTGTGCCAAAGCGGGGTGAGATCGTAAAATCGATGTTCTTATTTTCAACATAACCATCAACTCGAATGAATGGATACGGACGTATCTACGTTTACACCTTCAAAACACAGTCGCCCTTGCACAGCAATGCAGCGCTCCCAGAATTCCTGCCACTTCGGTCCTGGACGTCGTCTTCCTCGTAACGGGGGCAAAATGGCGACCTCTGATCTTGATCTTCAGGAAGCGGACAAAGTCTGCAGGAGGTAAGGCTCGTGAGTAGGGTGGGTCTGGAAGTGAGATCATGTGGCGTTAAAGGTCGTCTTCAACTCTAGTCGCCTTCCGGTGATGTTCTTCCGCTCTCGAAGCAAAGGAAGCTCCTGCGGACTGTGCCATCTCCCCAATCCTGAAGATCCAGCTCAAAGGTCGCCGCTCTAAATGCCTCGAGCGTCTCTGTTGTGGAGTTGCTCTTTGTTCTAACTTGCTGTCCATCAATCAGTAGAATTAATCTCAAAGCCTTCGACCACCTCGTTAATACATCTTATGACAGATGAGGATATGTAAAGGCAGGTTATTACAGGGAAGGACAGGTTATGGCAGGTAAGAAAACATTATGACATGTTAGGATGGGCAAAGACGGCACAATAGTTCTATATTCGGCCATGCAAGAGATCCAAATATGATTTGCCACAGCTGGGCAAAAAAAAAAAAAAGTGCCTCGTTGCCAAGGTAACGTACACCCCTGTAACGCAGTAACGATTTCAGTGTAATAAACCACTGCCAGAAGAGGAATATTATATACAGAGTGAACCATGAGGTCAAATGTCCCTGTGATTTATACCAAGCTGAATTCTACAACCTTACCTAGGGAACGTCTACATCAATGCTCTATTTATTCTCAGGTCTCACGGCTTGCTTGCTTTCTATCTATCTATCCATCTATCCATCCATCCATCCATCCATATATATATATATATATATAAAAAACAGATCCTGGATCACTAAAAAAAGGTGGTGATGAGATTATTGCGGGTTTAAGTGTGCTTTACAGGAACTGTAGGCTTTTTGCCAAGAAGAAAGTTCAGCTTTACCCATCTGAGGAGATAAAGAGACCCTACAACTTGTAGGGTATCCACAACTACAAAAGACTTCACGCTGTCGTCATCATCAAGTTATTCGGGGCAATGCGCGGTATTGAGAACTGGGGTGTGTACACATTTAATCAGGGTCATTCGGGTAGTTTCTGGTACCATTAGGAGTTGTTTTCAGCCAACCACTAACCCCTGTGTTATCATTCATATTCCTTGAAAAATAGACAAATTAAATCACGACTGCTTATACATTGCAAAACATTAATCATTCATTCATTCATTCATCCTCTACCGCTTTATCCGATCTTCCCTCGGGTCACGGGGAGTCTGTGCCTATCTCAGGCGTCTATGGGTATTAAGGCAGGATACACCCTGGATGGAATGCCAACCCCATCGCAGGACACACACACACACATCACCATTCACATCCAGATCACATTCATACACTAGGGACAATTTTTCCAAGGTGCCAATCAACCGACCGTGCATGTTTTTGGACCGGGGAGGAAACCGGAGAACCCGGAGAAAAACCCCCTGAGGCACATGCAAACTCCAGAGGACACAGACCCACCCTGGCAGTGTGAGGGAACTGCTAACCACTACACACCGCCCCCCCCCGCCCGACCCCCCCCCCCAAACATTAATCATGAAAACCTATTTGATTTTAAATATTTCTCTATAAATATTAGTGACAGACATTTACATCCATTTTCCACATTTAAAGTCCTGATTTGCACAATTCCAAAGAAAAACACACTAAAGAAGTAGAAAATAAATAGCTAGCTAGCTGGATTGCTCGCTGAAGCACGGTGAGGTAAGATTCGTGTGCATGCCGTTGCATCTGGAGAACTACATCAACTTCGGTATAAATAAAAGATCATCTGGAGAACATTTTACATCAACTTCGGTATAAATAAACCAGATAACCCATCGTTTTGAGTTCTCAGCATTTTGCAAACAAACATTGGACAAAAAGTTCTCAATGCAAACAAACGTAATGGACAAAAAAATGTGTGTATAATGTGTGTTGTGTAGTTATTTTGTGTGTTGTCATGTAGTGATGTCATTGTACGTGTGGTGTGTTGTGGTAGTGTTGCATGTAATGTTGTATGATTTGTAGTTGTGTGTTGTGTGTAGTTGTATAATGATGTACAGTTGTGTGTTGTAGGGTCTCGTAGTTATGGTGTGTAGTTGTGCTGTAATGATCATTGTACATGATGTGAGTGTCGTGTATTTATTTTGTGTGTTGTCATGTAGTGATGTCATTGTACGTGTGGTGTGTTGTGGTAGTGTTGCATGTAATGTTGTGTGTTGTGTACTGGTGTTGTGTGTAGTTGTATAATGATGTACAGTTGTGTATGTCTGTATCGTGATGTGTGTCGTGTAGTAATGATTTTGTGTGTTGTCTGTAATATGATGTGTGTTGTGTAGTTATTTTGTGTGTTGTCGTAGTTGTGCTGTAATGATGTAATGTGTGTTGTGTGATTTTGTGTGTTGTCATGTAATGATGTCATTGTACGTGTGGTGTCTTGTGGTAGTGTTGCATGTAATGTTGTATAAGGATTTGTAGTTGTGTGTTGTGTGTAGTTGTATAATGATGTACAGTTGTGTGTTGTAGGGTCTCGTAGTTATGCTGTAATGATCTGTAGTTGTGTGATGTGTGTCGTGTAGTTATTTTGTGTGTTGTCATGTAATGATGTCGTTGTACGTGTGGTGTGTTGTGGTAGTGTTGCATGTAATGTTGTATAAGGATTTGTAGTTGGGTGTTGTGTGTAGTTGTATAATGATGTACAGTTGTGTGTTGTAGGGTCTCGTAGTTATGCTGTAATGATCTGTAGTTGTACGATGTGTGTCGTGTAGTTATTTTGTGTGTTGTCATGTAATTATGTCATTGTACGTGTGGTGTGTTGTGGTAGTGTTGCATGTAATGTTGTATAAGGATTTGTAGTTGTGTGTTGTGTGTAGTTGTATCTGTAATGATGTAAGTTGTGTGTTGTAGGGTCATTGTCGTGTGGTGTGTTGTGGTATGGTTGTGTGTAGTAATGATGCTGTATGATGTGGATTTGTATGTGTGGTTATGTGTTGTGTGTTATTTTGTGTGTTGTCATGTAATGATGCCATTGTACGTGTGGTGTGTTGTGGTAGTGTTGCATGTAATGTTGTATAAGGATTTGTAGTTGGGTGTTGTGTGTAGTTGTATAATGATGTACAGTTGTGTGTTGTAGGGTCTCGTAGTTATGGTGTGTAGTTGTGCTGTAATGATCTGTAGATGTGTGTCGTGTATTTATTTTGTGTGTTGTCATGTAATGATGCCATTGTACGTGTGGTGTGTTGTGGTAGTGTTGCATGTAATGTTGTATAAGGATTTGTAGTTGGGTGTTGTGTGTAGTTGTATAATGATGTACAGTTGTGAGTTGTAGGGTCTCGTAGTTATGCTGTAATGATCTGTAGTTGCATGATGTGTGTCGTGTAGTTATTTTGTGTGTTGTCATGTAATGATGTCATTGTGCGTGTAGCTGTGTTGTGGTAATGCTTCATGTAATGTTGTGTAACTATTTGTAGTTGTGTGTTGTAGGGTCTCGTAGTTAGGCTGTAATGATCTGTACTTGTGTGATGTGTGTCGTGTCGTCATGTAATGATGTCATTGTACGTGTAGTTGTGTTGTGGTAGTGTTTCATGTAATGTAGTGTGCAGTAGTAAGATTGAGTTGAATACATACTATGTCATACCAATACATACCAAAACCCAATCCTTCACTTGAGGAACACTGCACTATGAAGAATTTCGGCCTCATACGCATAATAAACAGGTTTCGGTGCACGCTTTCGCCGTTTCTCAAACTCCCCCCATCGACACGATGAATGCTATTCTAGTACAGTTCTGTAAAAGGCTCGAATATACAGACAGCAGCTCACCGTCGTCACCTTCCTCTTAATGTTCTCCAGTAAATGCTCCTGTCCGCGCACGAAGTAGGGATGCTGGAACTCTGTGTCGTCTTTCTCGGGCTTGACCAGACCGCCCTGCTCGATGTGCACCACTTTACGGAAGCCATCTGCCAGGAAGAATGAATGAAATGTGGGTAATATTTCAATAAAAAGCACGTTTTTTGTGGGCCGCGTTTGGTGAAACTTACACATATTGAGCTGTCGAACAAAGCTGGCCATGTTGTTGTGCTTGAAGTATTTAGGAAGCACTTCTTTGGAGAACCTGCCCTGGTCGAACACATGGAAGCTGTTGCCGTTCTGTAAAGCCAAAGGGAAAATGATGCGGTTATTAAAAGGGTGCGGAAGAGGGGATATGAAAGCGGGACATTAAGATCACTATACATATGAGGAGTCTGTGTGTTAAAGAGTAGCTTTGTGATGAACATCAATTCATACACAATAATCCATACAGTCACAGAGATGTATAAGGAGGTGGTCTAGCCCAGTGTGTTGGACTCTGAACTGGGAGATCATGGGTTCAAACCCCACCACCACCGACAAGCTGCCACTACTAGTGGGCCCTTGAGCAAGGCCCTTAACCTTCAATTGCTCAGTTGTAAGTCGCTCTGAATAAGGGCGTCTGCCAAATGCCACAAATGTAAATGTAATGTCACAAACACAGAATTCTCACATTGACACATGTGCATCCTGTTTGCTTTCAGTGTTTTATAAATGTGCTTTCTATATAACATCCTGTTTGCTTTCAGTGTTTTATAAAGTCTATATAACTTGACTCAAGTTAACCTGTAGCAAGCCTGTGTGTGTGTGTGTGTGTGTGTGTGTGTGTGTGTATAAGGACTAGAAAAAAATAGATTCCGATTCTTGTTATTAAAATTCGTATATTTGATATAGTATTATAGAATTAGAATTCAATCCCTGCTTGCTTTTTCTTTCAGGACCTTATGTGCTGATCTAAACATCAGTGTACAAGATGGACCTGTTAGGATCTTCCGGATTCACGGAGCGCGTTTCTGATGCGGCGGCCACGTCTCGGCGTTTCCCGCGGCGCTGGATGATTCTCGTGTCTCGCGGTTATTTTTTTTGGGCCTTCAGGTTGACTCGGATTATTATTCCTATTAAAGCTCTTTAAAGCTTCATTGCTGTACTAAAGCGCTCAAAAGCTAAGTGTAAATATTGCAATAAACTAATATGTTTATTACAGATCCAAACGGATCTTAAAACAACTTCCCAACGGTTTAAAATTCCCGGGATCAAACTGAGCTGGATTTTAGTGAAATGGAAGAACTATGGGAAGCTCCATAGAGCTTCGGTGATTGTATAAAACGGGTCAGGAAGGGTGAACAAGAACCCAATGGTGAATCTAATATAGATTTAGAAGCACAAATATCTCTATTTGTTTGGCAGTATGACAAGCCCATATGCAGAGTGACTTGCAAATTTATACATCTGGGTTAAGAACTCAATAGAGGCAGTCCTGTGTCTGTATTTTGGACTATTGCGGCAGAAATAATACAGTCTTTGTCCAACTGCTAAAATATCAGGAACACACAACCACATATATATATATATATATTCATTCATTCATTCACTTCGCTTTTCATCTTCGATACCGGGGCTTACGGGGATCCTGATGCTTATCTCGGGTCTAGGGGGCCTGTGCCTATCTCAGGCGTCTATGGGCATGGCATTAAGGCAGAATACACCCTGGGTGGAATGCCAACCCATCGCAGGGCACACATACACACATTCACGCAACTTCTTACACTAGGTCATACACTATGGACAATTTTCCAAGGACAATTTTTCCAATGCTAATAACCAACCGTGCATGTTTTTGGACCGGGGGGGAAAAACCCCCTGAGGCACCCGGAGAAAAAACCCCTGAGACGGAAGAGAAAACACACACATTCCAGAGAGACGGGTGAACACGGACATGATGATGCGAAGAAGTGCTCCACTATCCACTGCCAGATATATATAGTATATATATATATATATAGAATATATCCTATATATAGATATATAGTTATATATATATATCTATATGATCAACACCACTATATATATATATATATATATAATATATAGATATATATATATATATATATATACACACACACACACACACATCTATATGGATACATACATACCTATCTAATCTATCTATCTATCTATCTATCTATCTATCTATCTATCTATCTCTCTCTCTCTCTCTCTCTCTCTCTCTCTCTATCTATATATATATTATATATATATATATCTCACAATGAATGTCAGATTTAATGTTTAAATACCCAAATAATGAAATAATTTAAATGTCTGTTGTGAGCTGTCTGACACTAAAACATTTAGCCACGCCCCCTTTTTCTCCCCTGAAGGACTACGACATTTAAATGATTCAAATGGCTGCAAACCTGCTGCATTCTGTGTCGAGTCAGATTGTTTTTTAGGATGACTCAGCAACCTGAAATGCCTTTAAAAATCAATGCGAAAAAAACTAACTGCGTGGGCAAAAGTTTGTGGACACCGGCCTGTAAGGACATGTGCTTGGTGATCATCCCATTTAGTCCTCGTTTGCTGTTATATCAAAACCCTACACACTCCCGGCTTGTGAGATTTCACTCAGCCACGATGGTGTTGGTGAAGCCAGGTACTGATGGTGGAGGATGATGATGCCTGGGGTTGCAGTCAGTGCACAGGACTGTGTTACGCTGGAACACCTTTGGGTCTCCCAGTTCATGTAAAGGGACAATTTCACGCTCAAAAGACGTCCTGTATAATCGTGTGCTTCCGATCTCTGTGGTAACAGTTTGGAAAAGAGCGTCATATGCTTCAAGTGTCCCAATACTTTTGCCCATATTTTGTAAAGTGCATCCACTCACGTTTCCTAAATCTCCCCGAATTACACCTACAAGCTGCGCATTCACAACAGGTATGAGCTCCTCACTATATTACCGTATGGAACCTACACATATCATTACTTTATATGGAAAGCAACCAAAACTGGAACATAATTCTTAAAGGAGCCACGCACCAATAGGGATCCCGGAACCGGATACTTGTTATAAAATGATCAATTCCAGTGTGCATTTCTTTAATACCTCATATGGTAATCGAAACACCAGTGTACAAGACGGACCACAGGACGCGCTCAAAAATGTGGCGAAGCTAAGTGTAATTATTGAAATAACTATATAAATAAATATACTGCAAGCAAGGTGTCACGACCAACATGACTAAGTATCCGCGGTTGGTTCATCATTTGGAATCGAAACTGTGACTTGATAAAATGTACATGATACCCAACTCTACTATTTAACAATTAAAACAACCAAAAAATAATTTGTGAAATTATTATTAATTTATAAAAAAAAAAAAATATTAATAGAATAATTTCCATAGTGAAATAAATATAAAATGATTAATAAAAGTATTAAAAGGAGAGATTTTGGCGTGTTAAAAACATGAAAACGATTAATTTAAGGTACATTCAGCGTAATGTGCGATTAATCACGAGTTTAATTGCGATTTTAAATGCGATTAAATATTTTAATATTTAAAATATACACAAACAATACACAAATATAATATATATAGATATATATATATATATATATATATATATATATATATATATATATATACACACACATCTGGATAGATCATTTAAATCATTTGGTACACGCCCTTATCCAGAGCAATTTACAACGGAGGGTTAAGGGCCTTGCTCAGGGGCCCGACAAACTGGGAATTAAAGTTGTGAGTCAAATGTCTTAAAATGTGTTGAACATTCAATTTTGGCATTTAAACGGATACCGATATTCAGAGCGACGAACATTTAACCCATTCACAACAACTGAGCAGGGGCCTTGCTCAGGGGCCCAAACGTCACAGTTTTGTGTGAGCGGAATTTGAATTCACGACCTACCGTCTCCTGATATGGAGGAGACGTTGCATAATCTGAGCCGAGCCACAAGCACTTAGAAGCTACTTCACAGTTAGAGACACACAGCTGCATGTGGCGTGTCCTGCTTACTTACACACTCTGTACCGGAGCAGTACACACACATGACCATACACGTTTCATTCCTGATGGTGTGGATTCCACCGGAGATTCGGGTCCACGTTAAATATTAAATATAATATAAGGGTTTCGGGCGAATCTCCCATTCTGTCAGACCTCAGAGGATTCAGAGAACGTGAAGTACACGGATTGCATCGCCATATTCGTTAAAGCGGACAACACATGATGTAATTAGCCATTAGAAGGAAAATCAAGGGACGCACAAGATACACAAACATGTCTCTGCACTCGAGCGATGATTCACAAGAGAATGAATAAGAGGAGGCGCTAAGAATAAACTAAAGGGGATTTAACAGGGTGCGATGGTCAGGGGTGCACATACTTTTGGCTGATGGTCAGGGGTGCACATACTTTTGGCACAACCCATACCAACACAAAATCTTGCCATGCCACACTGCACAACTAAACGCCGACATAAATGCACGACATGACTGTGCGACACGTCAATATACAACATATAACACAACACAGTCCTACACAACATGACTAGGCACTACACAACACAACTACTCGTCATTATAGCACATATAACTACACAAAACACTACTAAAACATATGGCTACAAATCACTACACAACACAAATACAAAAAGGACTACACTAACTACATGATAGTATTCAACATATAAATAGACAACACAATACTTGACAACAAACCACCACACATGTGATTACAACACACAACTACACAGTATGGAACTGCACATTAACTACACAGCACACTACTACACAACATAACTACAAATACACAACATTATACAACTACAAGCCACACTACTACAACCTCACATAACACACCATACAACATTAAATGAACCACTAACACAACATAACTGCACATACAATCACACATCATTACATGAAAACAAACAACAGAACTACATGACACACTAATACACAATGTAACTACGAGACTCTACAACACACAACATTACACAACTACATACAAGACTACTACAGATCTTTACACAACACACTATACATTACATGAAACACTACCACAACTGCACATACAATGACACATCATTACATGACAAAACACAACACAACTACAGGACACACTACAAATAACGCAATTATAACATTATACATAACTACATGAGACAATACAACACAACTACACATGATTATATAACTATATACAACACAACTACAATTACACAACATTACATGAAACACTACCACAACACAAATACATATACAATAACAACAATACATGACAACACGACACACAACATCACACAAGTACAGATCATTATAACATAACTACACAACATAACTATGAGACAATACAACAGACAACTACACTACATAAAACACTACTACAAAACACACAAATACAAACACAACACACTACGTGAAACACTACCAAAACACAACTACACCGTTATACAACTACATAAAACACTACTACACAACACAACACACTACGTGAAACACTACCAAAACACAACTACACCGTTATACAACTACATAAAACACTACTACACAACACACAAATACATAAAACACCACTACACAACACACAAGCACAAATCCTTACAAAGCATTACATGAAACACTACCACAACACAACTACATGACAACACACAAAATACAAGGCACACAACATCACACAAACACAGATCGCTAAAGCATAACTACACACCATAACTATGAGACCCTACAACACACAACTACACATTATTATACAACTACACAAAACATTACTACATAACACACAACTACAAATCTTTACACAACATTACATGAAACACTAACACAACACAGCTACACGTACAATGACATCACTACATGACAACACACAAAATAATTACACGACACACATCACGCAACTACAGATCATTACAGCATAACTACGAGACCCTACAACACACAACTGTACATCATTATACAACTACACACAACACACAACTACAAATCCTTATACAACATTACATGCAACACTACCACAACACACCACACGTACAATGACATCATTACATGACAACACACAAAATAACTACACAACACACATCTACAGATCATTACAGCATAACTACACACCATAACTACGAGACCCTACAACACACAACTGTACATCATTATACAACTACACACAACACCACTACACAACACACAACTACAAATCCTTATACAACATTACATGCAACACTACCACAACACACCACACGTACGATGACATCATTACATGACAACACACGAAATAACTACACGACACACATCACACAACTACAGATCATTACAGCATAACTACACACCATAACTATGAGACCCTATAACACATCATTATACAACTACACAACATACAACTACAAATACTTACACAACATTACATGAAACACTACCACAACACAACTACACATCGTTATACAAGATTCAACTACACATCATTACATGACAACACAGCACATATAACTACATGACACATTACACTCTAATGACCTTTTAACAACATTCCTCACATTCTCTCTCACACACACACACACACACACACACACACACACACACACACAATATCTAAAGTGATCAGTAGAAGTGTTTCAATAATAATAATAAATATAGCAAATTGACGAGCAGGGACAAGTGGAGACACAGCGTGGGGCCTGAGTGACTTCTCCCGGGGGGAAGCGCTCCCAGCCCCCGCAGGCTTTGCGGAAGGACCCGCTCCCTCACTCCCTCCCTCCTGTCACCGTGCTATTAGCTGCCTCGGCTAAGCTAACCTCGGCTACTCGGTTGTAAACTTACGGGACTCCAGCAGATTAGCGGATCAGTGTCCGGATCATCCACCAGCGTCCATAGTTTAGTGAGGAATGCGGGGACGTTGCTCCCGATCGTCATCACCGCCCCCGACGCAGCGCTGTGGAACTCCATGTCCCGGGGGGAGAAAGTCTCTGGAAGTTGGAAGTGCAGATCCGCGCGTTCACTCGCCAACCCGAGCGAGTCACAGCATTAGCCTGCTAGCAAGACGCGCTAGCGAAGTAGCCCCGTTCGCGTTGTTGTTGTTGTTTTTATTGTTTTTTTTTTAATTGCGTTTTTGTGTGTGTGTGTGTTCCTCCGCGTGTCGTGTGCTCCAGTCCGCGGCACGCCGTTGCCACCTGGCCGCCTCGACGCAGCTCACACCCGCGCTGCACCGCGCCGCCGTGGAAATTTCCACCCGAACACCATTCCCGTCTCTCAACTGCGTAGGGAAAGCGTCGCGTCTCCCAAACGCGTGCGAGGCGCTCGAGTGTGACGTCACTGGATTGTTATTTTTCGCCCCTTCCTGATTAAACGTTGTAATAATAATATTAATAATAATAATAATAATAATAATAATAATAATAATAATAAAACTTCTAAACGCCTACGTGTATTTTACTTGTAAAATCCAAAAATAAACATTTCGATTATAATTTGTTATTGACAATGGGTTCACCTTTGATCTTTGTCTTAAAGGATTTTACAAAATGAATCATTATTCGTCATCAAAATGTATTTTCTTGTGTCTTTATATATAAATTATATATTTATAATAACAAATGTAAAAAAAAAAAAATATTATTTTTTTAAACACGTGACCATCTTTGATCTCATGCGGAACCCACGTGGTAGCAGCAGCAGCAGCAGCTCCGGCATGCCTGATTCGGGATCAGAGTTAAAGCGGAACGGCGCTATGAGTAAAGTTAAATCAAAGAAAAGAAACGTCCAGGAAGAGGAAGAGGAGGATAAGGATGAAGTATGAGCGTTATTATATTTCCATTAGCAGCTTATTTGTAAAAAGCTAAAGTAAAATACAGAGTAGATCATGCAAGTGCTCCTGTCGTGCTAACATGTGCTAGCAAAACTACACTGTATCGTGTGTGTGTGTGTGTGTGTGTGTGTGTGTGTGTGTGTGTGTGTGTGTGTGTGTGTGGTGTGTGTTTATTGTTAACATTACTTTGATCTGTACTGGATTGATCAGATCATATCTGATTGATTGGTTAATCAGACAGTTCAAGCACTTGTACTGTCAAGTATGGGCCCCTGAGCAAGGCCCTTAACCCACTGTGCTTCAGAGTTGTGGGAGCATGATAGACCCCGTGTTCTTATTTCCCTTTCTCTCCTCTCATCTATTTTCCTTTCCTACTTCTTTTCCTTTCATTTTTCCCCCACTTCTCTTCTTTCATATGCTTTTCTTCCGTTAGCGTTTCTTTTCTGCATTAATAACGGTCCACTGAAGGGTCATGTGTGTTTACGAATGTCTTTATATGAATTTGATGCAAATGGCTTATAGATGACCTGTTGACATTGTGTGTGTGTGTGTGTGTGTGTTTGTGTGTTTGTGTTCTTGTGTGTGTTTATGTATTGCTTCCGTTACTTTGCTTATGTACTCGGTGGATCGGATCATATCTGATTGATTGGTTGATATGATCCGGGTTTCTGATCAGACAGTTGTAGATTCAAGCCCTTGTACTATCAAGCTTGGGCCCCTAAGCAAGGCCCTTAACCCACTGTGCTTTAGGGGTGTGGGATCATGACAAAACCCTGTGCTTTGATCCCAGCTTCCAAACATCTCTGGGATATTAAAAAAAAAAAGTGACAAGCCTTTCCATCCATCTCCTTTCTTTTCCTCTGATTTCCAGCCTTTCCTCTCATCTCCTCTTATTTTCTTTTCTCTCCTCTCATCTATTTTCCTTTCCTATTTACATTTACAGCGTTTGGCAGACGCTCTTATCCAGAGCGACTTACAACTGAGCAATTGAGGGTTAAGGGCCTTGCTCAAGGGCTCCCCTAGTGGCAGCTTGGTGGTTGTGGGGTATGAACCCGTGATCTTCCTTAACCACTGGGCTACACCACCTCCCCATACTTCCCATATACTTTATTCATTCATTCATTCATCTTCTACCGCTTTGTCCGATCTTCCTCGGGTCACGGGGAGTCTGTGTCTATCTCAGGCGTCTATGGACATTAAGGCAGGATACACCCTGGATGGAATGCCAACCCATCGCAGGACACACACACACACACACACACACTCACATTGCCAATCAACTTACCGTGCATGTTTTTGGACCCGGAGAAAAACCCCCTGAGGCACGGGGAGAACATGCAAACTCTACACACAAATGGCCGAGACGGGACTCGAACCCCGATCCTGGCGGTGTGAGGCGAACGTGCTAACCACTAATCCACCGTGACCCCCCCCCCCCACCCATATACTTCTTTTCCTTTCATTTTTTCCCACTTCTCTTCTTTCATCTCCTTTTCTTCCGTTAGCTTTTCTTTTCTGCATTAATAACGGTCCACTGAAGGGTCATGTGTGTTTACGAATGTCTTTATGTGCATTTGATGCGAATGGTTTATAGACGTCCTGTTGTTTTTTTTCGTTCACAGCTCTTCGCGTCACACAGCAGTCATCTGGACGATAGCGACGAGGGGAACGACGACCTCTCGGACAGCGAAGAGAGCGTGTTCTCCGGGCTCGAGGACTCGGGAAGCGATTCCGGGAGTGATGATGATGATGATGATGATGATGATGAAGAGGCAGAAGAAGGGACAGGCGTTCTTGAGAACGGAAAGAGCACGAAGGAAGAGAGCAGCAAACCTCCGGTATGGTGACGTTCCTTATAGGTGGCATTTGCTGGTTGTAATTTATATAAGATTAGAGGTGGAAAGAGTCATTAATAAAATAAATAAAATAAATAAATACAAATAAAAGTCGATTCAGTGTAATATATTATTACTGATCTAAATCCCACTGGAGTCGGGGTGGAGGATTTTAGTCTACTTCGAAAAAGACAAAGAAATATAAATCTCTTTGTTTTTTCACAAAAACAACACAAATAATACGCAGAAATAATAATAATAATAAAAACAACACAAATAATACGCAGAAATAATAATAATAATAAAAAACAAATAATAATAAAATAAAAACAAAACATAATAATAAATAATACTAATAATAATAATACATAATAATACGCAGAAATAATAATAATAATAATAATAATAAAAACAACACAAATAATACGCAGAAATAATAATAATAATAAAAACAACACAAATAATACGCAGAAATAATAATAATAATAATAATAATAATAAAAACAACACAAATAATAAAGTGAAAAATGTATTAGCAATTTATTTCTAATCGGGATTATCCTGCTTAAACCGTGTCCTTTTGCCTACACCCACTCCGGCTGTGGACGCCCCTGACGTCCATCTACATCACACAATATCGAGCTACACAACAGAACACAAGAGCTCAGGCCTGCGAACAAAATAAAACATAGTTAAGTACAATTACAGATTTAAACAAAACAAAAAATAAATAAAACACAGAAAAACAACTCTCTTACTGTCACACAAGTAAGTATATCACTGTATATGATGGAGTAGAAAACGCTGTTAAAGAGTCTCAGGTAATGTTTCTTCTGTACAGAGTGAAGAAGAGAGGAGTGGTAGAATAAAATATATAGACATTAGGGCTGTCAATAGATTTAAATATTTCATTGCGATTCATCGTAATGTCGTAAATTAACTCGCGATTAATCACGTTTTCAATGTACAATAAATGAATACATTTCATATTTCAAATTAACTAAGTGTAACAGATGTTATAATTATATTCATTCCCCTTTAATAAAATTACTTTTTATTTTACTCTGGAAATATATATATATTTTTTTATGTTAATTTCAATGTTCATTTTTAATGGTTGTTTTAATTGGTAAATACTGGTACGTGGCTCCTTTAAGAACTATGTTCCTGTTTTGGTTGCTTTCCATATAAACCGAGGATGCGTTTAGGTTCCAAAAGGTAATATATAATATAATATAATATAATAATAACCTTTATTTGTCACATATACATTACAGCACAGTTAAATTATTTTCTTCGCATATCCCAGCTTGATGTTGGTATCTGGGGTCAGAGCGCAGGGTATCAGCCATGATACGGCGCCCCCCTGGAGCACACAGAGGGTTAAGGGTCTTGCTCAAGGACCCAAGGGCGGCAGCTTGGCCATACCGGGGCTCGATCCCAGATCTTCCGATCAGCAGCCCAGCGCCTTAGACCACTGCTAAGCTACCCGCCGTGTGTGTGTGTGTGTGTGTGTGTGTGTGTGTGTGTGTGTGTGTGTGTGTGTGTGTGTGGTGTGTGTGTGGTGTGTGTGTGTATGTGTATATATGTATATATGTATATATATAGATTATTATATATCATATATATTATATATATATATATATATATATATATATATATATATATATATATATATATATATATATATGTATATATATATATATATATATATATATATATATATATATATATATATACATATGCGTGTGTAGTGTGCATGCCTATATATAGATATATATGTGTATATATATATATATATATACTATACTTATACACAACACAATTTCAGTCCGTGTTCCTTCCCAGATAATTTGGAATATATATAGTATATATATATATATATAGTATATATATATATCTACATGTGTGTGTGTGTGTGTGTGTGTGTGTGTATAGTATATGCGTATATATTATATAGTATATATATATATATTATACTCTATATATATGTGTATATATATATAGATATATATATATATATATATATATATACACACACAAATTTAGTCCGTGTATTCCCAGATAATTTGTGTGTGTGTGTATATATGTATATGTAGGTGGTGTATATGTGGTGTGTATGGGTGTGTGTATATATCTAGTGTGTATATATATATATATAATATATATTAGATATATTATATAGATATCCCATAGTATATATATATATCTAATATATATATATATATATATAGATATATATATATATATATATAGATAGTATATAGAGAGAGAGAGAGAGAGAGAGATATGCTCTCTTGGGTCCGAGACCCTTAACCCTTTGTGCTCCAGGGGGCGCCATATCATGGCTGACTCTGCGCTCTGACCCCAGCTTGGGCTATGTGAAAAAAGAATGTGCTGTGCTGTAATGTACATGTGATAAATAAAGACTCTCCTATTCTATTATTATTCCTTGTATTTTGATGGATGGGGGGGGGGGGATCCGGTTGAGCGTCGTTAGACCGGCGTGGCTGCTGCTGTGGGTTTTTTTGTTGAAATGCTACGTTGAGAATCGTTGCACCAACCGAACCCTCCATCCAGCAGCAGCAGCAACACGTGTTCCAAGTCGATTGTATTTTACAGAGACAGATTTTTTTTTTTTACATACAATGGCTTTTCTTTTATTTCCCAATAACACAGAGGATCAGTTACATAGGAATCTGGGAATCTCTTGTGTGCAAAACACGCATACCACACACACACACACACACACACACACACACACACATATATATACACAGAGCCTGTTTGTCTAGTGTTTTATTGTATTTTGAGAGACACATATGTGCTCCTTTTGTTTATACTTTTATACCATATATATATAAAATGCGCTTTCCTGTTCCACTTTATTTTCACTGAAATCCTCCCTTTGCATAAATAACAGCTTTACACACTCTTGGCATCCACGGTTAGTTTTTCCAAACGTTCAGCTGCAATACTTCGCTATAGTTGGCGATTTCTTTCATTCTTGCATGCCAGAGCGATTTTATCCCAGAGCAGGTCATTAGGATTGGGGTGTGTTGACTGGGGGGCGGTCATTCCGCCATCGATAATGCGCCGGACTGAATAGCGTTACAGCGCGTCGACGTGCGCATCAGCTCATTGTCCTCCGATGTGCCGCAGTCCAGATTGAAGTGCATGGCGTTGGGGTTTGGATTGGTTGCCATGTTGGTTCTTTTCACCCAGAATAATTCTCCAATGTTCCCGGCTTCCCAAACAAACTATTACGCTTCCACCTGCATGTGTGATAGTGTTGGAGTGGTGAAGTCTGATCTCTGTCGTACACAGCTTCTTCTGTTGGAGACCAAAATGAGATCAAAATGGCAGAACATGAAATGCTTTTAAAATTATATATATATATATATTACATATGCACATTCGCCTCCCACCTCCAGACAGGTCGGGTCGGGGTTCGATTCCCGTCTCCTCCATGTGTGTGTTGAGTTTGCATGTTCTCTCCTGGTTGATTTGGCACCCTTGGAAAAATTGTCCCGTGTGTGTGTGTGGTGTGTGTGTGTGTGTGTGTGTGTGTGTGTGTGTGTGTGCCCTTCAATGGGTTGGCATTCCATCTAGGAGGTATCCTGCCTTAATGCCCATAGACGCCTGAGATAGGCACAGACTCCCCGTGACCCGACACACACACACACGTTTATTTATTTATTGATATAAATTAGTTGAAAAATCTGCCAGCATGTGTGTACATATAATATATATATATACTATATATATATATATATATATATATATATATATATATATATATATATATATAGATATAGATAGATAGATAGATAGATATCACTCTTTGTATATTTGTGCATAAATGATTATTAAATTATTGATGCATTTATTTAAAAAAAATATATTATTTTAAATTATAGATGATCAACCAACATTCATAGTGTATATTGAATGGTAAACGTACATAGATTTATTTTAGAAACATCCCCAGTCTGGTCATTTTTCATTGCTCTCAATACTGCCCTCTAGCAGGACGTTCATGGTACTGAGCATCTTTACTTCTGAGTGAGTGAGTGAGTGAGTGAGTGAGTAGTGAGTGAGTGAGTGAGTGAGTGAGTGCGTGAGTGAGTGAGTGAGTGAGTGAGTGAGTGAGTGAGTGAGTGAGTGAGTGAGTGAGTGAGTGAGTGAGTGAGTGAGTGAGTGAGTGAGTGAGTGAGTGAGTGAGTGAGTGAGTGAGTGAGTGAGTGAGTGAGTGAGTGAGTGAGTGACAGCAGGGACTGTGTGTTGCTGCATCACAGCTAAAGAGTTGTTGGTCTCTTGTTTGTTTGTTTACTTATTTTGACATGTCCTCTCCCCTTAAAAAAACAGTAGTTGAGTATTATTTTGTGTGTCTATTAAAATTTAAACAGGTGCTAGTTTGGGGAGGTGGTAACTCCGTGTTTATTAGCCTCTGGACTGGAAGGTCGCAGGTTCAAATCCCATCACCACCAAGCTGCCACTATGGGGCTTTAACCCCCAAGTGCTCATATGCAAGTTCGCTCTGGATAAGCGCGTCTGCCAAGTGTCGCAAATGTAAACGTAACCACGGATGCGTAAAAACGGTGTAATAAATAAATTGGGAGATATGGATTAAAATATGAGAAATGATTAGAATTAATCTAGAATATTGTTAGTAAATTTCATAAACCCTCAATTTTATTTATAATAGTATTTAGAGAAAAAAAAGAGGATAATTTTAATTAAAGCCCAAACCCATTCTGAATGTGATGAGTAAAACACATTTCAGTCAAAAATGATTTATTTTGGTTTATTTTAGTATTAACCTAATATCTGATATATGGCATAAACCTTGAGTGTTGTAAAGGTGTATTAGTATGTAGAAGGAAAATGGCCAAATGGGAGACATATCTACATATTACGGCTCAAAAGTACTATTAAACATGCTATAATTAGCAATACTTCCAATATCCCGGAAACTATATTAAAGATGGATAATATTGGGAGGGCAGGGGCACGGTGGTTTAGTGGTTAGCACGTTCGCCTCACACCGCCAGGGTCCGGGTTCGATTCCCGTTTCGGCCATGTGTGTGTGGAGTTTGCATGTTCTCCCCGTGTCTCAGGGGGTTTTTCTCCGGGTTCTCCGGTTTCCCCCCGGTCCAAAAACATGCACGGTAGGTTGATTGGCACCTTGGAAAATTGCCCCTAGTGTATGAATGTGTGCGTGTGTGTGTGTGTGTGTGTGTCCTGCGATGGGTTGGCATTCCATCCAGGGTGTATCCTGCCTTAATACCCATAGACGCCTGAGATAGGCACAGACTCCCCGTGACCCGAGGGAAGATCGGATAAAGCGATAGAAGATGAATGAATGAATATTAGGAGGTGTGTAGCTCGGTGGTTAAGGCATTGAGCTCCTGAACCAGAAGATCGCAGGTTCAAATCTCACCAAGCTGCCACTAGTGGGCCCTTGAGCAAGGCCCTTAACCGTCCATTGCTCATATGCAAGTTGCTCTGGATAAGCGCGTCTGCCAAGTGTCGCAAATGTGAACGTAACCACGGATGCGTATAAACGGTGTAATAAATAGATTTTGAGATATGGATTAAAATATGAGAAATAATTCGAATTGTGAATAAATAGTGGGCCCTTGAGCAAGGCCCTTAACCGTCCATTGCTCAGTTGCAAGTCGCTCTGTTTAAGGGCGTCTGCCAAATGCTGCAAATGTATGGATGCGGTACAGCAGATGATTCTGTAATGTACTGACTGGTTTGCTTGTTAGATTCGTGTCTGGTGGGAGGGATTTTACCGCTTTGTACCAGTTTCGGAGGACCATATCCCAGTCCACACCAGTAGCACGGACCTCTCGCATCAGGAAGGCACTGGAGAGACTTGTCTTGGTGCACCTCTGAGTGTCTACCAGCATAGTTAGGACTGGAAGATGTTATATTTGTTGTCCCTCGTTAGGTTTATAATCATCTGAATGAACCAGAAAATTGCATGTTATATGTACTGGGGATGTACTTTGGTTACATTGGGATCCTAATGGTACTGGGGTTATGCTTATGGTTACTTACTGCATTTGGGAGGTGAGGTTTCTGAGGTTTTCCAGCATCCCAGCCAACTAGTAACTAAAACAAATAAAATAATTGCATTCTTCCGTCCTGTATGGACGAGCCCATGCTCTGTTTTTTTTTTTTGTTTTTATTGTTCCTGCAGAGAAACACAATCCTCTTCTCCGTTGTTTCTCTCTCTCTCTATCTCTCTGTCTCTGTTTTTTGCTGTCTAATTCTGTAAATTCTGATGTGCTTCATGAGTCTGGAGGACACCCACTCATGTAATGTGAAGTTATAAAGACCTTACTCTGTGAGAGCATCCAGACATGATGATGTAAGACCTTTGCAGGTACGTGCTTGCGGAAGCATAAACCAGGTCTGAGACTCACCCACGTGGGATTGTCTTGTCTCCTGCTATATTCGTCCTTTACCCGTAGATATTTCAGTCTGGAACGAACTGAGGAGGCGGGGGATTTAAGTACGTGAGCCAGAGAGGGACAGAGTCCAGGGGGTAGAGAAGGGTGGGTAGGGGGACTGGGTGTGCTGGAAGGTAGAGGAGTTTGGGGGGGGGGGGGGGGTCAAGTGCAGGGGATGGAAGGTAGGTGCAGGGGGTAGGGGTGGGGCGGGGGGGTGGGGGGGTGGGGGGGGTAGAGTAGGTAGGGCAATGAGTGTCGGGCATGGGTCGGGGTGAGTGAAGGTGGAAGTGGTGCGGGGGGGGTGGTGCAGTAGAGGAGGTATTGGAGAGTAGTTTGGAGGGGGGGTCGAAGGTAGAGGCAGGGGGTATAGAAGTAGTGCAACTTAGTGAAAGGGGTTGAGGAGGTTGGAAAACTGACTGCAGGAACATAGAGGAGTTAGGAGAACTGAGCGCGCTGGGTGGGGGGGGGGGAAGGAGGTAGAGCAGGTAAGGGAAACAAGTGCAGGGGTAGTGGAGGAAGAGAAGGTTGGAGAAGATTTAGGGAAGTTAGGGAACTAAGTGCAGAGGTTTAGAGGAGGTTGGGGAACGGAATACAGAGGTTAGAGCTGGTTGGGTGCAAGGGAAAAATGAGTTTGGGAACCAACATTGGGAAGGTAGAAGAGGTTAAGGAGGGGAAGCGGAACTAAGGAGGGGAAGGTAGAAGAGGTTGCGGAACAGAGTGCATGGGTTTAGTTGAGTTTGGGGAACAGAGTTCAAGTGAAAGAGGAGGTTGGGGAACCAAGGACGAGAAGGTAGAAGAGGTTGGGAGACTGACGACGGGAAGGGAAAAGAGGTTGGGGAACCGAGTGCAGGGGTTTAGATGAGGTTGAGGAAAGGTAGAAGAGGTTCGGGAACCGAGTGCAGGGGCGGGAACGGGAAAAAGAAGGTTGGAACCGAGTGCAGACCGAGTGCTTGGGTTACTTGGAGGTTAAGGAACCGAGTGCAGGGGTTGGTTAAGGAACCAGGGAAGGAGGTAAGGCAAGTGCAAGCGGAAAAGAAGGTTGGGGAACCAAAGTGGTTGGGGAACCAAGGACGTGGTTAAGGAACCGAGTGCAGGGGTTTGGAGGGGGTTAAGGAACCGAGTGCAGGGGTTTGGTGGGGGTTAAGGAACCGAGTGCAGGGGTTTGGAGGGGTTAAGGAACCGTGGTGGGGTAGGGGAGGGGGTTAAGGAACCGAGTGCAGGGGTGGAGGGGGTTAAGGAAGTGCGGGGTTTGGTGGTTAAGGAACCGAGTGCTTGGAGGAGGGGTTTAAGGAACCGGTGGTGGTTAAGGAACCGAGTGCAGGGGTTTGGAGGAGGTTAAGGAACCGAGTGCAGGGGTTTGGAGGGTGTTGAGGAACCGAGTGCAGGGGGTTTGAGGAGGTTAAGGAACCGTTAGTGCAGGGTGTTTGAGGAAGTGCGAGTGCAGGGGTTTTTGAGGAGGTTAAGGAACCGAGTGCAGGGGTTTTTGAGGAGGTTAAGGAACCAGAGGTTTTTGAGGAGTGCAGGGGTTTTTGAGGAGGTTAAGGAAACGAGGAGGTTTTTGAGGAAGGAAGGTTAAGGAAAACCGAGTGCAGGGGTTTTGAGGAGGTTGAGGAGGTTAAGGAACCGAGTGCAGGGGTTTTTGAGGAGGTTAAGGAACCGAGTGCAGGGGTTTTTGAGGAGGTTAAGGAGGAGGGTTTGGTGGGGGTTAAGGAACCGAGTGCAGGGGTTTTTGAGGAGGTTAAGGAACCGAGTGCAGGGGTTTGGTGGTTTGGTGGGGGTTAAGGAACCGAGTGCAGGGGTTTGGTGGTGGTTAAGGAACCGAGTGCAGGGGTTTGGTGCAGGAGGTTAAGTTGGGGAACGAGTGCAGGGTGTTTGAGGAGTGCAGGGGTTTTTGAGGAGGTTAAGGAACCGAGTGCAGGGGTTTTTGAGGAGGTTAAGGAACCGAGTGCAGGGGTTTTGGTGAGGAGGTTAAGGAACCGAGTGCAGGGGTTTGAGGAGGTTAAGGAAGGAGGGGTTTGGTGGGGGTTAAGGAACCGAGTGCAGGGGATTTGGAGGAGGTTAAGGAACCGAGTGCAGGGGATTTGGAGGAGGTTAAGGAACCGAGTGCAGGGGATTTGGAGGAGGTTAAGGAACCGAGTGCAGGGGTTTGGAGGAGGTTAAGGAACCGAGTGCAGGGTTTTTGGAGGAGGTTAAGGATCGAGTGCAGGGGTTTTTGAGGAGGTTAAGGAACCGAGTGCAGGGGTTTTTGAGGAGGTTAAGGAACCGAGTTGCAGGGGTTTGGTGGGGGTTAAGGAACCGAGTGCAGGGGATTTGGAGGAGGTTAAGGAACCGAGTGCAGGGGTTTTTGGAGGAGGTTAAGGAACCGAGTGCAGGGGATTTGGAGGAGGTTAAGGAACCGAGTGCAGGGGTTTTTGAGGAGGTTAAGGAATCGAGTTAAGGAACAGGGGTTTTTGAGGAGGTTAAGGAATCGAGTGCAGGGGTTTTTGAGGAGGTTAAGGAAGGTTAAGGAACCGAGTGCAGGGGTTTGGAGGGGTTAAGGAACCGAGTGCAGGGATTTGGAGGAGGTTAAGGAACCGAGTGCAGGGGTTTTTGGGATTGGGGAACCAAGGATGGGGAGGAGGAGGTTAAGGAACCGAGTGCAGAGGTTAGAGGGATACAGGGAAGGAAGGAAGGTAGGGGAACCAAGTGGATGGGGTTTGGTGGAGGTTAAGGAACCGAGTGCAGGGGATTTGGAGGAGGTTAAGGAACCGAGTGCAGGGGTTTTTGGAGGAGGTTAAGGAACCGAGGGGTTTGGTGGCAGGGGTTTGGTGGTGGTTAAGGAACCGAGTGCAGGGTTTGGAGGAGGTAAGGAAGGGGAGGGGTTTGGAGGAGGGGTTTGGTGGTGGTTAAGGAACCGAGTGCAGGGGTTTGGTGAGGAGGTTAAGGAACCGAGTGCAGGGGTTTTTGAGGAGGTTAAGGAACCGAGTGCAGGGGTTTTTGAGGAGGTTAAGGAACCGAGTGCAGGGGTTTTTGAGGAGGTTAAGGAAGGTTAAGGAACCGAGTGCAGGGGTTTTTGAGGAGGTTAAGGAATCGAGTGCAGGGGTTTTTGAGGAGGTTAAGGAATCGAGTGCAGGGGTTTTTGAGGAGGTTGGGGAACCAAGGATGGGGAGGTAGAAGAAGGAACGAGTGCGAGTGCAGGGGTTTTTGAGGAGGTTAAGGAATCGAGTGCAGGGGTTTTTGAGGAGGTTAAGGAATCGAGTGCAGGGGTTTTTGAGGGAGGTTAAGGAACCGAGTGCAGGGGTTTTTGAGGAGGGTTTGGTGGGGGTTAAGGAACCGAGTGCAGGGGTTTTTGAGGAGGTTAAGGAACCGAGTGCAGGGGTTTTTGAGGAGGTTAAGGAACCGAGTGCAGGGTTTTTGAGGAGGAGGAGGTTTGGTGGAGGTTAAGGAACCGAGTTGCAGGGGTTTTTGAGGAGGGTTTGGTGGGGGTTAAGGAACCGAGTGCAGGGTTTTTGAGGAGGTTAAGGAACCGAGTGCAGGGGTTTGGAGGAGGTTAAGGAACCGAGTGCAGGGGTTTTTGAGGAGGTTAAGGAACCGAGTGCAGGGGTTTTTGAGGAGGTTAAGGAATCGAGTGCGAGGGGTTTTTGAGGAGGTTAAGGAACCGAGTGCAGGGTTTTGAGGAGGAGGAGGTTAAGGAACCGAGTGCAGGGGTTTTTGAGGAGGTTAAGGAACCGAGTGCAGGGGTTTTTGAGGAGGTTAAGGAACCGAGTGCAGGGATTTGGAGGAGGGGTTTGGTGGAGGGTAAGGAACCGAGTGCAGGGGTTTTTGAGGAGGTTAAGGAACCGAGTGCAGGGGTTTTTGAGGAGGTTAAGGAACCGAGTGCAGGGTTTTTGAGGAGGTTAAGGAACCGAGTGCAGGGGTTTTTGAGGAGGTTAAGGAACCGAGTGCAGGGGTTTGGTGGGGGTTAAGGAACCGAGTGCAGGGGTTTTTGAGGAGGTTAAGGAATCGAGTGCAGGGGTTTTTGAGGAGGTTAAGGAATCGAGTGCAGGGGTTTTTGAGGAGGTAAGGAATCGAGTGAGTTTTTGAGGAGGTTAAGGAACCGAGTGCAGGGGTTTTTGAGGAGGTTGGGGAACCAAGGATGGGGAGGTAGAAGAGGTTCAGGAACCGAGTGCAGAGGTTAGAGGAGATACAGGGAAGGAAGGAAGGTAGGGGAACCAAGTGCATGGGGTAGATAAGGCAGCCTCTTTGTCCTTTGTCCCATCTCCTATCTCTTTGTCCTACACACCATATCTTTTATGAAGCTTGTTTTGTGTGGATGAGCATCGTCATGCTGGAGCAGTGTTCGAGTATCTTCATTCAGATGAAGAAAATTGGAACGCTAAGAGCGCACACATTGTGTGATTTAAAACGTTGTGGCAGCATTTTTGGTGACGTTTCAAACGCGAGCCTCCTTTTTCCAAAAGAACCCGCCGATTCCTTTATGTATTACGGCGCAAGAAATACGGGGTGGGACAAAAGTATCCACCTGCTGCGTGCTCCAATAGAATGTCGGAACCGTTTAAAAGTAGCGTTATTCTGCTGGAAAACCACAAATCTGCCAGGACGGGTGTCTAGGTGGTGTTTTGATGATGTCCAGGATGCGAGGGAACGAACGCAAGTTCATAGAGGCGTGTTGCTTGAGTAAAACCAGTTCGACTGTAGCTCAGGAAACATTTGATTAGATGCGATAATGCTTTTAAGGCGTGCCCTCGTCACATCCGAACGGCGCATTTTTATTCGAATCTCACTTTCAACAGAAGGTGTTTCCATCGAACATCGTTATAGAAATGTATAAAATCCCGCTATGCATTTATGGACTTTTTCTTTGATTGCCAAAGGAGGAATGGGACTCTAAGGAAGCCGTCCTTATCTGCTTAATTATTTAAACGTAGTATTCAAAGTATTGCAGGAAATGTCTCCAACCTCAAGCTGCTCTTAATATAATATACACCTGGAGATGTTTAATGCTACAGGATAAAACCAAAAAAAGAGAGGTTTGTTTAGTCGATGTTGTCTGTGATCACAGGAAACCGTATTGAATCTGAAACCTTGAAGTCTTTGTCAGGAGTCAGGGTCGGTCAGTGGGCCTCACTGTTCTCGTTTCAGTGTTTTTAATCCATCTAGCTCCTCTTCCCCCATCCACCCCCCACCCCCTTCTCTCTTTCCTTATTTCACTTGGTCTGGACCATGATGCACACCAGGCAGAAGTTAATGCAGCTGCTGGAGAAGTTTTATGATCCCTGGGAGAGTCGGTGCAGCAGTCGTGGCTCCGGTCCAGCCGCGGCCGCATTCGCGCTGTGTTAGTGAGTGGGTGGGAAGGCGAAACGGGGTTCATCTTACCAGGAAGGCTTCTTTCGCTCGCAAATTGCACTCCCACGCACAAGTGGCACTCCACAGACATGTCTGGTCTACTTCCATCGACAGGACGCGAGATTTCTCTTGCCTTCGATACCGACGAGGAGCCGACCGTGGGCGAGAAGTTTCGCCTGATGGAAGTTCACCTGCTTATGACCCTCTCTTTTTTGAGGGCCTTCACTCATTGGGTGCTGTTTTAATTGGGTAACGGTGTCGGTCCAGACTCTCTAACTCATCTGCGGTTCACAGGAAGCAACAGAATAATGAGGGATTTGGGGCCCGCAGAAGAAAAATTACAGTAAGGCAGCCAACACGCGATGGGTCTGGCACGCGCGTTTGTGTGTCGTGTGTGTGTGTGTGTGTGTGTTTGCGCGTCCTGATGGCCGCGTAGGTGTGCGTTTGTTCACCCAAAGGGCCGCTGGAGGTGCTCAGATTCGAAACGGATGTCCTGAAGATTACTGGCTCCAGTTTATCATGTGCTGCGCTCCAAACCACGTTCAGCCGTTCAACATGTAGGTGATTCACAACTGTTCGGAATTATGAAAGGAGCAAGTTGCCATGGGCATTTGTTTCAAATCTGTTCAATCTTCTGACCCCCCCCCCCCTCTTTTTTTTTCTTTTTTTTTTCTTTTTTCTTTTTTTTTCTTTTTCCCCCCCTTACAGACCACAGCTTTTCATCTTGCAACACAGTCGATTTATTATCGCTTTCACAGCAGAAATACAGACATATATTTGTACTCTGCTGATTTCGGTGAACAAGAAGTAAAACTCAGGAAAGCGCCAGAGTAAAGGAGAAGGATATATACATCTAAACTGACAGAATGTTCATTTCATGACCGGCAGGATTGTCGTAGCTTAATGTTTGGACTTCTGATTGGGAGGTCATGAGTTTACATTTACATTTGCAGTATTTAGCAGACGCCCTTATCCAGGGCGACGTACAAGAAGTGCTTTAGAGCTCCATCTAAGGATACATTCATTCATTCATCTTCTACCTACTAATAATTCCAAACCCATTCATCTTTCTATACCGCTATATCCGATCTTCCCTCGGGTCACGGGGAGTCTGTGCCTATCTCAGGCGTCTATGGGCATTAAGGCAGGATACACCCTGGATGGAATGCCAACCCATCGCAGGACACACACAGTCACAATCGCACACACATTCATACACTAGGGACAGTTTTCCAAGGTGTCAATCAACACACATGGCCGAGACGGGAATCGAATCCGGACCCTGGCGGTGTGAGGCAAACGTGCTAACCACTAAGCCACCGTGCCCCCGATACATTCATTCATGAAGGGTAAATACAAACACAATAAGCATAGTCAGTTGAGGGTTTTCTGGACATTGAGAAGAAAGAAGTGTTAGGATAGGTGTTATTGGAAGAGGTGTGTCTTCAATCGACGTTTGAAGGTAGACATTGTCTCCATTGTTCGGACATCCAGGGGAAGTTCATTCCACCACCTCGGTGCCAGAACAGAAGAAGAGCCTTGAGCTGATCGTACCTCTTACCGTGAGAGAAGGTGGAAGCAGGCGAGCAGCGCTAGACGCTCTCAGGCAGCGAGGTGCCGGAGGTGATGAGGTTCACCACTGGGCTAAATCCCAGAAACATCAAACTAGGTTAGACCTGATTGATCAGCCGATTGGTTAACAAGCAATCCATGTGAAATAGTACTAGGGTTGGGTATCATTTTAATCCCATTCTCGATTCCCAGTTTGGGTTCCAAAATGGTGAACCAACTCGCTTTAGTCGTGTTGCTCGTAACACTTTGCTCACGTTGACGCCATTTGACACATCCCCTTATACGGAGTGAATTACAACTGAACAATAGAGGCTTTAATGACCCCTTGCTCAAGATCCCACTAGTGGCAGCTTGATGGTGGTGGTGGGATTCGAACCCGTCACCTTCCGGACCAGAGTGCTTAACCAGTGTGCTAACACCTTCCTGCAACATATTAGTTTATTACAATAATTACACTTAGCTTTGTCTGTGTTTTACTAGCAGTCCATCGTGTAAACGGATGTTTACAGGGAGGTGGTAGTGCAGTGGTGAAGGTGTTGGACTCTGGACCAGAAGATCATGGGTTCAAACTCCACCACCACCAAACTGCTACTAGTGGGCCCTTGAGCAAGGCCCTTAACCCTCAATTGCTTAGTTGTAAGTCGCTTTGGATAAGGGCGTCTGCCAAATGCTGTAGATGTAAATGTAATGTTTAGATTACTACAGAAGGTCCTGGAAGATTAGACGTGCAGAAGGTTCTAGCTGATTGAACGTGCAGAAGGTCCTGGCAGATTAGACGTGCAGAAGGTCCTGGCAGATTGACGAGTGGGGAAAAAAATGCACCCAGGAATCGATAAGAGGAATCGAAATGTTCTTTTTACAACAAGAATCTTAAGTATTGTGATTCCCAACCTCTGGAGCAGAAGATCATGGGTTCATACCCCACCACCACCACCACCACCACCAAACTGCCACTAGTGGGCCTTTGAGCAAGGCCCTTAACACTTAATCGCTCAGTTGTGAGTCGCTCTGGAAAAGGGTGTCTGCCAAATGCTGTAGATGTAAATGTAATGTAAAGATTAATACACAAGGTCCTGGCTGATTGGACGTGCAGAAGGTCCTGGCTGATTGGACGCGCAGAAGGTCCTGGCAGATTGGACGCGCAGAAGGTCCTGGCTGATTGGACGCGCAGAAGGTCCTGGCAGATTGGACGTGCAGAAGGTCCTGGCAGATTGGACGTGCAGAAGGTCCTGGCAGATTGGACGTGCAGAAGGTCCTGGCAGATTGGCAGAAGGTCCTGGCAGATTAGACGTGCAGAAGGTCCTGGCAGATTGGACGTGCAGAAGGTCCTGGCAGATTGCTGGGTGGGGAAAAAAATGCACAGAGGAATTTAAATGTTCTTTTTATAACAAGTATCCGAGTCTTAAGTATTGCGATTCCCAACCCCGACCTTTTATTACGCGAATAGTGCCATGTGGCTAGAATTTCTCTAGTACTATTCGCTCCCAATCCAATTTAGACAAATTAGATTTTATATATCATATTCCCATCCCATGAATTAAGTCACATGTATGAATTGAATTATTTCTGAGAGCTGCAGGAGTGAAGATGTTGATAAGTGGATCCTCCGCTGTGCTTAGTCATATACCTCGCCGGAAAGATTCGTTTTCCGATTGTTATTCCGACGGATTGCCTCCGAATGTTCATTTGTCTTGCTCTTTCGGGGGATCTTTACCCCATCTTTTCATTCAACGACTTGATCGTTTCCATTTGGCTACGTTTTTTTTCCCTCCGTTTGACTTTTCGAAAAAGCCTTTCAAAATTCTTTTCACCTTATGTTTAAGTTTTCAGGGCAAAAAAAAAGAAAGAAGAGGAAAAAAATCCATCTCCCAGGTTTCTGGAGGCTGTTTCTTTTGAAACGGCTCAGCAAGCTTGATGTGGATTTAACTAGACGTCAGGGAGGAAGTGTTTCACTTAATGCTGCGTTCCAAAAGATATCAGGACACCCCGGAGCCATAAATTAGCATAGGTTACTCACCTGCCTCTCAACAGCTCCTGGGACATCCTGGAGCTTAAACCGTCCCCTTTTATGTTTGGGTCTGATGGCTCGGCTTTTTCCTGACCAAGTGACTTACGGGAATAAAGGTCAACGTAGTGGGATTCTCTGCACGTCGTCCCTGACAAAAATGGCCCCGTACGTAAATCACGCGGAGGAAGTTTGCGCAGTAAAACGTTGCGCGCCGTCATGCCGCCACACAGGAATCGGGATTTAAGACTGGAAAATGAAAAGCAGCGTGTTTTTTTTTTTTTGTTTTTTTTTTTTTTTTTTTTTTTTTTTTTTTTTTTTTTTTTTTTTTTTTTTTTTTTTTTTTTTTTAATGTTGTTTTTGGTAGTTTGACCTACACATGCGTTTATTTATTTATTTATTTATTTAAATATGGCCAGACGTTGTCCAAAGAATGCGAGTTATATAATTGCCATTAAAGCTGGTTGACCTTGCAGAGGCGTTTGTTCTTGCGGATTTGGCTGACTGAGCGACTCCGCGTGCACACGAGCGACTCGGGACTTTGCACGATATCCTAGACGTGAACCAGCAATCCATTAACATCCCGAAGCTCAGGGAGAAAGTCCTTGCACTTGTTGCCATCATCCTCACGCAGTCTGCCTGATTGTGGAGACGGTTTTCCAAGCCAAAGAGATCCGTCGAAACTTCATTCGGGGACTGTTTCATGTTTCTCAGGTGGTGCTCTTTTTTGTTTGGAAGATGCATCGGTTCCTTTTACACTATAAACGTTTGCTGTATGTCATTCTGTAATCCAGTTTCTCTTTTGCGTGTGCTGTATGTCAGTATGTGCGTTTCCGTTGTATGTGTGTTGAAAAATCGTTCGCTAAACAGGTCACATGATATACGTGAGGGGCATGGTGGCTTAGTGGTTAGCACGTTCGCCTCACTCCGCCAGGTTCCGGGTTCGATTCCCATCTCGGCCATGTGTGTGTGGAGTTTGCATGTTCTCCCCGTGCCTCAGGGGGTTTTTTCTTTTCTTTTCTCTCCGGTTTTTTCCTTTTTCCTCCAGGTTTCTCCGGTTCTCCGGTTTCCTCCCCGGTTAGAAAACATGCACGGTAGGTTGATTGGCACCTTGTAAAATTGTCCCTAGTGTATGAATGTGTGAGTGTTTGTGTGTGTGTGTGTGTGTGTGCCCTGCGATGGGTTGGCATTCCATCCAGGGTGTATCCTGCCTTAATGCCCATAGACGCCTGAGATAGGCACAGACTCCCCGTGACCCGAGGGAAGATCGGATAAAAAGAGGTAGAAGATGAATGAATGAATGTGTGTGTGAATGTGAGTGTGTGTGTCCTGCGATGGGTTGGCATTCCATCCAGGGTGTATCCTGCCTTAATGCCCATAGACGCCTGAGATAGGCACAGGATCCCGGTGACCCGAGGGAAGATCGGATAAAAGCGCTAGAAGATAAATGAATGATATACGTGTGATTGGCTGCGATATAAGTAAGCCTGCCCATTTTTTTCGAGTGACATCACGAGAGGACGAGTTTTAGTCACATGATAGGGTTAACGGAAGCACCATCATTTCGCGGCGGTTCTTCTTTTTACTTTCTTTTTACCGACGTTTCGGAAATATCGCCAAAGTTTTACACAAAATTGTAATGGAAAGGCGCCTAATGACAAGTCAGATTTTAAAGCAAAAAGGACAAAAAAAAAGACTGCGTTTCATTTCCACTAAAGGAAACGTCAACATCATTATCCATATCCGCATCTGTTTTTCTTTCCGCCGTTCTTTTTGTTTGCCCGTTTGTCTTTCTTTCTTTCTGTCTATCATTGTTCTTTATTTCTTTTAGTATCTAATATTCTCACTTCCTTCATCTTTCTTTTGTCTCTCTTTTTTCTTTTGTCTCTCTTTTTATGTCTGTCTTTGTCTTTGTTTTTGTTTTTGCCTTTCTCTCTGTCTCTCTCTTTGTCTGACTTTCATTCTGTCTTTCTTTTGTCCGTCTTTTTTCCCATCTTTGCCTTTACTTATGCACATCATCATGTATGATTCCTGAATGCTTCTCTCCATTTGTATACGATGACCCGAGATCTCAATTTTCCTGCTGGCAAATGAAGCTGATTTTTATTTTATATATATATATATATATATATATATATATATATATATATATATATATATATATATATATATATATATAGACTAGGGTAGATTATGGTAGAATTTTACGACCCTGTTCATCTCTATCCTAATCGACTCCTGAAATGACCGCATCGCTGGCAGGGGAAGATGAGTTTTTATGATGATTATCAGTCTCGTGTATATCGCTCCCTCCCTCATCAGTCGAGGTTAGAGACATCCGTGACCTCGAAACACGAGCCGCGTCTTCACCTTTTCATCAACCGATCTGTGTTTACGCCAAAGTCGGGACGGGAAATCATCAATGATTACTTCAGATTCTATTCTGTTCACTATTATTTTCCAGAAATGTCTTTTTGTGTTCCGAATGAATAAACATTCCCTTTTAAGAAAAGATTCCTCATGGACATGCAGCTGAATTGTCACACACACACTCACACACACACACCACACACACACACACACACACACACACACACACACACAGACACATATATATGCTTTGTTTTTTTGGAAGCTGGGTCAGAGCGCAGGGGCAGAGCACAGTCAGCCATGAGACGGCTCGCCCTGGAGCACAGAGGGTTAAGGGCCTTTGCTCGAGGATGCAAGATTGTTAACTTTGTGATTCCGGGGGCTCGAACCCCCAACCTTCCGATGAGCAGCCCAGCTCCTTAACCACTGATCAGGAATATATATGTATATATATATATGATTCCCGTCTCGGCCATGTGTGTGTGGAGTTTTGCATTTTCCCCGTGCCTCCCCGTACCTCGGGTTCTCCGGTTTTCCTCTCCGGTCCAAAAACTGGTTTTTCGTCTTTTTGTTTCTTTTCTCCGTTTTCCTCCCCGGTTTGAAAACATGCACGGTAGGTTGATTGGCACCTTGGAAAATTGTCCCTAGTGTATGAATGTGTGTGTGTGTGTGTGTGTTGTGTGTGTGCCCTGTGATGGGTTGGCATTCCATCCAGGGTGTAATCCTGCCTTAATGCCCATAGACGCCTGAGATAGACACACACTCCGACTCCCCGTGACCCGAGGGAAGATCGGATAAAAAGCGGTAGAAGATGAATGAATGTGTGGTGTGTGTGTGTGTGTATGTGTATGTGTATATATGTATATATATACATATACATATATGGATGTATGTGTATGTATTGGGATGTGTGTGTGTGTGTGTGTGTTTATATTATGTGTATATGTATATCTATATATATATATTATATATATATATATATATATATATATATTAGATACACACATACTCACACACGCACCACTAGTTACATGTAACGGCATTAACGCATTACGCAAATCGGTAAATTCGTTACGGTTACTGAGGAAAAAAAAAAAAAAAAAACATGTACTTAAATTAGTTACTTTTGAAAATGACACAAAACCAAAAATGTCATCCGCACCTTCCACCCCCGTCAACAATTAGATTCTGATGCTGATATGCAGCTCACTTTCGAGAAATCTATAACCTATTTTCTCCCAGGGTCTGAAGGATGTATTTTTTTCTTAGGATGTCAAGTAAACTAAAGCGCCACCTAGTGGACAAATGAAATTAAATCAATAGGTAATCAAATGTAATCATTTACATTTACATTATATATTATATATATATATATATATATATATATATATATATATATATATATATATATACACATACATACATACATACATACATACATACATACATACATACATACACACTTTTTTTTTTATTCCCTTTTTTTTTTTTACATTTGTAATCCTTTCTTTACTTGGTTTTTGCCCATTAGCTAAATGACACCATATTTCATGTTAAACTCTTCTGGAAAGATGTTCCACTAGATTTTGTCGAGATGCGTGCTCAGTCTTCCATGCATCTGAAAGCATCTCTGATTATGCATTTCAATTCACTACCATAAAGTTGAGGTCAGAGCAACTAATGCAGGCCACTCGAGATCTTCCACTCCAGCCCATGTAAACCATATCATCTTGGAGCTCCTTTAATCGTCCCATGTCCCAAGACACCCAATAAACATCCTATCAATTTGTGGGGAAGAATCAAATACGGGTATAAAAAAAAAAACAAAAAAACATTGCACTCTTTTTGCAGGTTTCTGATTACAGACTGAATTGTCTATCGTGTTTTATTTGAGCCATGGTTTTCCCCAATCAATTTGTACCAGATGTTTTCCCTCAAAACAGAAGGAGTGATTCGGATCCTCTATCACGCTCTATAAACCACCATTTGTTTATCCGGACTGGACGCGGATGATCTCGTTGTTTTTCCCCGATTCGAACCAACTTGTAGGAATGTGACATATTCGGGGACTCCTGTTTTTTATTTATTTATTTATTTTTCCAGGACATAAACCTGAACCCCAGCTGTGGAGAACATCTGCCTTTTTGAACTGCCGCTAAACATTTTTAAAACCAGTAACCATTTTCCACTCGTGTCCTCCAGGGGAAAGATGTTTTAACGTTTGACTTTGTTTCCATCTGAAAAAAAAAAAATATTTCCTTTTTTTTAAAAAAAAATTATTATTATAATTATTATATTATAATTATATTATTATTTATTATAATTTTTATATTAATACTTTTTTTTTTCGCTCCCCAATAGACCGATGACAAAACAGCCAAGAACAGAAAGCAGAAGAAGGAAAAGCGAACGACTGAAAAGGATGACACGGAAGATAAGAGCGTGAGTTCCGACCGTGCCGGCTGGCCTTCTTAATGCGTCTTCTCAGGTGGACGAGTACGACCATGACACTTCGGATGAAGAGGTGAGCCGGCCTCCGAGGCTTTTTTTTTTACTTCGCTGTGGATATTCGGGGGTCGCACTTCCTCCGTGTTTGCACGCAGATGAACGCATTTACGTTTTCGCTTGAACTCCTGCAGAAATGCGTGACAGGTTCAGATTTGCGTTCCCTCACCGGCGGTAGCTAACGGCAAAGGAAAACAATCTCTAGCCTTCATTTTGTTCATGACACGCCCTGAAAAACGGTCCTCCTCCTCCTCCATAAGTACTGTCCACCGCTAATTGCGTCATCGGGTTCGTCGCTCCCGTTTTAGATGGCCAAAAAGTTCTTCTGCCACAATTGTATCGCAGGAGAAATTATTAACGCTTAAAAGCACACAATTAAATAAATAATTAAACGTTAATGTCGTATGAATGATGAATTCTTTTTTTTTTCAGACAAAATTCGATTTGGGATACATTGTGAAAATGGGTCCGCTATTTTTACGTGTCTGTAGTCACTGTTTGGGGCCGTCATGTTTACCTTTTTTTGAGGCGGAGAACTACGGAAGCCCGCTGTGCCAAACCGAGGTGAAATGGTACAATTTTCAACATCGGTATAAACCGTAAATTCTGAGTAATCAATAATGACGACGAGTCTCCCAGCTCTACAACATTCATTCATTCATCATTCATTCATCTTCTATCGCTTTATCCGATCTTTCTTTGGGTCACGGGGAGTCTGTGCCTATCTCAGGCGTCTATGGGCATTAAGGCAGGATACACCCTGGATGGAATGCCAACCCATCGCACACACACACACACACACACACACACACACATCACACTAGGGACAATTTTCCAAGGTGCCAATCAACCTACCATGCATGTTTTTGGACCGGGAGGAAACCGGAGAACCCAGAGAAAAACCCCCTGAGGCACGTGGAGAACATGCAAACTCCACACACACACGGCCGAGACGGGAATCGAACCCGGACCCTGTCGGTGTGAGGCGAACGTGCTAACCACTAAACCACCATGCCCCCCAGCTCTACAACAATTACAATCAATTATCGTGAGCAACCAGCGACCAAGGATTTTACATTTTGGCCTTGGAAAATTGATCTCTCCGACGACCAAATCTTAGCCAAATTTGGCTTGACCCTTTCCCCCTCCCCCGGCATTCCCGGAGATCATTTTGACAAAATATGTTGAAATTAAAGAACAGGCATGCACAAAGTGTACTATGTGTGCTTTTAAACAGGTGACCTTTAATGTACATGGGATGAGCACCGAAACACCCGCCTATACACTGTTGATTTGGTCTAAGATGTACGACGTAAGGCTGATTTATACTTCTACGTCGGGTGAATTATACTTCTGTATCGCTCTGTAGTAACTCTTGCGAAACGCTTACGCAGTGTTGAGTTTCTTCGTTGGTGCTTCGAGTGTATTTTCGCACTGGTCCTGTGATGCTTTCGGTTGTTTGGTCGGCTTGGCAGCATTGTCCAGTGTATTCCCGCCATTTTTCATGGACATGGACCAATCACAGGTGCGCGTCAGGTTACATAGTCTAAAAAGTATAAATCAATTACGCAAAAGTATAAATCATTATAAAAAAGTATAAATCAAAATTAATATAATAATAATAATAATAATAATAATAATAATAATGAAAACTCACCTTAGAGACCTTGTAAATCCCTGTAAGCAATCCCATATAACGTAGTTAAGTAAGCTACGGCGGAAACCATTTCACTCATTTCAGGAGCAATGAGACTACGGCACAATGTTCACTATCGTCATCACTTGCGTAATCAGACGGAACCTGCAGTGTAGCCGCGTAGATTATTAATAATGTCAAATTAAAAAAAAAAACGAAAACCTGCGAACAACACCTACACACAAACACAAGTGTGAATACACTGCCGTGAACCAGGACGCGAAAAAAACTGTGGGGTGTAAATAAGCCATTTTAAATGAGGTTTAAAAACTCATTTAGAGGTTTTAAATGTAGTATTATTTTTATTATATATATATATATATTCAATATAATATTATATCTATATATATTATATATATATATATAATTGTGTGGGTAATGTATGTATATATATATATATATATATATATATATATATATATATATATAATATATAA
>JACRUU010000007.1:11244036-11246536 GCA_030449085.1 Kryptopterus vitreolus
ATGTCTGTCTGTCTGTCTTTGGACACTCGCATTCTATAATGACCCCCCCTCATGTCTGTCTGTCTGTCTTTCTCTGTACACTCTTTATTCTATTACATTACCCCCCCCCCCCCCCTCATTCGTCTGTCTGTTGTCGTCTGGCTTTCTGTACACTCGTATTCTATGAATTACCCCCCCTCATGTCGTCTGTCTGTCTGTCTTTTGTTACACTCTTGTATTAGATTACTTACACCCACCCCTAGTCTGCGTCTGTATGTCTGTCTTTCTCTGTACACTCTGTATTTATTACATACACCCCCCCCTTCATGTCTGTTGTGTCTTCTGTCTTTATCTGGTTGTGCACTCTGTATTATATTCATAACCCCCCTCATGTCGGTCTGTTGTCGTGATCTCTGTACACTCTGTATTATATACATACACCCCCCCTCATGTCTGTCTGCTTATTTCTCTTACACTCTTATTCGATTACATTACACCCCCCCTATGTCGGTCTGTCTGTCTTCTATGTACACTCTGGTCTATTACATTACCCCCCCCTCACCCCTTGTTTGTTGTCTGGCTCCTGTACATCTGTATCTATTACATACACCCCCCCCTATGTCTGTCTGTCTGTCTTTCTCTGTCTCTGTTTATTCTATTACATTACACCCCCCATGTCGTCTGTCTGTCTTCTTCTTCTTTCTTTCTTCTGTGCACTCTGTATCTATTACATACACCCCCCTATGCGGGTCTGTCTGTTTCTGGCTTTCTCTTTATCTGAATCTATTACATTAACCCCCCCCCTCATGTCGGTCTGTCTGTCTTTCTCTTTCTTCTCGTACACTCTGTATTCTATTACATTAACACCCCCCCCTCATCTGTCTTTCTTTCTTTCTTTCTTTCATTTCTTTATCTGTACACTCTGTATTCTATTACATTACACCCCCCCTCATGTCTTTCTTTCTTTCTTTCTTTCTCTCTACATTCTGTATTCTATTACATTACACCCCCCATGTCTGTCTTTCTTTCTTTCTTTCTTTCTTTCTCCGTCCCTCTTGTATTCTAATACATTACACCCCCCTCATGTCTTCTTTCTTTCTTTTTGTACATCTGTATCTATTACATTCTGTATTCTATACATTACACCCCCCATGTCTTTCTTTCTTTCTTTCTTTCTTTAGTGTGCACTCTGTATTCTATTACATTACACCCCCCATGTCTTTCTTTCTTTCTTTCTTTAGCTGTGCACTCTGTATTCTATTACATTACACCCCCCCATGTCTGTCTGTCTGTCTGTCTGTCTTTCTTTCTTTCTTTCTATTTCTTTCTCTGTGCACTCTGTATTCTATTACATTACACCCCCATTTCTGTCTTTCTTTTTTCTTTCTTTTTTTCTTTCTTTTTCTTTCTTTCTTATTTATGCTGTGCACTCTGTATTCTATTGCAGTACAGCCCCCCTCCTCATGTTTTTCTTTCTTTCTTTCTTTCTTTCTTTCTTTCTTTCTTTCTTTCTTTCTTATCTATTCAGTATTTAACAAACCTTCTTTCTTTCTTTTCTACTTGTATTTAACACAATTTTTCCTCCTTTCGTGCTGGTGAGTTTAAGACGCCTCGAGAGTTGTGATGCAGACCTTCTCTCACTACCAGGAGCTCTGCGACGTCTCATATTTGCATGTGGAGCCATTAAAGAATTCTTCCTGTTCTCTTTAATTTAAACGGCCCATTAAAAACCGTTGAACCTCGGCAGGCGGAGGGCCGCCGCGTCTGCCAGGCTCGGCAACATGTCAGCCATCCAAAACTGTTCTTGGCAGTTCCATACCAACCCCAAGTGAACTATGAACAGTGGTCTTGGTCTTTTTTTTTTGTTTGTTTTTTTTTGGTTTGGTGGGGGTCCTCGCTGTGTGTGTGTGTATGGGAGCCGGTGACCACCTGTAAGCACTGAGCAGTATACAGCAGGGTTGGTTTCCAGATATGGTAGCATCTGCGTAGGCTTCCATTTGGGCACCTCGCCGTTAACAGCGCCTAACGATTTATTTTCGGCTTGGTCGTTTTGGCGCCGAGCCCAGAGAAGTCGAGAGAGATGATTATTAGCCTCGTGTTTATAATAGCGAGTTGCCCACATGGACGCGTACATCTGGTTTTTAGAAGGTGGCGGTCCATCTGGGACAGTCCGTGTCCTGTTTCTTCCAGAGGGGGAAAAAAAAAGCTGTCCTAGGGTCACTTCTTGTGGCTTTGGAAACTACAGGAGCTGCAGGAAAGATCTCTGCGGGAAGATGCTCATCGCTGTCTCATTTTCTCACAATTTTACATAACCAGCAGTGTCTTTATTTATTTATTTATTTATTATTATTCATTCATTCATTCATCTTCTACCGCTATATCCGATCTTCCCTCGGGTCACGGGGAGCCTGTGCCTATCTCAGGCGTCTATGGGCATTAAGGCAGGACACACCCTGGATGGAATGCCAACCCATCGCAGGGCACATATTTATTATTATTTATTTATTTATTTATTGAGAGA
>JACRUU010000007.1:11251536-11254036 GCA_030449085.1 Kryptopterus vitreolus
ACTTTAGCTATTGTTCAGTCCTTTAACTATGATATGTAATGTGTTGTTTTTTTTTTTTTTTTTTTTTCTGTGCTGGAGTCCGAGTGCCTTCCTGTCCATGATCAGTTCCAGCCGATCATTATGATCCGATTCCACCATTTAGCTTTTAACACCCCTCGTATTTAAACCATTCCGAGCACGCTCTTGAACGAACCAATACATGTTAAATAAATACCAGTCGCAGACGATAGTGCCGGTGAATCTGCAGACGGTTTATTGAGAATGAAGAGGGAACGAGTGTCATGCTGTAATAACTACAGATCCTCTTTTACACCAGCCTGCCTTTCTGTAGAGGAGATGTTTGTCCAATGAAACTCCTTCCCTCAGTAATACCGGAGTAAGGGGATTCGAGCATGGACGGTGGACGCTGAGCGGATGTTTGTGTGTGTGTGTGTGTGTAATCGAAGCGTCCGCACAAAGGCCTGCTTTCAGTCGTCTTCAATCTGCTGAAATCAATATGGTGATAAAATTGACAGGTCGCTCGTAAATTAGGTGGAATTTTGGCCCGTCAGTGCGTCTATCAGCAGGAAATCTCTTTTTAATAGTCCGTTTAAGGAGAAGCCGGGACGTGTTTTTCTAAGTCGACGGGGGGAATGTTGATCTAGAGCACTTGTCTGGGCTTTCGGGGGTAGCGAGCGAGTTTCGAGGGTGGTCCGGGGGACGTGACTTAGGCGGATTGTGGAACGCAGGGAGGCTCAGGCGGAGCGGAGCGGAGCGGCACCCCCCTTCCCCCGGCTCTCTTCAGTTCGGGGGGCAGAGTCTTGCAGGTGCGCGGAGGTAGGCGGGGTGAAGCGCAGGGGCCGGCGAGGAGGGGGAAGGGGGGGGTGTTTAGGTGGGAGGAGAGGATTGGGGAGAGATGAATTTTCAGCCGCTGCCAAACTAGCCACCTGTCGTTCCGTCGTTTTTAGGATTTCCTTTTCATCCGGTCTTCAACACAGCTCCCTGTTGGCCCAACGTGTGTCCGGCCAGAAGGCCCTGATTGAAACCAACTGCCTGCGAGCGTTTGTCATCACGGGTTTGGGGGGGGGCGGGGGTGGGTTTTTCTGGAGCGAACTCCTGCCGCGGGTGCAAAGGGGTTACGCAGAGGCTTTAGAAAAAGCACTTTTTCAGCACTTTTTTTTTATTTTTTTTTTTTTTTAAACGCATACCTGTTGACAAAATCTGTCCATCCCCCGTCAGCAAGACGAACGGCGCGTACGTCCAGTCATCCGTGACGGATTCTCGTCTTTTTATTTTCCCCTTATCCAGCATTTTAGAGAAATGAAGAGTTCTCTCCCTGGCGTTATGCGCTAACTTTATCCGCGCACAGGAAGTGTTTACCTTCCACTCGTAAATACCGACTGTTAACGAAACCGAATAAATAAATAAATAAATAAATAAATATATATATATCTGTATGGAGCTAACATCTGGATGTTTTGGGTTAATGGTTAAGGAAAGGAAAGTTGCAATCTCGGGGCAAACTGTTTGCTCTCTTGGCCCCGACTAAATGGCTTTCACTTCTGTCATAATACTGGAGTCTGTAGTGAGGAAAGCTTCAGGGCATCATTAGATATTTAATTTTCAATAAATAACGACTTTCTCTGAGTGATGTACCGGATGCTCGGAGGACCAGGTGGGAAACCCATTTCAACCCCCGGTTGCCAAAATGCAAACTTTCCACATGCATTTTCCAAAGTTAAAGCCCTGTGTACAAGAATCTCCAGGTTATTTATTTATCAGGAATTACTATGGCAAGGTTTGGACTCGAGAGCAAATATCAGCCATGTTTTTTTTTTTTTTTTTTTTTTTTTTTTTTTTCTTTTTCTTCTTCCTCCCCTTTTGAGAAATTCACCAATTGACCTGCACTTCTTTTTTTTTTTTTTTTTTTTTTTTTTTTTTGCTTCATATAAGATAATGAAGGGAAAATGGACGGAGGTGATAAAGGCTATGATGATAACGTTCTCGGACAAAACAAAAAGGTTATTTTATTTTATTTATTTATTTTTCTCCTCTCTCTCTCCTTTTTTTTTTTTCCCTCCATAGTTTAGAAATAATGGCGGAATTTATTTTATTGGTGATAAAGGCTATGATAAGAACGTTCTCGGACAAAACAAAAAGGTCGTTTTATTTATTTATTTATTTTTCTCTTCTCTCTCTCTTTTTTTTTTTTTTTTTTTTTAACATAGTTTAGAAATAATGGTGGAATTTATTTGATTTATTTTGCTTCACATAAGATAATGAAGGGAAAATGGACGGAGGTGGTGATAAGGTGCTTTAACCCCCCCCCCAAGGCTATTTAACCCCCCCCCCCAAAAAAAAAACAATCTGATGCTAAGCAGAGTAGAATCAGGGCCAGACCAGTCGACTCGTCATCTGCTAACCATCCTCCAGACAGACTCGGGCCTGGAGGAAACTTGGCCATTGGGACCATTATTACAGTCACTTCCAGTCTCTTTGCAGTGGAGTCGGAGTTTGAAAA
>JACRUU010000007.1:11264036-11274036 GCA_030449085.1 Kryptopterus vitreolus
TCCACCCTCCTCAGTCCCACACCTCTCACCAGACACGGTTCCAGCTGCGGGATGTGTCTCCGGGCCAGAGCGCCGTCAGTCTAGGGTTATGCTCCCGGCGTGTGCTGTGCGTGACCGCAGCTGCTGCGATCCAGCCATCAGAGGCACGGCTGCTGCGAGCGCGTGGGCTTCGGCGGGGGTGTCTCCGTCTGGACAGGCCCTGAGGATATGGGCCTCTGTATCACTTTCAGACTGGTGCAACACAGTCAGCTTAATTTAAGCCAGACACAGATCAACCCAAGGCCTCATGCACACATCCTCACACACAATTCACAGTATCTTACTCCAACCTGTTAAGGTCACAACAACTTCATATAAATCGTATACGCAGAGATATTACGCAGAGAGAGAGAGAGACCCGAGATGGATCGGCTCTTCTCATTCGAAACGGTACTTATTGCCCCCCCCCCACCCCAGTGTTCCCGCTCTGTCCTTTAATGGTGCTTTTTCTCTTGGGTCCGTTTTCACCGTGTTGAGCATATAAACAGGCTGGAAATAGGAACGAGCAGAGGAGGACTTCTGCGAATTTAGTTATTCCATTGTAATAAGTAATATGAACATCTCCAGGGTTGATATTAAAAGGGGGCAGTGCGGCGTGTTCTTCCGTGAGGTACGGAGATTGTGGTGTTTTCTGATGTTTTGCACACTGGACATGAAAAAAAAGGAAAAAAGAGAAAAAAAAAAAAAGACCGGAATCTGCAAAAAATAAATAAATAAATAAAATAAAATATAATAATATATATATATATATATATATATATATATATATATATATATATATATATATATATATATATAGATAGATAGATTATGATATATATAGATAGATAGATAGATATAGATATATATATATATATAGATATAGATATAGATATTTGTATTTTTTTTTTTTTTAAGTGAATTATTTCCTTATATTCTTTCCTCCCCTGCATTGAGTTTTGGATTGGATTTGCATTGGATATTAGTCCCCCGGTCATTTTCCAATTTCTGATTTTTTCCAGCAGGCTGTTAGCGGTAGCCGTAAGCGGCGTTTCTAATGGGCCGCGTGCTGCCAGTCGTGAAAACCCACACAGTAAGAGCGAACGCACCTCGCAAAACGACGACACGCGTTCTCTCGACGCATCCCCCCCCCCCCCTCCTCCCCCGTTTGGATGAGGCGAGTGGAAAGTGGAGTGGCGGACACAGAATTCCACGGTGGGGTGAAGATTACTTGTATTATAAATGATCCCATTAGAAGGAAAGGCGAACCTACACTTGTGGAAAAGCGGCACAGTCTGCTGAATTCGCTCCATGCTAGTATGCTATGGAACCACTTCCATAAATCCCCTCGCTAAAGCATTTCTAACGTCTCGGTTTGTGCCCCAATGTTCCCCCCCCCCCCCTTTCCTCGGCAGCGTCCAGCCCGTGCCGCCACAAATGACCCTGTTGCTGGAAAAAATCTCAGGGCCAAGTTAAGTTCATACAACAGCTCGGCTTTAAATGTCTGGAACTGTAGAATCTCGATATAACGTTTCTATTATTATTTTATCGTATAGCACTTTTAACACATGACATGGCTTCAATGCAGGTATCCCCTGATATAGAGCTTATAATAATATGAATGTTCCTTATAATACTATGTTTATCCCAAATGAGTGAGCCAGTGGCCATGGTGCCAAGTAAACACTCCACATGACTCAAAAGGGTACACAGGGTACAGAGACTGCTCTCCTGGCACTCAGGGAAAAACTTCATTGTCCTCCGTCCTCATCCTACTAGATCTTTCAGCAGCTTTTGATAAGACCACAAGAACCCCGTTGGCTACCCTCGGGAGTCTTGGTATCTCCGGAGCTGCATGGAATTGGTTTTGCTCCTACCTGGAAGGTCGATCATCTCAGGGAACAAACTCACCACTGGTGTCCCACAAGGCTCAGTACTCGGTCCTCTTCTTTTCTCACTCTACAACTCATCTTCTCCTTCCCTCCGTCAGATACAACAGCGTCTGCTGGAATATCAGCCTGTCTTATCTGACACTGCTTCGTGGATGAGCGTTCGTCAGCTCAAACTCAACCCGAAGAAAACCTACGTCTATGCTTATTGTGTACTTAAGTTTGTATCCACCCTTCATGAATGAATTTATCCTCAGATGGAGCCCTAAATGTAATATAATGTAAATGTAAAGGGTACTGAGTGCCACTGAATCTAACCGGGGAGGTGGTGTAGCCCAGTGGTTAAGGTGTTGGCCTCTGGACCGGAAGATCACGGGTTCAAACCCCACCACTACCAAGTTGCCACTAGTGGGCCCTTGAGCAAGGCCCTTAACCCTCAGTTGCTCAGTTGTTAGTCGCTCTGGATAAGGGCGTCTGCCAAATGCCGCAAATGTAAATGTAAACCAAACAACACTCCAACATTCGGAAAAGCATGATTTCCCTGTAGATACGAGGTGGTAGCAGTTCTTCCAGACTATAATAGCGTGCGTTCAAGAAATCCCGCATGAAACTGGGCCACGGAGACACTTGACACGACTAATACGGCGCAGCTAAGGCAGACAGACCTTCAATGGCCTTCCAACCCCCTCCGAAAATGTCAAAATCGTTCGGCAACTCGTGCACGATGATCGCCAGAGAACAAAACAGTCGGCATGATGTCGCGTCTGCACCCATCCTACTCGCCAAAATTGGCCTTCCTCTTCCCCGGAGGTCTTGATGAAACCTCAAAGGTCGCCACTTTGACACCACTGCGAAGATCCAGCGCGGTATAGCAGAAGGTGCTTGACTTCCAGGACACATTCCCGAAGTGGCATATAAAGACGTGCAGCTATATGCATGTCTAGACCCGCCCCTTTCTTCCCACACCCACCCTATGACCCGTTCTGTGTTACTTGCTGACAATTTTATTGGGTGCAGCTGCATGATGTAGGTATACAATTACTGACTGACTTTTGAACTCATTGTTACTATTCACAAATTGTGTACTTGTGTTATGCTTGACAATACGAAGAGACCACTATATGCTGTTTAGAATATACATATATACATATGTTGTCTCAGGGAAACGACAGCATAGCATGTTTGTGGAGATCTATTCACAAGCCCCTGGAGCCCCTCAACCACCGACTCCCCCCAACCCCCAATTGTTGGTTCGTTCCATCATGCCTCTGTACGCAACTGCATCGGTGATGAAAGTGTCCTGTCCTCCACACATCCTCCTTCGCTACCACCTATTTCCATCTCCGTTCTCCGTATCCCCAGATCTTCCTGAGCACGCAGATGCGTCCATAAATGTCTGAAATATCTCACACACTCTACTAATAGACCACTGCGCTCACACAGGGACCAGAGGCCCGGGACCGCAGTACTCGCAGTGGATACGCCACATCCGTAACGACACCCCGTCAGCTGTTTAAGGCATTATCAGAGTCCGGATCCCATTCTTCCGTTTCTCCTAAAGCGCTCGCTGTGCTTCCCTTCATTTACCGTGTCGCTTTACCTCCGATACGACGTCGGGAGTTCTCGTACAGATTCGGCTCAGCACGGAGAAAGTACATCACATTAGCACCAAATGATCCATCGGATTCGAGGTCGATTAATGGACGAGTCGTGAATATATGTTCAGTGTCGAGTGCAGACGTGCAACTACAACAGCATCACTAAAAGGAGAATCACAATAAACATCCTAAATCACAAACAAAAACAAATCACCCAAATGAGGATGGGGTTCTCCGAGTCTGGTTCCCCTCAAGGTTTCTTCCTGGTCTCAGGGAGGGGGGGGTTAGAGCATATCTCTCTATTATCCGCACTTTCTCCGTCCTTCTCTCGGATTTGGCAAGTGAAGTACACTGAGCTCAAATCAGTTCGAGGTGCTTTGTGATTGTATGTATTTATTTATTTATTTTGGCACACTATCACGCCCTGCAGCACATAAACCAAAAGTGGCTTAGGATATCGCTGGTTAGCCTGATTGGCATTGTCTTCTTTGATTGCAATTAAGGACCCTATGCAAGGACATCAATGCAAGTGGTTAAGGATTATCCCTCTTATACCATGGTCACTTACTAACACTAACAAGTCCAAGCTGTTGTTGATGTTTGCAATGAGTAAAAAAAAATTACTTTTTTTGCTAGATGTTTAATTTACGAGTTCTTCCCACTTGAAATGATATATAGTGCTAGAAGGTCGCATTTAAAATGGCATCGTCTTCCCTATTTTGTCCAATTCAGTGATTGGCTACCGAGTTCACACCTTCCAGCCAATCAGAATCGAGTCTTCACCTCTCATGCATATTAACCTTCAGATCTTTAAACTGTTGATATCACCTGGCACTTCGTTTTCTTCCAAATAACCCGCCAGGCTGCTGGCGATCAGACCCGTGTTCCGACAGATGTATAGATACGCTACAGAGACACGCTTTTCGCAATTCGCAGTAAATTACTCGGATTTAGAGTGCTTAAAGCATCTTTCCATCTGATGCGTGCTGTCGTCCGGGTCGCTCCTTTAAGGTCGTCCAGACTGGTGATTTCTGGATCTGTTTTCAGGAATAAATATGTACTTGATCACATTTATTTGCATTGAGAGTCCTTTTTTTTTCCCTCCCCCTGTCTAGACAGTCTCGGGTTATAGGGCACATTTTAAAAGGAGGGGGAAAAAAAAAAAGGAACTGTCGGAAGATTTTTTATTTTTTTTTCCTCCCCGAAAGGAATATTGGACAAGAATAGTGACGGTCTTGAGGAGGGGGAAAAAATGAAAAGGTTTCGTTTGATGCATCAAAGTCAAAGTAATCTATGATTGTTTTCCACTGCCGTAAAATAAACTGTACAGCGAATAAAAATAAATAAATAAGTCGTGCGTGCGGTTTATTGTCTGAACGTGGATTTGTTCTTAAATCGCATGCCTTAACCCGAGTGCTTTAGCCCGTCCCACATATGGAATAATTCATTTCTTCAAAGGTAATATATCCGTCTAGGTATACACTCTACCGGATTTTTACCTCACCTCGCAACCCATTATTCTGCTGCGTGGGAGGAATTTAGCTCTTTCTACACTGCTTTTACTTTAAGTATATCGGAAAGGACACCGCAAAACATTTTCATAAGATGAAGAACATTTAAAATTTCGTATTCTTGTCCTGCACAGCACTACGACCGGGGCGGAAAATGTGAGCCGTTCTCCTGTCAACGTGCGGCAAAGACTCTCCGCGATTTTCCTTTCCTAAAACTGGTAGTGATCCTGTCAGTGGCACCGACTTATCCCCCCCCCCCCCCCCCCCCCCCCCCCCCCCCCCCCCTTTATTTTTTTTTTTCCACTAAAGCCACAGGGCAGCTTCGTGATCGTCAAAAAGCAAACCAGAGGGGAAGTCTCAGCTCGACACTTCTGCTCGGGTTTGTTGTGATTGGGGGAAGTTTTTGCGGCCTCCCCCCGACCTGTTTTGATGGATGAGCCTGTCATTTGCCTGCCACTGCGTGTCTTGTTGTGCCAGTGCTACATCCCGCTAACCTCCTAGGTTCTAGCAATCCGTACCCAGGCGATCAACATCTGCTAGGTTATCGGTTAGACGCGACTTGGACGACTTTTCTGAAGGAGGACTTCGTAACATTGAGTGCTTGGATATCTTCTGATACTAATATGGGAATCGAATTGGGAATATCGCCTTCACCCGACAGCTTCGAATGAGGTGTTCAACATGAAAAGACGATCCCCCAGAGGTCGCTCGCCGAACTCTGCCGAGTTCCTCAAACCCCATAAACCTCGTGAAAATATGAGGGGGGTCATGTTCACCATTACAGCCTCGTGAACGATGAGGCGTCTTCTTAAATCTGGCCTTTCTGCCTTTGATCCATTCTCATAAAGGTCGTGTTTCATGGGTGGGGTATCCTGGATCACGGTTTATAAAAACCCGCTAGTGTGGCATTACCTCAACTTGGAGCTGGGCGATATGTCATGTAAATTCATTCATTCATCTTCTACCGCTTTATCCGCTTTATCCGATCTTCCCTCGGGTCACAGGGGATCCTGTGCCTATCTCAGGAGTCTATGGGTATTAAGGCAGGATACACCCTGGATGGAATGCCAACCCATCATTACACACACACACACACACACACACTCACATTCATACACTAGGTATTTTCCAAGGTGCCAATCAACCTACCGTGCATGTTTTTTTTGGACCGGACCGGGAGGAAACCGGAGAACCCGGAGAAAAACCCCCTGAGGCACGGGGAGAACAAGAACATGCAAATTCCACACACACATGGCCGAGACGGGAATTGAACCCCGACCGTGGAGGTGTGAGGCGAACGTGCTTCACTGCAGCCACTGTACCCCCTGCAGTAGATTCTTAACAGTTTATTTGTTTTATATATATATATATATATATATATCTATAGATATATATATATATATATATATATATATATAATATATATATATATATATATATATATCTATTCATTCATTCATTTTCTACCACATTTATCCGATCTTCCCTCGGGTCACGGGGAGTCTGTGTCCTATCTCAGGCGTCTATGGGCATTAAGGCAGGATACACACTGGATGGAATGCCAACCCATCGCAGGACACACACACACACACACATTCACATAAACATTCATACACTAGGGACAATTTTCCAAGGAGCCAATCAACCTACCGTGCATGTTTTTGCATGTACCGTACATGACCGAGATGAGAATCGAACCCGGATCCTGGCGGTGTGAGGCGAACGTGCTAACCACTATGCCACTGCCACCGTGCCCCTATATATATATATATCTGAAAAAAACGAGCATTTCGGATTCGTCAAAGCGCCGGCATGTTGTATTTCGTATTTTCCCAATTGTAATGCGGGACGGGAGGCGAAGAACTACGGAAGCTCATTGTGCCAAACCGAGGTGAAACCGTATTTTCGACACATCGGCATAAACCGTAAACTCGAATTAACACAAGTAAGTTAACTAAGATAACCTCCAAACTGGAGATAGGATCGCGTACGCTTATACACCAATTCTTTTGTTAGTAATTGTGATCTAGATTTACCTCAGACCTATGGTGCCAGTTAGCGCGTTTTCATTACTGTTCGAAATGCGCAAATTTAAATAGCAAATTGAAGATGCGCCAAATATGGCAAAGAAGTTTTTCCGCTCGCGTGAGGTGGTGGTTTTTTTGTAGACGATGCGAAGAAGTAAGGGAGGAAATAATGGAAACGGTCCCCCCCTTCCCCCCCCCCCCCCCCCCGTATTTCCAGGTCACATGATGTACATGAACAGGCTGGTCATTTTTTGTAATGACTTACGAGTTTTAGTCACATGACATGGTTAATGGACACACCGTCATTCCGTAATTTTTTTTTTTTTTATCAACGTTTAGAAAATATCGCAAATTTGCAATGGAAACGTGACTAGTGTTGCAGATTGGGCAAGTCGTTTATATATATATATATATATATATATATATAAAAGTAAAACAGGATGTTGCTTGGTTTACTGTTCCTGTTGTTTCACCGTCACTTGTTGTAACTTTGCACTTTTTTAAACCACTTTCTAACAAGTTGTTTGCTCATGTCAGTCTGTAATCCATAGCTCTGTTAATATCAGCATCCTCTTTGTGATTTTCTTCCTGCATACCCCCTCCCCCCTCACACACACACACACACACACACACACACACACACACCTCCAGAGCACAGCAGCTTTACTCATACCAGACACTTCATAATGGCCGTGTTTTCCTGCTGAATTGAAAGCAGGTGAGTTGGAGAGCTTTCAGGGTCGAGGTGGACCTCTGTGTCCCTCTGCTTCGTGTTCCGTCCTTCCACACTGTCGCTGGAGTCGGAAAATCTCTTGGATTATTTATTTATTTATTTATTTATGATGATGATGATGATGATGATGATGTGTCGAGGGACTTGGATTAAGTTTTACTCAGGATCAGGATAGTGTTCCGGATGTCATGTTGTAGAATTTTGACCTATTTTTTATTTATGTTTATGTTTAGGAAATCTGGTATTCTAGATGTAATCTCCTGACTCACTCTGGATAACACGATGTCTCGGGTTCGGGATCAATTCATCAGTCGGCATTTCAGCCCAGACAACAACAAAATAGTGATTTATAGGTTTACAAGGAATTTCCTAAAAATATATAAGTACATTTACGGCATATCGCAGACGCCCTTATCTAGAGCAACTTACAACTGAGCAATTGAGGGTTAAGGGCCTTGCTCAAGGGCCCACTAGTGGTAGCTTGGTGGTTGTGGGGTTTGAACCCATGACACCTAAACCACTAAACCACCACCTCCATATAAGTAACATTTACAGTTTGGGAATACTGATACAGGTTTAAATACATATTTAAGAGTCTGGGCAATTAGAAAACCATTAGGTGTGGTTTTAGTTTTTAATCTTTATTTGTAATGTTATTTATTTGTTTTTATTTTAACACATGGACATTGTCTCAACAGCTTTACGCAGTTAAAGTAGATTAAAAAAAAGTAGATCATTTATAAGGTTAGTGCCTATAGTTTTGACCTAGAGCTGGACGATATTCCACATAAAGTGAATCTCTGATATTTGTTATTTATTTACCTATTTTATAGAAAATTACATTTTCAATTTTGGATACGGTAGGAAAATGTCCTCTATTTTTACCCTTTTTTTTGTTTGTTTGTTTTACATTGTTTTTGGTCATGTTTATCCCGCACCTCCACACACCCCTTATAATTAGTTTAACCGGAACCGGGAGCATTTCCCATATAACACCTTGCATCACACAATGAATGACATCTTCTCTTATATTAGTCTGTTTATTCCGAGGTCATGACCACCACCCCTCAGATCCAGTCTGTATCATGATCACATGGTCACTGCAGTTCCCTGATCCAGATGATGATCAGCACTGATGGACCACCATCATGAATACAGTATATTAGTTAGTTGGTAGAGGAGGACTGATGAACAAACTCCAAAGGGAACCGTCTTTATCATAATTTATGTATATCATATTTATTTGGGGGTGACTTGGTGGTTAGCACATTCGCCTCACACCTCCAGGGTCCGGGTTCGAGTCCCGTCTCGGCCATGTGTGTGTGTGGAGTTTGCATGTTCTCCCCGTGCCTCAGGGGGTTTTTCTCCGGGTTCTCCAGTTTCCTCCCCCGGTCCAAAAACATGCACGGTAGGTTGATTGTCACCTTGGAAAATTGTCCCTAGTGTATGAATGTGTGTGTGAACATGTGTGTGTGTGTGTGTGTGCCCTGCGATGGGTTGGCATTCCATCCAGGGTGTATCCTGCCTTAATGCCCATAGACGCCTGAGATAGACACAGACTCCCCGTGACCCGAGGGAAGATCGGATAAAGCGGTAGAAGATGAATGAATGAATGAATACTTATTTGGGTAAGAATAAGAATATTCACAGAGATACATGATATCTAGTAAACAACAACTTACCGGAGCAATATGGTTCGTCAAAAAAACAAACTTTCACCTTCACAAACCTCTCATTCATTCATTCATTCATTCATTCATTCATTCATCTTCTACCCTTATATCCGATCTTCCCTCGGGTTACGGGGAGTCTGTGTCTATCTCAGGCGTCTCTGGGCATTAAGGCAGGATACACCCTGGATGGAATGGCCAACCCATCGCAGGACACACACACACACACACACACACACACACACACACACACACACACACACACACACACACACACACACATATTTACACACTAGGGACAATTTTCCAAGGTGCCAATCAACCTTACCGTGCATGTTTTTGGACCGGGGAGGAAAACCGGAGAACCCGGAGAATGAATTTTTCCGGAGAAAAACCCCCTGAGGCACGGGGAGAACATGCAAACTCCACACACACATGGCCGAGACGGGAATCGAACCCGGATTCACAAACGTCTCCGTTTTACAAATGCGTTAACTCTAATTCGCTGTGGATAATAGACTAGGTGCCGAATCAGTGTGCATTCTTCCTTCCAT
>JACRUU010000007.1:11279036-11286536 GCA_030449085.1 Kryptopterus vitreolus
CCTTCTGCTGTTTCACGCAATATGTACAGTATTGTAACATTCGGTAATAAATGTTTTTTGTTTGTTTGTTTGTTTTTTTTTCCCCCCCATGGATGTCCTTGAATACACACCAGAGACTGGCGTGGGAACAGCAGGACCCCGAGGACCGCAAGGTGAACTTCCTGCCGCAGAAGTTCTCCTGTCTTCGCGCCGTCCCCGCCTTCTCGCGCTTCATCCACGAGCGCTTCGAGCGCTGCCTCGACCTCTACCTGTGTCCCCGTCAGCGCAAGATGAGAGTGGGTCTTTCTCACTGCTTTTATACCATGACGTGTGACTTGTAACAGTGTGTGATCTGTTTATAGTATAACTGATTACGCCGAATAGATATCAAACATTACGGACGGATTCGGATGGATGGAGGGATAAATAGATGATAGATAATTAGATGCAGGGATAAATAGATAGATGATAGATAAATAGACGGAGGGATAAATAGATGGATGATATATAATTAGATGGAGGGATAAATAGATAGATGATAGATAAATAGACGGAGGGATAAATAGATGGATGATAGATAATTAGATGGAGGGATAAATAGATAGATGATAGATAAATAGATGGATGATAGATAATTAGATGGAGGGGTATTTAGATGGCTGTAGGGATGAATAGATGGATGATTAACAGTACGATGCAGGGATAAATAGATGGACGCATTCATGTATAAATAGATGAAGGGATAAATAGGTGGACTGATGGATGCATGTATAAATAGATGCATGGATGGATGGATAAATAGGTGGATATAAATAATTGGATGGGGGGATAAATAGATGGTAGATAATTAGTGAGGGACGAATAGATGGATGATAGATAATTAGATGGAGGAATAAATAGGTGGATGATAGTCAGTACGATGTAGGGATAAATAGATGGATGGATGGATGCATGTATTAATAGATGCATGGATGGATGGATAAATAGGTGGATATAAATAATTGGATGGGGGGGATAAATAGATGATAGATAATTAGATGGATAGATAAATAGATAGATGATAGATAATTAGATGGGTGGATGGATATGGATGGAATGGATGGGATAGTGTATGTGTGTATGTGTAGTATATATATATATATATATATATATATATATATATATATATATATATAGATATATATATATGATATATATATCTATATATATATATATATCTATATAGGGGGTACGGTACGGTGGCTTAGTGGTTTGCACGTTCGCCTCACACCGCCAGGGTCCGGGTTCGATTCCTCAGGATCACAGGGTCTCGACCATGTGTGTTGTGTGGGAGTTTGTATGTTCTCCCCGTGCCTCAGGGGGTTTTTCTCCGGGTTCTCCGGTTTCCCCCCGGTCCAAAAAACATGCACGGTAGGTTGATTGGATAAATTGTCCCTAGTTTATGAGGAATGTGTGTGTGTGTGTGTCCTGTGATGGGTTGGCCATTCCATCCAGGGTGTATCCTGCCTTAATGCCCATAGACGCCTGAGATAGGCACAGACTCCCCGTGACCCGAGGGAAGATCGGGATATAAGCAGTAGAAAGCGGTAGAATAATGATATGAATATATATATATATATAAAAAATACAATGGTCACAGAAATAATATATAATATAATATAAATATATAAAGTAACATTGTTTTTCAACCATGCTTCAACAGAATTATAAAAAATAAACTCATGAAACAGGCATGGACAAAAATATATAGAAAAGACAGAAAATAATGTGGGGAAATGTTACATTGAATGGAAATACACACAGTGTTGTTGTATGCCATGAAATGTCTATCATTATTTATCCATTTTCATGCACATGGATTATTCCAGAGGAAGCAAAGGAAAGAGCTGTCTCAAGAGATCAAAGAAAGAAAATTTAAAGGTGTATCTCTTTTCTGTGAGTACATTGCACATATTATTCAGAAGTTTAAGATCCATGGGACTTGTAGCGATCATAAAAAAGCAAGGAGGAAAATTGATGACAAATCTAAGAGACGGATAATCCGAAGGGTAACAAAAGAGCCTAGAAACGACTTCTAAAGAACAAGGTGACCTTCATGCTCAAGAACATCAGGTCAGATCGCACCATGCGTTGTTTGAGCCAAAGTGGACTACATGGGAGACCTAAAGGACTTGTTGAAAACGAATCATCAAAAAAGCAAGACTGGAAATGCCAAACTAATGTTGACAAGACAAAGCTGGGACAGATGAGACAAAAATCGAAGTTTTTGCCAAGGCCACAGATGTATGTTCACAGACGAAAAAATGAAACATATCAAGAAAAGAACACTGTCCCTACTGGAAACATAGGAGGCTCTGTTATCTGGGGCTGCTTTGCTGCGTCTGGCACAGCCTTGAATCTCAGGGTACCTCAAGATCAAGGAATCCTAGCCAGTCAGAAAGCTTGGTCCAGTGCAGATCTTGCACAGGACAATGACCCAAAACACACAGCTAAAAACACCCAAGAATGGCTAAGAGGAAAAAAATTGGACTATTCTAAAGTGGCCATGAGCCCTCCTCAATCCTATGAGCATCTTTGGAAGGAGCTGAAACATGCAGTCACACCCTTCAAACCGGACACAACTGGAGCAGTTTGCTCATGAGGAGTGGGCCAAAATACCTGCTGAGAGGTGCGATGTCCATTGACAGTTACAGGAAGCGTTTGATTGATTGCCTCAAAAGGTTGCGCAAAAAAATATTAAGTTAGGGGTACACAGTCCATGCCTGTTTCAATTTATTTTTTTACATAATTCTGTTGAAGATGGTTGAAAAAACAATGTCTGACTTTCATTGGTTAAAATTTATAGAATTTTTATTTATTATTACTTTTATCAGAAAAAGTTATTTCTGTGACCATTGTGACACAAAGAGTCCAACAATTTTGTCACGTCTGTGTATATATATTATATATATATATATATATATATATATATATATATATATTATATATATATATATATATATATAGTCATATGTCAAATTACATGATCATTATTATCCATTTTCATGCACTTTTTTTATTCTCTTTCTTCTCATCTCCCGTTCCCAGGTGAACGTGAACCCGGAGGATCTGATTCCTAAACTCCCCAAACCTAAAGACCTGCAGCCGTTCCCCACCACCCAGTCACTGGTACATCACAGCCCTCACCTGATCTCCTTCCCCTGCAGATCACATCCACACATTCTAATCCTCCAATCAGATCCAGCCACAATATACAACGAGCGCCGCGTGTCGGGTTTCACAGATGCGTTAATGTGGAAGAAGGAAAAACACATCACTCTGTTTGCATGGCGTTTTTTTTTTTTTTTTTTTTTTTCCCGCGGGAGGGGTGAAAAGATCAGACGAGCGCTTTTTTTTTAAATAAATAAATAAATAAATAAATACACTCTAAATCAGACAGTCGCTCTTGTAAAACTCACAGTAAAGTTTTCAGGACTGTGAGTTGAGGATTTCTAAACATCTGCGAAACGGCAAATAAATGCAGAAAAACGCTGCCTTGTTTGTCCTCGTGTGATCTCGCTGGATTTATGCTTACGTTGTGCTCAGCCAAGGCAACGTTTTCATCGGTTTAAGTGTCAGCGTGTCACTCATAACTGACACATAATTACGTTTTTGGGTTTTTTCTTCCCCCTTAAAACATGTTTAATGGCATATTTATGATCGTTTTTTAGGTTTTGTATGTTCTGAGTTGTATAGTGTGTGTGTGTGTGTGTGTGTGTGTGTGTGTGTGTGGGGAACTATTTTTAATAATGGGTTGTGATTCTCCTCAGGTGTACCGCGGTCACTCCAGCCTGGTTCGTTGTATCAGCGTGTCTCCCAGCGGACAGTGGCTCGTTTCAGGTGAGTCTTTTCTTTTTCAATCAGTTTATTCTATTAATTATTTGTAGAACATTTTAACAACAGATATATCAAACAGAGTGGACCATGTTTAAGGCTTTCAGTAGATTAGAAAAAAAAACTGGATTCGAATGGATGAATAAATAGATGGATGATAGATTTTAGATGGATAAATAGATTAGATGGATGGATGTATCAATAGATGGATAATATATTATTAGATGGATGGATAATAGATAATTAGATGGATGGATATAAATAGATGGATGGATGGATAATTAGATGGATGGATGATGGATAATTAGATGGATGGATAATTAGATGAATGGGTGATGGATAATTAGTTGGATATATGCATCAATAGGTGGATAATATATTATTAGATGGATGGATGGATAAATAGATGGATAATAGATTATTATATGGTTGGATAAATAGATGGATGGATGGGTAGATTTATAGATAATTGGATGAATGGATAAATAGATGGATGATAGATAATTGGATGAATGGATAAATAAATGGATGGATGGATAAATAGATGGATGATAGATAATTGGATGGATGGATGATAGATTGATGGATAAGATGGATGGATGATAGATAATTAGATGGATGGACTGATAATTAGATTGATGGATATTAGATGGATGGATGGATAATAAGATGGATGGATGGATGATAGATATTTAGATGGATAGATAATAAGATGGATGGATGATGGATATTTAGAAAGGATGGATAATAAGATGGATGGATGATGGATATTTAGAATGGATGGATAATAAGATGGATGGATGATGGATATTTAGAATGGACGGATGATAAGATGGATGGATGATGGATATTTAGAATGGACGGATGATAAGATGGATGGATGATGGATATTTAGAATGGATGGATAATAAGATGGATGGATGATGGATATTTAGAAAGGATGGATGGATGATAAGATGGATGGATGATGATGATATTTAGAATGGACGGATGATAAGATGGATGGATGATGGATATTTAGAATGGACGGATGATAAGATGGATGGATGATGGATATTTAGAATGGATGGATGATAAGATGGATGGATGATGGATATTTAGAATGGACGGATGATAAGATGGATGGATGATGGATATTTAGAATGGATGGATAATAAGATGGATGGATGATGGATATTTAGAATGGATGGATAATAAGATGGATGGATGATGGATATTTAGAATGGATGGATGATAAGATGGATGGATGATGGATATTTAGAATGGATGGATAATAAGATGGATGGATGATGGATATTTAGAATGGATGGATAATAAGATGGATGGATGATGGATATTTAGAAAGGATGGATAATAAGATGGATGGATGATGGATATTTAGAAAGGATGGATAATAAGATGGATGGATGATGGATATTTAGAATGGATGGATGAATAAGATGGATGGATGATGGATATTTAGAATGGACGGATGATAAGATGGATGGATGATGGATATTTAGAATGGATGGATGATAAGATGGATGGATGATGGATATTTAGAATGGATGGATGATAAGATGGATGGATGATGGATATGGATTAGAATGGATGGATGATAAGATGGATGGATGATGGATATTTAGAATGGACGGATGATAAGATGGATGGATGATGGATATTTAGAATGGACGGATGATAAGATGGATGGATGATGGATATTTAGAATGGATGTGTGGATGGATGATGGATATTTAGAATGGATGTGTCTCCAAGCAGACAATTGGCTTGTTGTCTTTTTCTTTCATTTTTATTTGCATATCATTTTTAACAGCAGATATATCCTCAGTGCAGCTTTGCATGACATAGAGAGGTTATAAAGCAGTATAAGTGACTGTATTAGTTGAGTATAACAGGCAGGGAGATGAATGGGAGAGATCTGCAGAGAGGAAAAGGACCGGATTTACCTCAGGAACATGTTTAACTCGACACACAGAAAAGAGTCGACAACGAGTTTTTCCTTAAGTAATGTAACACAACCGAAGCAAGGGGGGGGCGGAGGGGGAGGGCGGAATCGGGGGCGGGGGCTTGGGGGGGAGGGGGGGAGGGGGGGGGGGGGGGGGGGTTTGGGTCGAGGGTTTGGCGTTTATTCACATATCTTTGGGGAAAAGGCTTTTTTTACACCGTAGCTCATCAGTGCCTCTGCTCCATCCCTCTCCTGCTGTTATTTTATCCGGTAGCTGAACGGCTGCTTAAAACATCCCCACAGCGCTCGCTATGATGTCATAGCCCGTCGCGATGAAAGGCCCAGCGTCTCATTTCGCACACGTCAGGCTTGGAGCGAGGACGGACGCAGACCTGTTATTTATTTATTTATTTGTTTGTTTGTTTTTGCCCGGAAAAGCATGTGAACCTGATAAACGAGTCCAACTCGCCGTTATCTCTCTCCGTCTCTCTTCTCTAGACAGGTTATTTATTTATTTATTTATTTATTTATTTATTTTGGGTTGTGAATAAAAAGATTTTGTCTGCTTGGCTCGGATTGTTAGCTGCTCTGTGAAATCAAACAGGAAAGAGACTTCACTCGTGCTTTTGCCATTTAAGATTTTCATGAAGTCGCGAGGGGAACCTCAAAATATTTTGGACCACAGATTCTTTATGGGTGCTGTTTATCAAGGGGGGGAGGGGGGGATAAAAAAATTCCCTCCCTTCTTTTTCCTGAATGTTTCTTTTTAAGATCAAAACTTGACTTGCAAAACCGTTTCCCCCGACGAATAAAGCAAAACTCCAGATAATGCTATAAAACATATTTAAATGATTATCGAGAGCGCCCCCTCTCTCTCTCTCTCTCTCTCTCTCTCTCTCTCCACTTCAGAAGCTGGGCCTGTTCGGTGTTTCTTTAAATATATAGTTATGTATATAATCGCATTGATGGATTTCCTCATGTAGCATCTGATTGCCATTAGAAGTGATATGAAGCGTACGAGCGATCCGCAGCCTAGGCTCCGGCGCAGGGAGCGGCCCCGAAAAAGCCAAAACGCGCTTTTCCCTTTAGGCATGAAAATGCGGCGGCGTATTCGTTCGGGGCCGATTTGAATGAGGAAGCCGAGGTAACTAATAGTCTTATCAATTAGAAGCAAATACGCGGTGGTAAACCAACACCGTGTGTTAATATCAGCATTATAACACCTGTGCTGTAATGCAGCGTGTGGGTTTATGGGTGTGGCCGTGTGTTTGGACTGTAATACATCAGCACGCTGTTGGATGCGTTTTTTTTTTAAAGCCTAAATAACGAGTGTTAAAGTAATAAAAAATTCCTGTATGCATGTTTTTGATTTCTTATCAAATATGATTCATCAGATTCAGCATTCATCGTGAGATATGGACATATTAATTATGGAATTAATTAGGGGCAATTTGAATAATTTTTCTTAATTATTTATTTTTATCATTTTATTATTAACATTTGAAAACATCAACCGTTTATACTTGTTCATTTTAATTTTCTTTTAATAATTTTAAATAAAATACCTGCTTTGTTAAATGACATAAAATTATTTATATATATATATATATATATATATATATATATATATATATTCATTTCATTCATTCATTCATTCCTTTCCTTCTACCGCTTTATCCGATCTTCCCTCGGGTCACGGGGAG
>JACRUU010000007.1:11291536-11301536 GCA_030449085.1 Kryptopterus vitreolus
GGGCCACATCAGCATTGTGGTTTCCCTCGAAGAGCCATAAGACAGTATATAGTGTTTGATGAGCGACGTCGCCTCATAACACAAAACACACACATCGCCTTTTCCTCCTCGAGGCACAAACACGTTTTCACTTTCCCTTCTTTTTCTTGGAAGTGCCTTTTATCTACATCCCTTTTTCTCTTCCTGGACATTTTCGGATTGGAAATTTCTCACTTGTATTATACGCTGCACTCTAGTGGCGGGATGCCGCAACTTTGCGAGTAACATAGCCGCCGCATGCATTGTGGGAGATGTAGTTTATTTTCCAATACATGCTTTAAAGCAGCATCGCCTTATTTTAAGACGTACAGCTTTTAAGCTCTGCGTAAAATGATGTGACACACACACACACACACACACACACAAGTTTGACACGTGTGTCTTAGACGCTGACATGACTACTCTTCTAATGGAATGTCTTCTTTTTTCTTCATTTATGGGTTTGCTTTGGATGGCTTTGGGTGGGTTGATGTTTTTACAATCGACGCGGACTCTAAAAAAGCCATTTTCCGTCGCCGCGTCCAGGTTTTATTGATCGTTCTCTTTCTCTTTTATTGATTTGTGTGTAGCGGCGAGACGGTCGTCCTGATAAACCCCGGGCTTGGGGATAAACTGATCTGCAGTGCGACCGATCAACTCCTGTCGTCCTACGTGGAGCCCGAGGAGGCCGGGGAGGAGGCGGTCCGGTGGGCGGTTGCTGAAGGCAAAGGTCACGACCAGGGCCAGCGGCTCATTCTCACACACCCCAAGGTACCTTTTTTAAAAAAAGAGAAAGCATAAATATCTTATTAGAAGTGAATGATGTTTGATTTTCGAGCGATCGAGTCGTGTCTGACATCCGCGTAAGGTATTCCGGCACCGATCAGTGCAGCGGAAAAGAGTCGGCTGAAATGATAAAAACGTCGACGTCTTTTATTTTTCTTTCTCTGCGGTGCGTTCTGTCCCTCACATGCGCTCCAGCCAGGAGGCTTTTAACTATTGGCAAAAGCCACAAGGTTGTGGTCGTCTTTTTTTTTTTCTTTTCCTGAAATGGAAAGAAATATAAGACGCCTCCAGTGTCCAATTAAAACTACTGGAAAAAGAACCGCCGGCTCACCAGCTGGCAGGCTGGTACAGCCAGCATTAATAGCCGTAAATTTAGTCTCGGAGTGTCTTTGAGGTTATAATTGGATTAACATTGTTGAGGTTACCGCAGAATGACTTTGACCGTTGACCTGCTGGTCATAACAGCCGGGGTTCTTTCTCTCTTTCATGTCTGTCTCTTCTCAGGTGGTGAGGCAGGTCAGTTGGCACGGTAAAGGCGACTACCTGGCCTGCGTCATGCCCGACGACGGCAGCGCCCTGCAGGTGCTGATCCACCAGGTGAGCAAGCGACGTACGCAGAACCCCTTCCGGAAGAACAAGGGCATGGTACAGTGCGTCTCTTTCCATCCCATCCGGCCCTACTTCTTCGTGGCAACGCAGCGCTACGTGCGCATCTACAATCTCATCAAACAGGAGCTCACCAAGAAGCTCATGACCAACTGCAAGTGGATCTCCAGCATGGCCGTGCACCCAGGAGGTGAGCCTTCATTCACTGAGGTTGTATAAAGCTATGATGTTTCTAAACTCCAAGATGCAACTGTTGGGCCCTTGAGTGAGGCCCTTAACCCCGAGTTGTATGAATGAGAAAATTCAGGACCAAATATGAAAATGGTGTGATGGAGATTCTGAGATGATGTTCCGCTAGATTAGTAACGTCAGGGACAGATGTAGGTCAGGTTTACAGACTCTATAGCAGGCCGGTCGGAATCTTCCGTGTCGTGATCCATGCGTTTCCTTGGTTTCTCCTTTTGCCAGGCGACAATGTGGTGTGCGGGAGCTACGACTGTCGACTGGCCTGGTTTGACCTGGATCTGTCTACAAAGCCGTATAAAGTGCTCCGGTGAGATGATTGTGGTGTCTGAAGGAAAGTCTTCAGAGGAGCATTTTTGCTAATACCTCTATACTAGTGATAATTCTTCTGTATTTCAACAGGCATCATAAGAAGGCTCTGAGGAGCGTGGCCTACCACAAGCACTACCCTCTGTTCGCTTCGGGTTCAGACGACGGCAGTGTTGTGGTCTGTCACGGGATGGTGTACAAGTGAGTGTCCTCTCGATAATTCATCTCTTTATGAGAGATGAGAGATTAGACCACGAGAAGGCAAAGTGAAAATACACACGTGTGTGTGTGTGTGTGTGTGTATCTATATATCTATATATACATATATATGTGTGTGTGTGTGTGGATAGATGGATGGATTGTCATTATTTATTATTATATATATATATATATATATATATATGTGCTATGTATGTGTGTGTGTGTGTGTGTGTATGTATATATATCTATATATATATATCTATATATCTAGATATAGATAGATAGGGATTCTCGATAGTCTGTGTGTATGTGTGTGTGTATATATAGATCTATATATATATAATATATATATATCTCTATATAGATATCTGTGTGTGTGTGTGTAGTAGATGGATGAATTGTCATTTATATTATATATATATATATATATAGATCAATATAGATATTGTCTAGTGTAATAGTATCTATCTATATATATATCTGTGTGTGTGTGTGGATAGATAGATGGATGGATTGTCATTTATTATTTATGTAGATGGATGGATGGATTATCATTTATTACTGTACAACTGCTTTGACAATCTCTCTTGTTAAAAAGCGCTTTATAAGAAAAAAGGTGATGGATGGATAGATACATAGACACACAGACCTATCTATCTATCTATCTATCTATCTATCTATATATAGATAATAGCCTTCCAGATAGATAGCGTGCTCTCGTATTCTCTCGTATTCCTTATTCTGCTGCACATCTGGCTTGGATCCAGTGTATCCAGAGGATGATCCAGTCAGTATGGTTAAGGCGGCTCTTTGAGCAGGAGAAATGGTCCATGCATGGTCAGAAGGCATCAGTTGGGCTTGATAGATGGGTTTCTAACCAGCCACAGGATGTAATGCTAATATTCCGATCATGTCTACTACATGCTGATGGCTATAGTGTAAATCACATTTCCATTCATGTAGGCGTTCTTGTAACTATATCCTCTTTTTACTTCCCAAAATATAATGAAAACACGCGTTTCCACATTCAACACCGGCCTCATGCTCTTTTCCCTTCCCTGGTTCTTTTTCCACAGCGACCTGTTACAGAATCCCCTCATTGTCCCGGTGAAAGTTCTGAAAGGTCATACCATCACACATGACCTAGGGGTGCTCGACGTGGCATTCCATCCTACTCAACCCTGGGTCTTCTCCTCGGGGGCCGATGGAACGGTCCGTCTTTTTACCTAGTCAGCGAGTTTTCCGCGACTGGGAGAGGATTAGGAGTGAACGTGAATATTTTTTTTTTTTTATCTACATTTGTACAACATTTTGTTCCTCCTAGAAAACATGTGCTCCGTCTAATTGCCCTGCCTGTCACGATTTTATTAAAAACATGAGGCAAAAACACGTCTTTTCAGATTGCCATGAACTCGCGAAACACCAGAAACGTGCGTAATTCCTCCAAGCCTAGCGCGGAAAACTGCGAGAGGTCCGGAAAGGCCTTTTCCCAGACCGATCCGAGTGTGAATCCAGAATGCACCGCTAATCCTTGAACAATGAGACGTCTCGTCGAAAAAATATACGCTCAAGTTGTTATCCGTGCCAAAAGATACAAGAAAGAATAAAGTGGAGGCTGCGAGTTTCAGGGAGTCCTGTCTTACCGAGGCTAATTTTTCAATTAAACCCCAGCTTGTTTTACATCTTGATTCTGAACTGCTGTTTCACTCCTTTTGCCAGCGTTCGTGATCAGGCACGTTACGGCGGGTCATTAAACATGTTGAGTTGTGAAACCGTGTGAATTTCTGAGAAACATTATTTTTAATTAAACCTGGTGTTCCTTGAAGGGTTTTCTTTTTCTTTTCCTTACTATTTTCGTTTGCTGTCTTTTCTTCCTCCGTACTGCCACAGGGGTCAGCAAGGGTGATTTGGAAAACTCCTGAAATATATGCAGTAGGAGACTGGGGGGAATGAGGCTCTCTTCCTGTGTGGGGAGGCCCAGACGTGAGCGATCCGAAGCCTTGTGTGTATTATAGATCGGGTTTCAGCGAGGCAGTCCACCTGCGGGCGTCTCTCACCATGAGTCTCGCGTCTGCACGCCTGCCGATCTTGTAGGAGTGTCGGGGCAAACCTGTCAGCATTGGTCACGCCGTTTCTACAGTCTGCAACACATTCCCAACTCCAACGAACTCGAGTAACACGGCGCATGCGTTAACCGTCTGCCGAGCCGCACCTTCCATCTGTCGATAAAGAAGAAATGAATGGTAAAGCATTGACCTTTCCTCAGTCGATCTTATCATATGAATGCAATATAAGAGGCCATAGATGCAACCAAAACAGGAACATAATTCTTAAAGGAGCCACGTACCATAATTACCAATTAAAACAACCACTTGAAATGAGCAAGAAATTCATATTAAAAGAAGAATTTCCAGAGTAAAATACATATTAAATAATCAAACATTTTATTAAAGGGGGAGATTAAGCGCAATTGAATATGTTTATATATCGTACATATATATTGCAAATACCTGGGCAGCCTTTTTGGTATCCTAGGTGAGATTGCCTTAATGCCCCGAACTCCCGTGCTGGCTTTACCCTACCACATTACATTTACGCCATACCGCCCTTATCCAGGGCGACTTACAACTGAGCATTTGAGGGTTAAGGGCCTTGCTCAAGGGCCCACTAGTCGCAGCTTGGTAGTGCTGGGATTTGAACCTGAGCTCTTCCGGTCCTAGAGGCCCAATGCCGTAATCACTGAGCTACACACCTCCCTAATACACATCACTTGCTGATGTCCATTAAAAAAAAACGTCATTTATCCATTGAAAAAAATGTATGTAAACATAATTTAAATGCAAAAACAACTAACACAATAATATATTACATTATCAGCTATATTAAGATCACGTGATCTCCCTCCCTTACAAGCTAGATTTGGCCCTCGTTCTGAAGATCCGGCGTTTTAAAGGCCGGTGGTTTGACAGCATCGCGGAGATGGAGTGCTATTGATCTGTAAAGCAGGATTTCATTTAGGTAAAAATTATTTATTTTATTTTTTTAATTTGATCTTCCAGCTTACCTCCGTCATATAGTGGGTAGCTCAGTGGTCGGACGATCCGGGTTCGAGCCCCGGTATGGCCAAGCTGACGCCCTTGGGTCCTTGAGCAAGACCCTAAGTTCTCTGTGCTCCAGGGGACGCCGTATCATGGCTGATACCCTGCGCTCTGACCCCAGCTACCAACATCAAGCTGGGATATGCGAAGAAAAGAATTTCACTGTGCTGTAATGTATATGTGACAAATAAAGGTTATTCTCTTAGAGATTCACAGAGATTTTAAGGGTGAACCCAGACAAACCCCAAAATTCAAGTTAAATGTTCTGAACATTATCTTGGCACAGTGGTTAAAGATATTACACTTCTGGACCTTTGATCGCGGCCCCTTTAACCCTTGCTAATTTTACGCCGAATTCACAATTGCAAGAGAAGGTTTGTAGACCGTAATCCAGACACCTACACAAATCATATGGGTTGGAATGGAATTTTTAACACCGACTTGTATATTTGTATTTATGTATAAGGCAGGGGTGTCGAACCAAGATCCAGTAGGGCAGAGGACCTGCAGAGTTTCACTTCAACCAAAATGTAAAAAAAAAAAAAAAACAAACCTGATCCAAATAATCAAGTCATTAAGGCTTAATTGAAAACTATAAAAAACTAAAAAAAAAAAAAAAAAAAAAATATCATATATATATATATATATATATATATATATATATATATATATAGGGGGGGCACGGTGGCGATTAGTGGTTAGCACGTTCGCCTCACACCGCACCACCAGGATCCGGGTTCGATTCCCGTCTCGGTCCATGTGTGTGTGGAGTTTGCATGTTCTCTCCCCCGTGCCTCAGGAGGGTTTTTTTCTCCGGGTTCTCCAGGTTTTTCTCCGGTTCTCCGGTTTTCCTCCCGGTCCAAAAACATGCATGGTAGGTTGATTGGCACCTTGGAAAAATTGTCCCTAGTGTATGAATGTGTGTGTGAATGTGAGTGTGTGTGCCCTGCGATGGGGTGGGTGGCATTCCATCCAACCAGGGTGTATCCTGCCTTAATGCCCATAGACGCCTGAGATAGGCACAGACTCCTCCCCGTGACCCGAGGGAAAGATCGGATAAAGATGAAGATGAATGAATGAATGAATGAAAACTATATGGAGTATGCATGTTGGAACAGGGTTGGAACAAAACACCCCTGGTATAAGTTCTCCTATAAGGGTTGAGGTCCGAGAGCATCCCACTCACGGTCCTCTACTAAAACCCATATCTTCATGGAGCAGATTTACCTCTGGCGCATTGTGGTGTTGGAACAGGTTTGAGATGCTCGTAGTTTCTAAGGCATCCATCCTCGTGCTAAAACATTGTAAGAATTGTTGTGTACGAGTGTATTCTCCTCTCCGCCCTCCTTTTGCCCGCCCGTCCTTTTACCTCCAATTAACGCTTAACATATAAGCAAACTGCTCGACTGTAGATTTAGCTTTGCTCGAACGTCCTCCTGCAATAAAGGCCTTGCAGACGTCGTACGCCTTGTAGTATTATTATTATTATTATTATTATTATTATTATTATTATGAACTCGCTGCTTTTCATTGCATACGCCACATATGGAAATTTCGAAGCTTTTAAAAACATCCACTTGTCTGTAGATCAGAATGCTTGTAATAAAACTGACAGTCCGTGGTGTTTAAAGAGCAGCGCCGCAATCTGGAAAAACCCAGACGGGATGTCCAGACGTGCTCGGCACTATTATACAGACTGAAAATGGCACGACACGGATTTTTTTTTTTTTTGGGGGGGGGGGGGTTGTTTGTAAGATGATGACATGGTAAGCATTTAGAAAGACTTGGTGACCTCTTATTGACTTCCTCTGGTCAGATCGTCTTTGCATGAACGATCAGAGGTACAGCCCGACGGGCCTTCACTGATGCTTGTCCCTGCTGTAAAACTCGTTTTTTTTTTATTAGCTCTGCTAGACAGCGTACAATGAATCGCTTTTTTTTTTTTTTTTTTTTTTTTTTTTTTTATTATATTCAGGGTTTTGTGCTGTTAAATACATAAGTCGCAGCGCATATTTTGCATCTTGCCTGTCCATGATTTGAGTATGACTTCAGACAGTGGCACCGAAAACAGTCTGAAAAGAAACCCCTTTGGAGGCTTTGAATGTCTGTCATGGCCTGTCTCGCCCACAAGCCTGTGTGTGTGTGTGTGTGTGTGTGTGTGTGTGTGTGTGTACACACGTACCTGTGGTTTTTTTCCTGTAAGTGAAACCCAATAACGGTCCCATTGCATCACTCCGAATACTTTTAGAGGAAAATGGATGCAAACTTGGCAGCCGGCGAGTGTTTCCATTGCTTTTTCAAAATCTTTTTCCTCCTTTACTTACTTTCCCCACAGAGAGCGCGGTCAAAACAAACAGCAAATATGTGGTGTAGAGAAACTGGGCACGAGGAAATCCACATTCCACTATAAGTGGAAAAAAAAAATTCTCTACCCCGTCTGAGTTCTACAGTCATTTTTTATTTATTTTTTTGCTCCCGTAAATTAATTTACGAACGTCGCTAAGCGGCTGAGCGTTTTCGACGGCTCGTAATCGCGCTGTCATCGGCCGCTTCACCGTAATACTCCCTATAGGAATACGCTGGAGTAAAGGACCTGTACGATTTATCAGTAGGCAACACTGAGACTCACCACGCAGTTCTACATGATGTTGACGAAGCAGCTGGACTGCAGAGTGACGAAATCCGTGCTCGAGAGAGAGGCGTCGTTGCGTCCCTCCATCAATCTCCTTGACAAACGTATCGGGGGGGAAAAAAATCGGGATCAATACACAACAGTTGCTCTCCACAAATGTAAATGTAATTCATTCATTCATCTTCTACCGCTTTATCTGATCTTCCCTCGGGTCACGGGGAGTCTGTGCCTATCTCAGGCGTCTATGGGTATTAAGGCAGGATACACCCTGGATGGAATGCCAACCCATCACAGGACACACACACTCACACACACACTCACATTCACACACTAGGGACAATTTTCCAAGGTGCCAATCACCTACCGTGCATGTTTTTGAACCGGGAGGAAACCGGAGAACCAGGAGAAAAACCCCCTGAGACACGGGGAGAACATGCAAACTCCACACACACATGGCCGAGACGGGAATCGAACCGTTGGTAATGGTAATGGTACGTTCTTGCCCCCTATTCATTCCTTACACGAGAGCTTTGACAGAAGATCCCTATATCGTACTCTCGCTGTCCTCCAGAGGATCTTGAATGTTCTAGAACATGGAGAAATAGAGCCTTAAAAGTGATTTGGCATTTCAATGCATTTAGAAACAAAGCTTTGCCTTTATGGGGGGGGAAGGAAGCCTTCTGGAAGTATTTGTTATGGTGTTCCGTGTCAAAATGTGCTAATGGATACGATTATTTATACATTTATATCGAATCTAATATCATTTGAAAAAACATGAAAACAAATCGGTTGAATTAAGAGGCCCAAAGCCAGCACCGTGAACATGATTCGAGTAGAAGATTCCATTGGTTTGGCGTGTTTAACAATGGAAATGGTCCCGAAACGCTTTTACACAAAATGCAGTGAGAAAGAAGGATTGTTCTTTATAGTTCGTCACTAATGAGCAGGATCTAAGATGGAAAAGGAAGGAACCTTGAGAGGAACCAGACTCAAGATGGAACCCTCATCTGTGCAACACCAAATGTCCACATGTTTATTACAGCTAAATAATGCAAACTGCGTACGAGTAGTGACTTTAAATACACCTCCAATCCATCCTCAGAACTCACTTCAGGCCTACAGCGGAGCTCTGACCTCAACTGACTGCCCCCCCCCCCCCAGGCCTCCATCCCCCCCCCCCCCCAGGCCTCCATCATCAGTAACTCGACTTTACTAATACCCCTTTGTACAGGCATAAATCTCCACTCTAAAAACTAATGAAACATCTTCCCAGAAGAGTGGCGGTTGTTATAAATGGCGACGGAACGTGACAGGAAATATATTACCCATAATTCATCCTCGCTATCTGTCCCATTAGCAATATCAGCAGTAAAAACGTATGAAGTTTCGAATATAGAAGTTTCTCTATTGTGTTCATTATATGTTTGTGCAAACAAATGATGTATCAAACATTCATTCATTCATTCATTCATCTTCTACCGCTATATCCGATCTTCTCGGGTCACGGGGAGTCTGTGCCTATCTCAGGCGTCTATGGGCATTAAGGCAGGATACACCCTGGACGGAATGCCAACCCATCGCAGGGCACACACACACATTCACACACACACATTCATACACTAGGGACAATTTCCCAAGGTGCCAATCAACCTACCGTGCATGTTTTTGGACCGGGAGGAAACCAGAGAACCCGGAGAAAAAACCCCTGAGGCATGGGGAGAACATGCAAACTCCACACACACATGGCTGAGACGGTAATCAAACCCGGATCCTGGCGGTGTGAGGCGAACGTGCTAACCACTAAGCCACCGTGCCCCTCTGTATCAAACATTAATGGGACTAATATCAGTGCACACAAAATTCATATCCTACACATTTGATTTGATTATCATTATTTTAGTTTGAATAAATGTAATTTAATGTAATCATGTAACAGGAAGAAAATATATATTTAACTATATAAAATAAATCATAACTTGATATGGTTGTTTTCAGTGCTTGTGGATGTTGATTAATGTAGGTAGACATACAGTTGTTATATACAATACATAATATGGAAACGTTCACTGTTAGTCAGTCACACCATTCTCACATCATCTGTGGGCAC
>JACRUU010000007.1:11304036-11341536 GCA_030449085.1 Kryptopterus vitreolus
AACCACTAAGCCACCGTGCCCCTATATATATATATATATATATATATATATATATATATATATATATATATATATATATATATATATATATATATATATATATATATAGTATGCAGCTGCACTTCTTCAGATAGGATCTCTGATCACGCGTATCCCGTTGCTTCCTACTTAGGAAGTAACGCTTAGAAGCACAGATACCGGGATCCAAGGATGCTGTCTGAGACGCTTAGGGATGCCGTGGCCAACACAAGCTAAAGCACTAGAATCCGGAGCAGGCCAACCTGCTCGCTCACAGATCCTCAATCTTACTCCGTCTGACTGCGTTGTCCTTCCTGACAATGGAGCCCTTCTTCAGCTTTGAAGACTTTGGCAGATGGCGTCCAAAAAAAACACGCTCCTGCATAACTGTCTGTTTTTTTTTTTTGTTGTTTTTTTTTTTACTACTTGGTAGTGAATAGCCAAAAGAAACCGAAGCCCCCTTTTACTGAAAGTTAGCGTAAGGCGGCCGGGGTTTGATACTCTTTGACCCCAATTTGGAGCACCTGCAAAAAACAAAAAAAAAAACACGTTAGGCGTCTCTTAATTGGATGGAAAACGTTCCTGTGAACTCTTGGCAACCGGCTTAATTCAGATCTGTTACAAATTACTGCTAAATAGGGAAACCTTTCTTTCTTTCTTTCTTTTTTTTTTTTATTATTTTCCTCCACATGTGCTTACAACCCAGCGATGACATCATGGTACGCTCGCTGTGCAGACGTTGGTGGAAGTGAAACCGCACCAAAATTGAGTTGCCTGAGCTAATTTAGAGAAAAGTAAAAGCCTGCTCTCTGGTTACTTTAAGCACCACATTTGATATGGAAAGGGGCGGCTTTGAAGGAGAGGCCAGAGAGGCAGACTCCTGCCCTCCGTGTGCAGTAACGAGTACTGGCGGCACCCAGCAGCAGTCTTTTATTATCCGGACACGCACACACACACACACACACACACACACACACACAAGGACCTCTTTTGCGTGTGTGTGTGTGTGTGTGTGTGTGTTTTAACAAAAAGTTCCAGGACACCCTCACACCTACACTAGCACATGTCGTGCCGGTTTCCTGTGAGCGTAAGGACCAGGGTTTGGGTTTGTTTTTCTATGATTCTAAGGCAGCACTCTTGGGTTTCCTACTGCTGATCTGGTAGGATAATTTTACTCGTCACATCCAGCTCTGTTCTGCTCATTGATAAGTTTTTGGGTTTTTTTTTTTTTATTCGAGTGCAGGACTTTAAAATATCAGCTTCACAGTGTCATTAACCGCAGTACCGAACACGATTACCGAATCAACTTCGCGCTATTTCACCTTCCTGATTTTTTTTCTCTACAACATAATTGTGCTTGTGTTTTTTATTTATCACCAGTGGAGGTTACTTTGGAAATGTAATAGGTTACACATTACAAGTGACCCTATTCAAAATGTAATAAGTAGAGTAACTTTTCAATTACTTCATAAAAGCAAGTGATTACATTTGATTACTTTCATTTGTCCACTAGGTGGCGCTCGAAAAAAGCGGGATATATTGATTATATTGTCGTAACTGAGTTGCTTGATATTCAAATTGTTTAGGGTGGGGGGTGGATGTGGGTGGGGGTGTTAGGCGGTGGTCGTTGTGATTTGTAATTATACATAATTTTATATAAGTAACTGTAATTTAATTACATGTTTTTTAACTGTAACGGATTACTGTTACTTTTAATTGCTAATTAAATTACGTTACACAATTACACGTAACTAGTTCCTCCCCAACACGGTTTATTACTGTCTATATATTTGTACCATTTCATGTGTTGACTAGTTACGTGTAACGGTGTTACCTAATTTTATTACACAATTAATGTAACGGTAATTCGTTACAGTAGCTGAGAAAAAAATTGTGTAATTAATTTAGTTACATATGAAAATGTTAAAGATTGCTAATAGGGTTAGGTTAGACGACGGCGCGATTTTCAACCGAAACGTTATTTTTATTTGTATGATGACAATCTGCTGCAATTTCAACTCGTATAAATAGAACCTGGTTATTTTTAGGGCTTGAAACTGTTTTTCTGAGAATGCTAACTTAAAGTGCCACCTAGTGGACAAATAAAAGTAATCAAAATGTAGCCAGTTACTTTAATAAAGTAACAATTAAAAGTTACACTACTTTTTGAATCGGATAATTTGTAATCTGTAATCTATTGCATTTCCAAAGTAACTGGTTATGTGTAGTATATAAGTAGAGTGTTACAATAAGTAAAAACATACATTATGATTTATATGGTACAGTACGAGCTGAACTGGTTCAAATCCCATCCCAACAAATCTGCCACAACCAGGCCCTTGAGCGAGGCCCTTAACCCACAACTGCTCAGTTTGAAGTGCTCTCTGGATAGGAGCATCGGTGTATATACAAATATTATATATCATTTTGTCTCAATGCCAGCTTTATATTTACATTTACATCGTTTGGCAGACGCCCTTATCCAGAGTGACTTACAACCGAGCAATTGAGGGTTAAGGGCCTCGCTCAAGGGCCCACTAGTGGCAGCTTAGTGGTGGGATTTGAACCTGTGATCTTCTGGTCTTGAGACCATTGAGCTCCCTCGTATCATTGTACTCGGCAATAATGTATTCTAATTTAATCTGTGTAATGACCTTTTTTTTAGGCAAAAAAAAAGCTTTAATGCAATTTGTCGAAATAGGCGAATCGAATATTTAGAAGATCCGTGTCAAATTCTTCGAAATACACTTGGAAATCTTCGCAGGCATGACAAAATGTCCTCGAATCTTGTAGGACACAGGAATGTTATTCATTCATTCATTCATTCATCTCTACTTCTATCTACCCACTAATCTCTTTACCGATTCTTTATCCATTCTAACCCTTTATCCGATCTCCCCTCGGGTCACGGGGAGCCTGTGCCTATCTCAGGCGTCTATGGGCATTAAGGCAGGATACACCCTGGATGGAATGCCAACCCATCACAGGACACACACACACACACACATTCATACACTAGGGACAATTTTCCAAGGTGCCAATCAACCTACCGTGCATATATTTGGACCGGGGAGGAAACCGGAGAACCCGGAGAAAAAAACCCTGTGGCACGGGGAGAACATGCAAACTCCACACACACATGGCCGAGACGGGAATCGAACCCGGACACTGGCGGTGTGAGGCGAACGTGCTAACCACTGAACCACCGTGCCCCTCAGGAATGTCATGTCATCTTTAATTTATTACTGTTATGTTAGAAATATTCCGCTACAATTTCTTTATAAAACATTCAAACAGCGTCACATTCTGTCCTGTGTATTTTTACTTAAACACTGAAAATATTACATCCCACCAAAAAGCTCACCTCTGTCATTCTTTATCAATATTGTTACAATCATCACTAGAGGGTTTTTTTTTTCTCTGCTCCCTTTCTGTCTTTTTTAGATGATGCGAGACCCTCTGATTTATTGTCTCCAAAACCTTCCTGCCCTGGCTCAGAGATAATCCCCACCCCAGCTGTTAGGTCCCCCCCCCCCCCCCCTCATCCAGATTCCTTGGCTGTAAATCTAAAAGCCCCCTAAATCCTTACCTGGATGTTGTTCAGAAAGTGTTCTTTTAACAGGAAGCTGGAGGCGAGGAAAGACCACACGGAGAAGGGCAACGTGATCGATCCCTGAGCTTTCTCTCGTTCTCGTCAAATCCCTGCCAAACAGATCACTCAAATGTACACAAATAGCATTAGCGACAAATTTCGACGCCTTTACGTTCTCCCGAACCGACTTTTTCGTCCCGGGTCTCAGTAGGCTTCAGGATTCTTTATGCCTTGCAGGGAGTTGATTCCTAATGAATCGTGCAGAAGGTCTTTAAGGACAGGAAGCAACGTTTTTTTATGACAACCATGCGCTCTGTTTGTTTGTTTTTGCTGTTGGGGAAGAAAAAAAAAAAGTTTTGACTTGTAGCTCGTAATTTCTGCTTAACTTACAAGACGCAAAAATAAAAAACTTGCACATTCAGGATGTTTTCTGAACTTTAGCAAGGTGAGTCATCCACGTAGCTGCTTACTACACATCACAGCAAACACTGTCATTTCTCACCCGACCTCTAGATAGGGAAAGGGGTAGCTGGATCAGAAGTTCACCGGTTCCCATTCCACCAAAGAAGGCGTCTCTTCAACGGCGTCAACGTGAATGAAAATTTAAATGTCGATCTGGAATGTCAAACACAAATTCTGCCTAATCAGCATATTCACGGGTCCGAGCTGGAAGAAATAGAAACAAACAGCAGATCACCAAGCAGCGAGACATTTTTATTGCTTTCAATGCGTGTCCTGGTGCTTTATGTTCCTCGTACTCACTGCAGGACACACCAACAGCCTTCCTTCGACATCCGTCGACGCCCACTCGCGGACCACTCGTAGTCTTTGCCAGCGTCCGCCCGACTCTTCCCCGCAGATTGGCCTGCTTCTCTCACGTCCGCTCGGGTCTTTTTCAGGCCAAAACGAGCGTGCTGATTACTCGTCAGGTTCAGGTTGTCCTTAGCGCTCGTTCCGTCTGGCTCCGCCCTTCACTCCTCACACTTCTTATTCTAATCTCATTCACTACACCTGGAAGTAATTTCCACATTATAGCTAAAACATGCGTATACACCATTCAAGACACTGATATATAAAGAGAATACATCTGATTATCTTCCTTACAAGGAAGCGTATTACAGGATTGGGATATATTAGGTAACATGAGAGTGGATGTTGGGAAATATGGACAGGTGTAAACGTCTCAAGCTAATTAAACGAATTGCGATAGCTGGACACCTGAGCCAAGTATGTCATTTTTCTTAATAGCCTTTATTTGTCACAGATACATTACAGCACAATGAAATTGTTTTTTTTTTTGCATTTAGCCAATCTGGGGATAGATCGCATGATACGACGCCCCTGGAGCACAGAGGGTGAAGGGCCTTGCTCAAGGGTCCAAGGGGCTCGAAACCCCAGACCTTTCGATCAGTAACCTAACGCCTTAGACCACTGAGCTACACCCCTCTCATGGACAACTTCTGGTCTATTGGCAGGACAACTAGAGACCCAGTAATAGGGTCATGGACAACATGGGCAGAGAAATTGCTGAAAAATGTACTGGTGCGAAAGGGACCAGGACAGGTTGCTGCGTATTCAGTCTTTGGATTTTGCACTGATACACACGCTCAACTCTACAAATGTTGTAGTCGCTTCCAGGTCCAGCACAAATAAACCAGGTGAAAAATGGTGCATGTTTTTAAGGACCCAGAAAGGCTCATCTGTTGCACATTAGCTAGAGTGGGGAAAGCTAACAGTTTAATTGACTACCATTACAGGAGTGTGGAGGAAAAGGCCCATTTCACCCCATCATCACAGAGTTGGTGGGAGTTGATCAAAGGTGCCAAATGTGCATTCCAGCGGGTAAAAGACGGATTAATATTGCATCCTGATGAGAAGTGCTCTCTGTGACATTATATAGTGACCATCAAGATTATTTGTCATTCTGCAATTAAGTGGATTTTACAGCCTAATGCTAGCTTGTAATTTATAACCCCGTCATTTGTCCCAATTACCGTCCGTTATGCGTTTCCGAAATCCCTTAATGCGGTCCAAGTCAATTAAATGAATGCGGTATTACATGTATTATTTACTTCGTGACATTTTTCTTTTATTTTCTTACACTGGTAACATATAAAATAAGTATACATTCAGCATCCCAACGACGTAAAAGGATATTGAGATTATTAATTTCAGTTCCTTTGAAGGACACAGGTGTATTGTTAGCAACTTGGACACTACGGGAGGCGGGGGTGAGGAACGGAGGAGGACAATAAATTTGGCCCGAATTAAAATAAATACAAGACAGAGCGCGAGAGAGCGCTCAACAATTATCGGAATTTACTACAGTCGTAAAGCTTTATGGAAATCCAACACCTGATGTATGGCTAAACGAAATACAGTTCATATCGAAGGCAATCAATCTGACCATCTTAAGAGAGTCGTGAGACCTGTGCTGAAACAAGCCCTGCTCTGGAGGCCTCGAGAGGGCTTTTAAAACCGAGTATCACGTCCGAGGTGGTCCGGTTGAAAGCTATGCGGTAAATGGGAGGCAGATGCTTGTCCGTGACCACCCGTCCGGCGAGTTCCCTCCGAGCGTTCTCAAATACGACTCCGCGCTAAAGCTGTCACAGTCCCACACTTCTCTGATAAGTCACTGCGCGTGTCACACCGGTTCCTGCTGAGAAACATGATGGTGGACTATGGACCTTTGCTCCCGTGAGAAGCTCCTCAGTCACAGATCAGGTTTTTATCACTTCTGTGGAACGTCCCGGACACGTTATATATGAAATCAAATCCTCGAATAATAAAAATCCAATGACTAGGAATAACAAAGGCAGACTAGTCCAGGCAACTAAATATCAGTTTCTAGACGGAAGTCCGTCCATGCAGACTGGAGCTCGGGTCACTGACACGGATATGACGGTCTAAGATCATGGGAATATCACACCACCGCTCTTGTAGGCTGAGACTAGCGTCCCGGCCAGCTCAATGCTCCACCTGATTTGGACTGAATGAGAAAGGGACACCGGTCCTCACAATCCGATGGTTCAGAGGAAATCTGTAGGATCTCCAATGTCCCGTGGAATGTCATAAAAGGAGGTTGCTTGGCCTTTCTACAGCACCGCTGGGCTCAATAATGTCCATTACTTTTCTTTGCCCTCACAATGACCCTTACAGTGCAATTCTGCCCCCTCCCCCCTCAAACCTATCGACACACTCGTTGACCAAACAGCTGACTTATTAAAAACTATGCTTGGGTACGAAGAGCAGATCTGTGGCTTCGTTCTTTTCAAACCACAAAGATAGGTTTTCTCAGCCGGTTGATTGAGGGAGGTGAGAGGTGAGTGACATATACAATAGTTTTGGGGTCCGAGATTTCCTTTTGGATGCAATATGCAGTTCAGTATTTGGACAAACGAGTAGTTATTTCTAGTTCACCATTAAATCTTGTTTTTTTCTCCCAAACATGTACATGTAACAGTGTTACATAATTTAATTACAAAATAGAAGTAGCAGTAATCCGTTAGTTACAATCCCTTTAACTAAATTACACTTACTTTAAAAAATGTTGAAGATTACCAAATACAAAAACACAATGTATTTCTTTTTATATCTAGTTTTTCACAAGGTTTTGTCTTGCTAAATGAATAATTGTATATCCTGAATCAATTTATGTTCCATAAAGTTGCTTTGTGACAATGTTTAATATTCATTAACAAATTTAATCGAAATAAAAAAGAATGGTTTAGCATTGAATGGTCCAAGGTGCACCATTATTTTAATAATTTACTTGTTTAGAAATTAACTTCATTATTAACTATTTAGAGTGAAATTAACTGTAGAGTGGTAGACAGAGGGATAAGAGTACAGACTAGAAACAGAACATGTTTCATTCTTCATCTTTCCCTAATGTGTTACGTGAACCTGAGAAGTGTCATACAATAGTTCATTCATTCATTCATTCATCTTCTACCGCTTTATCCGATCTTCCCTCGGGTCACGGGGAGCCTGTGCCTATCTCAGGCGTCTATGGGCATTAAGGCAGGATACATCCTGGATGGAATGCCAACCCATCGCAGGGCACACACACCCACACACACACACACACACTTACACACACACATTCATACACTAGGGACAATTTTCCAAGGTGCCAATCAACCTACCGTGCATGTTTTTGGACCGGGGGGAAACCGGAGAACCCGGGGAAAAACCCCCTGAGGCACGGGGAGAACATGCAAACTCCACACACACATTCCCGAGACGGGAATCGAACCCGGATCCTGGCGGTGTGAGGCGAACGTGCTAATCACTAAGCCACCGTGCCCCCCATACAATAGTTAACTAATGTAAAAAGAAAATGTACATTTGACTCCACTAAACAAACAAAAAAAAAACGCAAGGTTGAATCTTTGGGCTTGCAAGATTATCCAAATCGATGTGCTTGTGCGATTGCCAGAGGTAGCCATGAATTGGAGCCCAGGCGTTTGGCAGAGACCCACAGAGAGAGAAACAGGAGCTCTATCTGAAAGTCCAAACACTGCTGTTACCATGATTTATGAACAGCAATGTTTATGATATGGGATGTGTCAAATGTAGGTCGAATGTGAACGGGAATTGAGAAATATATCACCTATTGCGGCGCACGAAATGGTTTTAGTTCACACGGAATGCTGATTTTATAAACCCCCCCCCTCCAAGTAAACTTTATTCAAGGATGCCTTGCTTGACTTGAAAAATCCCTGTGCTGTGGAAGATCAAGGTCTTTTACTTTATAGAGCCGTCTTGTGAAACGGAAGAATATTTAGAAGTAAATTATGGTTATGACAATAAATTTGTTACATATCATGTGACAATACTGCTGCTGAACATTCTTATAATATTTATCTGGTATTTGTAAGTGACTACATGTAACATATAGCCATCATCGATACAGTAGAGATGTTTAAAAGTAGTTGGAAGCAGCGTGGGGCGTAGAATTTACATCAAATACAGATGTAGGGTAGATTGATGGGGAAACTCTAGCGGCTTTGTTTGGGGTCATGGGGTCTGTTTGTTCACTTGTGTTCGTTTATACTTTGATAAAACACTGGAGTATTTTTTAATAAAAAGGAAGACTCGATACCGTCTACAGGCGGGTGGGGGTGGGGTGGGGGGGGGGGCGTTTGACGGGGCAATTATTTTTTTCAAAGGGCCACATGAGAACAACCTACAATAACCTGAGATGAGGTATAAATATGCCTGATATTAATTTTCTCCACCTGTAAACAGCGGTAAATGATAACATTTTCGTTATGCTACTGGTAATCAAATTAATAACAATACAATAAAAGATATACAATTGTGGACTGAGTCAAAAATACAAGCATGTCGTTTTATTTTTAAACACACACACACACACACACCACACACATATATATATATATATATATATATATATATATATATATATATATATATATATATATATATATCTATATATATTTGATAGCCTTTATTTGGTCACATATACATTGCAGCACAGAGAAGTTGTTTCTTCTCATATACCAGCTTGTCTGGAAGCTGGGGTCAGAGTACAGGGTCAGCCATGATACGACTCCCCTGGAGCACTCTTGCTAAGGGCCTTGCTCAAGGACCCAAGGGCGGCATCTTGGCGATACCGGGGCTCGAACCCTGACCATCCGATCGGCAGCCTTAAACAACTGAAGCGTCAAGGAGCCGGATGTGGCCCATGGACCGTAAAATGCCCATATCTGGTCTACAGGGTACAAAGACTCCAATGCCTTCACTGTCACCAGATCTCAGAGCAGCTATACAAGACGTGTCAGACAGTTTCTTCACCACCATTAACAAAAAATAAATAAAAAAATTGCAGGGATATCTTTTGAAAGCGCATTTAATCTTTCCGGTTTGATTCCAGAGAAATCTATGCCAAGACACATTGAAGCAAACTCATGGTGGTCCAACGCCTTCCTTAGACATTTTATTAAGTGTTCGTTTTTCCTTTAATTTGTCACCTGTCTACTTGCACTTGTGGGCAAAAAAAGAGAAAGCGTAACTTTGTTGTGATTAATAGGCAGAGACTGCACCAGCATGGTGTCGTGAATTCTTGCTGGGTTTGGCAAGCCATGTGGCCGCCGTGAGGGCTTCTGATGTGCCCAGTAAAAAGCTCCGGGTCTATACAACAAACCATTATACCACTTACAGATAAAAATGTCACACGGAATTATTTTATACAGCGCCTTCAAACGTCGCTTCTCAGGCAATGCAATAATATAAATACAAACAAATTTTTGTTGACACCTGCCTATTAGACCAGTATGTACATTTCAGAAAATGCCATTCCACATTCTACTTGCTGTCGCTCTTCTGTGACAATGTTCCACTGGGGTTCAGTCAACATTCCAATTTATTTCAACACTTTATGTACGCATTTGTTTTTAAATAATAATAATAAAAAAAAAAAAGATTGCATATTCTTTTTGAGACTAATTCATCATCCCCTCATCCGTATAGCTTGTCGTGCCTATTTTGTTAAAATAAATAAATAAACAAATACACAAATAAGGGCCTGTTGGCATAGTGGTTTGCACATTCACCTCCAGGGTTGGGGGGATTGATTCCCGCCTCTGCCATGTGTGTGTGTGTGTGTGTGTGTGTGTTTCCATGTTCTCCTCGTGCCTCAGGGGTTTTTTCTCCGGGTTCTCCAGTCTTAAAATTATACTGTGAAATATACTATATATAATATATATATATACAAACATATATATATATATACATACACTATGCATGAATTTGAAATATTCATTAATAGCGATATTTAAAATTTTTTTCCCCCAATTTTCTAATATTCGATATATCGCCCAGCCCTTGGTAGAGCTCTATAACAGGCCAATCAAGATCATCCGCTCCATACCATGTACACTATATTGGTCATATAAGCCCAATCCCTCTCACTCCCCGGAGAACTAATCAGCACCACCTGCATCTTATTAGTGAACAATCACCCACCTCATATAAGCGCTCTTCCTTCTCCAGTCATCGTCCGACCTCGTACTAGCGATACGGACACCCCTGTAAGCCAGTGTCTTCTTTAATGCTCATTTCTATACACTGAACTTCCTGAACTCTCTCTCTTCAACTTCTGTGAATTCTAAGCTCTCGGTTGGTGTACTTTTGGTTTGCCAGCTGATCTCCTGGTCTGTGTCGTTACATCTTTATGGACCTTCCATAGGACTAAATCTGTGAGGTTAGACTTATACAAATGCATAGAAATGCTTTAACGTTAACATAGTTTCAATGTTTTTGTCATTGTAGCAAGAAAGATATCTTCAGGGACCACCACAGAGTGCTTCAGGTAGCCTCATAAACAGGGAGATGAACCGGAATGACGAATATCAAACGCCCCAAAGACCATTTTCTCACCCACAGATCTGTCAGTATATGATGGCGCGCCAGCCGGAGGTTTATTTAAGCAGTAGCTTGATTTTGACTGATTTCACATAATTTGTTTTTCTTCCTCATTTAGCTGCCCGGCTGGATGAAGCGTAGGAGTCTGTTTCCAGTGGCCCAAGTCCATCTGGTTTGTGTGTGCTTCCTGGTTAATACTCTTACCACCTGTTCGACATCGTACCTCCCAACGGCCTTCCTACACACTGCACACCAGAGCACCTAATCAAACAAGAAGGTCTACTTTAAACTTTTTTTTTTTCGTCGAACACTGGACGGTCAGAGGACGTAATATTACCTGGGAAATGTGACTTCACTGATCAATTGAACTGAAGGTTTTTTTTTCAGTGAATTAAAAGCTTGTTTACATCGTCAGTCAGAGTTTTCATGTTCTTTAACAGTCAAAAGGATTGACACACAGTCTTTCTCTATTTATAGTATTCTTCAATAAATATATACGGAAACTGATATCGTGGTTCCATCCAAAATAAAGAAAACGATCATATATCTACTAAAGGAAAGGATTTGGAAATGAATGAGTTCACTTAAAATAATTAACCAAATCCTCAAATTACTGCTGAAATTACCTCAGGATTCAAAGTGCATATGTAAGAATTTTCCTTACTGAGTGTAACAGTGTAAATTACCACCGGGGTTGGGATGGAGGGACTCGGGGGGGGGGGGGGGGGGGGGGGTAGAACTCCTCCACCTTTGGTTTTTGTGAAGCAGACTTTGAGTTGGTTCATTAATTCTCCCATCATCAATAAGTGCTTTGTCCAAAAGATGCTTAGTGTTGAGGGGGAAATACAGAAGGCACAGTTCAAACACACACATACACTCTGTGAGATATATATATATATATATATATATATATATATATATATATATATATATATATATGTGTGGATGTGTGCAATGTATGTATTAGTATTCATACTATAATTAGAACACGTACGTATAAAAAACTGGCTTATCTGATTTGTTTTGCGCATGCATGATGAAAATGCTAAAGAATCCAACGCACTATCGTTACTGACTAGCGTTTAACGCTAGAAGCTATGAATTGTTTAGCGTCAATAATTTCTCTTAATAGGAGAAAATCTTGACCAATTCCACATAAAGTGGGAGACGAATGAAGGATGGTGTACATATACTAAATAGCAGTGTGTGTGTGTGTATATATATATATATATATATATATATATATATATATATATAAATATATATATATATATATATATATAGTCCTGATGCCATTTACATTTTACCATTTACAGCATTAGGCAGACGCCCTTATCCAGAGCGATATATATATATATATATATATATATAGTATATATATATAGTGTATATATATATACCTATATATATGTGTGTGTGTGTGTGTGTGTGTACATGCCCATGTCTAACAAAACCTATTAAACAATTAAAAAAAAAATTTATTAATCAATTTAATTTGTCCAACTTCAATGATAACTCAAATGAATGAATAATCAACAATAAAAGGTGTATTGAATCAATTGGATTTTTTAAAAATTAATGCACATTTAACAATATATTATTATTTTAAAGCAGCTGTACAGTGATAAAGTTTTAATAAAATAATGCTCCTTATAATTGTAGCTTTATCCCTAATAAGTGAGCCAGTGGTCATTGGGGCAAAGAAAAACTCCGTAAGATGGTATGAGAAAGAAAGTTTCTCACTCATCTGAGTTACACTGAATGCCCAATGTACACTATGTATACTTAAATGTATACTGTATAGAAAAATATCATTTATTTAATAAATTTGACCCTATTTCGATCCTTTCCGAAATCTAAGCGGCCCATCATCTGGGCACAAAGAAAATTCCAGATAATCCCTTAAAAAAAAATTAACTACTTGCCATTGTGATATTGAAACAAAATCCTCCAGGCTGCATGTTCAGTAGGAGGAAACCAGAGAACTTTGAAGGAAACCCGTGCAGAAATGTGACACAAACCAGAGCTCTGGGGACCCTGGAGCCGTGCAGCACTAACGTGCCTCCGTGCCACCGTGCAGCCCACGATAAACGAGTGGACATGCAAATTACGGCATGTCAAGATGATAATCGTGATTGCGATTTAAAGGCTCTCATTTCCAAAATGTCTTCCTTCAGGCAAGAGTGAAGGTAATTTTTACCTGCTGTGTACGCATTCGATCGCAACAACGTGGACGTGTATATACATACCTTGGCCTGCTTTTCCTTCCTTGTCCAGAAAACATTCAGAATACATTTTTTTGGACATCAAACTTTGGACAAAACCTTTGCTCAGACCACCCGACTGTGGCCATAAAGCATCCTAATACTATTTCCCTATTAGCTCCATGAGTACGTCCTGCATAAAACACTTTTGTTGGCAGTGAAGACAGTAGAAGTAGTGTGTTTGCAGCGTCCATTACCTGATCAGATGATACATATCCTGAGCATAATAAACTTAGTGGAGACATTTTGGTGCTTCAACACTTGAGGCCAAGGAAAAGAGTTTTTCGACCATCTATTATCTATCATCAGGAAAGCCGTGAAATAAAATAGATGTTCACTGAGAAGGTTCATGTTCGAACCGGATGTCATGCCGAGGAAAGAACAACTCTCTCTCTCTCTCTCTCTCTCTCTCCAATGATTTATTTATTTTTTTCACAAAAAAAAGGGTCATCTCTCTCTCTCGCTCTCTTTCTTTCTTTTTTTGGACCGGAAACCGAGCGGCTCGTATCGGCTACCGTTCCAAACCGCATTCTCGCTTTCTCGCAGTCCCGACGATAATTGGTTTTTCGACAGCTCCAAAACCGCCTCCTTTGGCTGCTGTCAAAAGAATATATTAGCCAGTTGTATCCCTCAAAAAAAGAAGTTTAAGATCTCTCTAGGTAATTTCCCCTTTTCTTTTCTTTTCTTTTTCTTTTGGAAAAGTCTTCCGCTGAGGGATCGCAGCCGTTGCTGAAAGCCGCCTGAAGATTAACTGTACCTGTCAGTTATGCGCTGAAAGCCTCCAGAGCCGGGTAGGCTACTAATCGCCACACTTTAAAACAAACTGTCATTTTCTCTCGGGTGTCAGTGCCAAAGAAAACAATGGACGAGAAAAAAAAAGACGACGACGACGACGCGATATCGCGTACCTGCACAAAGTCCGTCTTTCCCGCCTTTTTCTTTCATTAGCCTGGATGCTGTCGCGCGTGAAAAATCCGTTACTTTTTTTTTCCCGCCATCTGCCTTTCAGCGCGTGAGGAAACGCTACGTCATTTCTACGCGGGCGCTGCGGTTCCGACGTGTCAGGAAGGGGCCATGCGTTTTACACGTGCAATTACAACTAATCACTTTAACATTTTAGGCACGATTGGAAATCATGTTTTCCATCATAGTCGCTCTGGACGTGCATGAGGGACATTTCAAAAGACCTGGGGCGAAAAAAAAAAAAGCCCCCAAAAAAAAAAAAAAAAATATATATATATATATATAATTCTTTTATTGGTTTTAACAAGAACAGCTCATTGGATAGGAAATGAGCAAGAATGAAATGATCCTATTCTGTAAAGCTGCTTTGTGACAATGCACATCATGAAAAGTGCTATATAAATACAATTGAATCGATACAAATATATATATTTTGTATATATTATATTGACAACTTGTACTAAAAGGGAAAAAAAGAGAAAATGATTAAGCACAGAAATAGCATCAGGATTTTTCCTCTTGAGTTATACAGAAAAGGCTCAGTGGTTAATTTATACACTTATACTATAAAGAAATAAACAACAGGATGGGAGATTTCTACTTTTCATACTATTAATGTTTTCCTGGAAGATGCACAATTGTTTAATAGCAATATATGCAATCAAACAGACAATACAGTATTTACACAGTACTTTGTCTTTTTTTTTTTTTTTTTTTGGTAATCACGGATAGCAAATGTTTTTCCTTTCTATTCTGTTTTTTTCCCCCTTAATTATGAAATTATTACTACAAGCAAACTTTCTTAGATCTTAGATACTAGGATTTCACTTTCTAAGCACCTTTCTGGGAGATTGGTTGTTTTTGCTCCAGAAGATGGCACTATTAAGTGAAGGTCAGTGAAGATAAACACATTTGGGATGAACGGGAATGCTGACTGCACCCAAGCCTCCTCCAGCTCACTTACATCACTACCTGATTTTATTTTAGTGATTAAACGGACCTCCACAAAATCTAGAGGAACATTCACCCAGAAGAGTGGATTTCCTTATTTCCTTATTTATTTATTTATTTATTTTAAATATACCCTAGTACACTATCTGATCATACACATCTATATGACCTACTATTAAATGAATGAATAGCAATTTTGAGGGGACCATGCCCAATGTCAAGCATGTTAGGAAGTGACTGAACAGTTATTATAACCATGTCTCGTGCCCACCCCAAAAACAAACAAACAAATAAACAAGATCCAAGACAGGCAATTTACTACAAAACTTTCATATTATTCATTTTGTGTACAGAAAACTAAAAAGATGCCTTTTTTTTTTTTTTCGATCCAACATTCTTTCTGACTCCACATCTGATATTCTAATTAGTATCCGGATCCAGACCCAGTATTCACCTACGACTCCGGGGGTTCGTCATAAAGCTGTGCCTTTAAATCAGCACTATCCCCTTTACTAGCTCGTAATATTAATACAGCATAGCACCAAAGCCTCGACAGGAATTCATTTTTGGGTGACAGGATTATAAAACTGACTGGTTAGGAATTAGTGATATGTGCGTTTGGTGTCCATGCTGTCGGCCGCTCATCGTTCCAATCCTTCCGGATCGGAGTGGCGACACTTCTCACTTTCCGCCTTGAGCAGCTCCTGTTGCTCTCTCTCAAACTGCTCCTGCTCTTTGACATCCAAGTCCTTCAGCTTCTGCTCGACGTCTTCCGGAATCTTCACCTCCATGAGGTTCTCCATCCCTTCCTCCGGCTCGTCTCCGATCAAAACCTGAAAGACATCCGGATCAAAAGTCACGATTACGTCTAACGGCGTAGATTTCAGTTCAGTGTGGGACACAGGAGGAGTTCAGTAGAACCTGATTCATGAGCTTCCAGACACCACTTTGGTTTTACAAGGTTGCTATTAATTAGACAGGACTAACAAGACGGGGGGAAAATATGCTGTATAATCCTGTAACACAAAGCCAGTAAAAAGCCATTAATCCTAAGTAAATATTAGGCCCATATCGAGCCTTGCACGCTGAATGGTTTACGACGGTGATTAAAACAGCTGGGTAAAAACCCAAAAACGACTCGAGCCCGGCTTGTGGATTTAGATCAAACGGGATCTCCCACATATTACCGAATACACCGAGCTTTATTAGAAGACCTTCTGACATGTTTTCCATGGAACCAAGCTCTCATATTACTACTGCCACCATGCCCCAGTGACAAAACCAGTAGTTTTCCACCAAATTAGTGCATCCTGTCTTTTTTTTCCTCTCTTTTTTTCTTCCAGTCAAGCCAATAAATCTGTTTGGCTGTACTGAATTCCGTCTGCTTGCTGTCTGGGGTTAAACCAAGCACAACAACCAGACACAACACTAGCCAATAAGCAAGCAAGGTAAAAAAATAAATAAAAAAAGCCCCAGCACAGGAAATTTTGATTCATGTTGTAGCGACTTCATGATTCAAGATTTCATGACATGACTTTAAGCTCGATATCTTTCTTTTTTTTTTTTACCTGAACGAGCTTCTCGCAGGCAGAAATCACGTGCGGTTCCGTCTCCCACTTATGAAACTCCCGCATTACGGGATAAACGTTTTTCTTCTTCATAATCTCCCGTCCTGCTTTAGTTGCTGTAAGCTGTGGTCATTTATAAAAAAAAAAAAACCCATTACATCAACATTTCAAAGAGTTTATTATTTTATTTAAGCACTAGAAAACATTCACAGCAGTTTATATATATATATATAATATATATATATATAATATATATATATATATATATATATATATATTACTTTTTGACTTCCCCTCGTATGTATCCCCTCATATGACAAATTAATATATATATATATATATATATATATATATATATATATATATATATATCGATATATATATATATACACACACACACACATATATATATATATATATATATATAGAGATAGAGAGAGAGAGAGAGAGAGAGAGAGAGAGAGATAGAGAGAGACAGAGAGAGAAGTATACCATGTTCTTACCAGCAGGAGTGTCTCATTTAAAAATGTAAAAAATAAATAAATAAATTTTCATATATATATCATTCATTCATTCATTCATCTTCTACCGCTTTATCCCCGATCTTCCTCGGGTCACGGGGAGTCTGTGCCTATCTCAGGCGTCTATGTTGCATTAAGGCAGGATACACCCTGGATGGAATGCCAACCCATCGCAGGACACACACACACATTCATTCACACACATTCATACACTAGGGACAATTTTACAAGGTGCCAATCAACCTACCGTGCATGTTTTTTGGACCGGGGGGAAACCGGAGAACCCAGAGAGAAAAACTCCCTGAGGCACGGGGAGAACATGCAAACTCCACACACACATGGCCGAGACGGGAATCGAACAACGGATCCTGGCGGTGTGAGGCGAACGTGCTAACCACTACGCCACCGTGCCCCCTCATATATATATATATAGATATATATATATATATATATATATATATATATATATATATATATATATAAATATATAAAAGAAGCAGAAGTATACCCTGTTCTTACCAGCAGGAGTGTCTCAATAAGCATCTTGCGGATGTCAGGATCTTCCTCTCTTGTTTTGTCCTCTGGAAGGTACTGCAGGTCCACAGGCAATCCTTCACGCAAAAAAAAAAAAAACGTATAATTCTGGGGTGTGTGTGTGTGTGTGTAGACTGTTGCTATAGGACATAGGATGCTATTACTTGTACTGCCTTGGCAATGCTATTACACCATATGCTCTCCTCAACTAAAATCTAGATGCATGGCTTTGGGGATTTGTGTATATATTCCACTAAGATGTGGCATAAAAACTGATTTTTCATTCTTACATGATATGTTAAAATGCTGCTAACGGATGTTATATTTATCTCCTAAAAACACAAGAGCAAGTAGTTCCTTTCACGCTTGATTATTTAGACTCTAATGTGTTATACCATGAGAATTCCAGCACAAAAACAGTGACAACTTCAAATGCCCAGAATGGGACGAGTGAGCTACTAGAGATATGCTAAAGTGCTTCTGCATCTTTTTCACGGTGGCATATGTTGATAAAACTAGTTTAGACCAACAACAGAGTCTTAATTTTATTACAAAATAAATCTCATTAAAAAAAAGCTTGATAAGGATTTAATTAACTAATACTGCCCTCTACTGACAGATAGAGGTATAAAAAACTAAACAATTTTAACCCTTTCACTATTTCACTCTCCTGAACCTGTTTGTTAAAGCTAAATACGTTTATGTCATTTAGAAGATACCTTCAGGGTTTTCAGATTGATAGTGGTGGGGTATGAACTCATGACCTTGTGATCAGAAGTCTAAGTACAAATTACCTTCATTTTCCTCATCAGAAAGTTCCTCAGGACCAGCCAGTGGCAAGAGCAGGAAGGGCAGAATATCCACTGCATCACTCAGTAACCATTCATGGTGGACTGCAACAGAAATACAAATGGATTACGCTCATGAAACATATCTGATCTACGAGATTAACAAAGATGCATTCTGGTAGATTTACTTCATCAGGCTTTCATTTTTCCTTTCATGAGTACAATGAGGTAGTAGCTCAGTGGACCAGAAAGTCGCAGGTTCAAATTCCAGCACCACCAAGCGCTGCCACTAGGGGGCACATGAGCAACCCTCATCTGCTCAACCCCAGGTAGAACAAGCAAGTGCGTTCATAGTGCTGGTCCCAAGCTTGGACAAATGGGGAAGTCAGGAATGGCGTCCAGCACAAATATGTGGATCATTTGCTTTGGCGCCCCCTAATGGGAGCAGCCGAAAGAGGCGGGCTTGGTGGTGATGTACATGTATTTGTACACTTGGAGTGGAGTTTTAATTATGGCACAGAACTAGACTGCGCTAGCTCGTTTGACTCAATAAAGAAATTGTAATATGCTTCCACCACCATGCTTCATCCATTTCTGTTTTTCAACGTGTTCCTCCTGCGGATATAACCCTATCCGATTTCCAAACTACTGAGCCAATGAAATGCTGTCTTGACGAGGACACTACCTTACCGTTCGCCTCGTTTAACTGGACAAACCGAACAGCCCCTTATGAACTCTCATTTTAACAGCTGTAACAGCTTTGGGTTTTGGACAAAACAAACCTTGGTGCTTAGAAAAAAAAATACCTCGAGCAATTTCTCCGCAATCTTTCTTTCATCACAGTAATAATAGTAATAACCGAACAATATAATCCACGGATTTCGACCTCCCCAGTGACTCCACCAGAGCCAGAGATTTTTCAAGTCCTGAACTTTCCACTCGCCAAAGACATCCAAGTCCAGGATGGGGTTTGGATAAAACGTTCCAACAGAGAAATATATCCGAAAGACCTCAATTATCCGAAACCTGGGGATCCCCACATCTCACTTTTCACCGTCTTGCACTATACCTAAAAAACCTATTCAGTAAATATACAAATACATAAAATATTATTAATAAAACCTCTTGACTGGCACGCTCGGACTGTGATCAATTTTTTCATTAAATAAATAAATCTATACATACATTCCCTGTCCAAGTCTTTTCTGGTTTCTAAAAGACACGTATTGCTTTTCTTTAAATGCAACTACGTAATTTAAACAGTATGAAGATTTACTTTGACCAGACAAATATGTATGTACAGACTTTTTTTTTTTATTGACAAATCCTCCAAAAACCTCCAACCCTTTTAAAACATGCCCATGGTGTTCTTGGAGATGTCTTTCTGACCTTGAAATTCAGTACATCCCAGAGAAGGGTCCTCAACAGGATTTAGGTGCAGTAACTGGGAAGGTCATTTTATATGATTGACAACACTTACAGAGCTTTGGACTTTCAATTCAACTTGTTGTCTTGTTGTAAGGACGTCGGTTCCAATGAGCAACAGTCCGGGTGGAACTGTGGTGCTAAAGTTTGGAATGGTTGCCATGTTGGTTCAGTTTTCCTTTCACCCAAAATAAGTCTCCAAAACAACCTCAGACCGTTACGCTACCCCCTCCATGTCGGACTGTGCAGGCGAGGGAGTCCGCCCAAATCTTACATAATCTGCATACATTCATTCATTCATCTTCTACCGCTTTATCCGATCTTCTCTCGGGTCACGGGGATCCTGTGCCTATCTCAGGCGTCTATGGGCATTAAGGCAGGATACACCCTGGATGGAATGCCAACCCATCGCAGGACACACACACACACACACACACACATTCATACACTAGGGACAATTTTCCAAGGTGCCAATCAACCTACCGTGCATGTTTTTGGACCGGGAGGAAACCGGAGAACCCGGAGAAAAAACCCCTGAGGCACGGGGAGAACATGCAAACTCCTCACACACATGGCCGAGACGGGAATCGAACCCGGGCCCTGGCGGTGTGAGGCGAACATGCTAACCACTACGCCACCATGACCCAATCTGCATACAAAACTTTCTTAATTTTTTTTCTTAAAGTTCTTTTGTGAGGTCTTAGTGGGTGGTTTGGTGGGTAGCACGTTCACCTCACACCTACAGGGTCCGTGGTCGATTCCCGTCTCGGCCATGTGTGTGTGGAGTTTGTGCATGTTCTCCCCGTGTCTCAGGGGGTATTTCTCCAGGTTCTCCGGTTTCCTCCCCCGGTCCAAAAACATGCACGGTAGGTTGATTGGCACCTTGGAAAATTGTCCTGTGTGTGTGAATGTGTGTGTGTGTGTGTGTGTGTGTGTGAGTGTGTGTGTGTGTGAATGTGAGTGTGTGTGTCCTGTGATGAGTTGGCATTCCATCCAGGGTGTATCCTTCCCAGAGGAAAGATCGGATAAAGTGGTAGAAGATGAATGAATGAATGAAGTTCTTTTGTGTTTTTTTTTTTTTTGGTAAATGAACCGATGGGACATGCACCAGTCCCAAAATACATATTAAAAAAAACTCTGTATAAAACACAGATACTGTTTAAATTTTTTAGGCTTCAGGTATATAATTAGATTAATAATTAAATTTTTAAAAATATGTATTTATTTCTATACTTTACTGACAAATTTTTTATTTATATTTCATTCATTCATTCATATTCTACCGCTTTATCCGATCTTCCCTCGGGTCACGGGGAGTCTGTGCCTATCTCAGGCGTCTATGGGCATTAAGGCAGGATACACCCTGGATGGAATCCCAACCCTTCGCAGGGCAAACACACACACACACACACACACACTCACATTCACACAATAGGGACAATTTTCCAAGGTGGCAATCAACCTACCGTGCATGTTTTTGGACCGGGAGGAAACCGGAGAACCTGGAGAAAAACCCCCTAAGGCACGGGGAGAACATGCAAACTCCACACACAAATGGTTGAGACGGGAATCGAACCCGGACACTGGCGGTGTGAGGCGAACGTGCTAACCACTAAACCACCATGTCCCCTTATTTATATTTAATTGTCCAAATTTAATAATAGTTCAATATTTACTAAGCATGCTCCAAGCAGTGGCCAAAAAAAAAGTGCTATTCAAGTGCAGTGAATTTCCAGATTTACAGCAACTTTTACTCCATATCAGAAAATACAATTAAATATGTAACTAAATAAAAAATATATATATATATGCATGTCTATTTCAATTAATGTTCTCTAAATATAGATATGGCAAAAGCAGGGTCTGGAAGGTGTAGGTGACACAAAATATTGAATTCCAATAAAACTTACTGTAGTCAAAGCAGCAGTTTCGGAGCGTGCCCACAACTCCACCACGCCTGGTCACTGACGCATCGTATTGTGTGAAAGGAAGAAGCCTCTGGATCACACACCTGCAGCAAAAAAAACACAGTATAAACTTTCCTGTCGGACCGTTTTAGATATTTTTGCCTAATTTTTTTCCCCCCAAAAAGTGTCTGACCTTTCCTTGTCCAGAATAAAATGTCTGGCCTCAGGTAACTGGGTGAGGTTGGACAGCAGCGGTCCCAGGTAATGCAGCGATGCTCTCTTATTAAAGCCCTCCGTGCAGAAGATCTCCACTATCTTGGCCATGCCGATCTGCTGTTCCTGCAGCGCGTGGAACACGTCCGCGCACGTCCGTTCGTGCCTGGAAAGGTTGCTGAGGATGGAGCAGATGCGGTCGGAGAACTCGTACCCCGGGTCGAGGAGGTGGTTTAGCAGCACGGGTAAAACGCTCGCCTCCTTCACCAAGGGCTTGTGCAGCGTTTCATCAGCGGAGAGGTTGACCAGGGCGTGGTAACAGTCCTTCACTATGGCGATCGAGACATCTGCCGTGAGCGTGACGAGAGCCTCGAGGAAATCGGGCTTCGTCCGGAGGTAGCGGCAGCCATCGCGTGTTCCCGTCAGACCCAGGATGTATTCCGTCGCCTGGCCCTTAACGTCTGCCCTCGTGTCCAGTCGGAGGAAAGAGAGGAGCTCTTGGGCCTCTGTGTCACTTAGCATTGTGTGTGTGTGTGTGTGTGTGTGTGTGTGTGTGTGTGTGTGTGTGTGTGTGTGTGTGTGTGTGTGTGTGTGTGTGTGTGTGTGTGTGTGTGTGTGTGTGTGTGTGTGTGTGTGTGTGTGTGTGTGTGTGTGTGTGTGTGTGTGTGTGTGTGTGTGTGTGTGTGTGTGTGTGTGTGTGTGTGTGTGTGTGTGTGTGTGTGTGTGTGTGTGTGTGTGTGTGTGTGTGTGTGTGTGTGTGTGTGGTGTGTGTGTCGTGGAGTGTGTGTGTGTGTGCGTGTGTGTGTGTGTGTGTTGTGTGTGTGTGTGTGTGTGTGCGCCCCCACCGCGTGTGCGTGTGCGTGTGCGTGTGCGTGTGCGTGTGTGTGTGCGCGTGTGTGTGTGTGTGGGACCCTTCAGGAAATGGGATTATAAAGGCTTTTTAAGGGATCTTTGTGTCTGGAAAAATAAAGGAATACACACTTTATAAGATTCTGCTGATATAAGAAACAATCGTCCAATCATTTATCACCACTGTTCCCAATGTCCAATCGTTATTCACCACTGTTCCCAATGTCCAATCGTTATTCACCACTGTTCCCAATGTCCAATCCACCACTTACCCATTCACCACTGTTCCCAATGTCCAATCATCATTCACCACTGTTCCCAATAATGAACAGTCATTAATCCACCACTGTTCCCAATGTCCAATCATTAATCACCACTGTTCCCAATGTCCAATCATTATTCACCACTGTTCCCAATGTCCAATCATTAATCATTCAATGTCCACTGTTCCCAATGTCCAATCAATCAATGTCATAATCCACCACTGTTCCCAATGTCCAATCATCATTCACCACTGTTCCTAATGAACAGTCATTAATCCACCACTGTTCCCAATGTCCAATCATCATTCACCACTGTTCCTAATGAACAGTCATTGCTTAATCCAATGTCCACTCATTAATCCACCACTGTTCCCAATGTCCAATCATCATTCACCACTGTTCCTAATGAACAGTCATTAATCCACCACTGTTCCCAATGTCCAATCATTAATCACCACTGTTCCCAATGTCCAATCATTAATCACCACTGTTCCCAATGTCCAATCATTAATCACCACTGTTCCCAATGTCCAATCATTAATCCCAATTCCCAATGTCCAATCATTAATCCACCACTGTTCCCAATGTCCAATCGTTATTCACCACTGTTCCCAATGTCCAATCATTTATCATCACTGTTCCCAATGTCCACTCATTAATCCACCACTGTACCCAATGTCCAATCATTTATCATCACTGTTCCCAATGTCCACTCATTAATCCACCACTGTACCCAATGTCCAATCATTTATCATCACTTTATTCACCAATGTTCCCAATGTCCACTCATGTACCATGTACCCAATGTCCAATCGTTATTCACTACTGTTCCCAATGTCCAATCATTTATCACCACTGTTCCCAATGTCCAATCATTAATCACCACAGTTATTCACCACTGTTCCTAATGTCAACAGTGCATTGCTTGCACTGTTCCCATGTCCAATCATTATTCGTTCCTTATTCACCACTGTTCCTAATGAACAGTCATTGCTTACCACTGTTCCCAATGTCCACTCATTAATCCACCACTGTTCCCAATGTCCAATCATTAATCACCACTGTTCCCAATGTCCAATCATTAATCACCACTGTCCCCAATGTCCAATCCTTATTCACCACTGTTCCTAATGAACAGGCATTGCTTATCACCACTGTCCAATCCTTATTCACCACTGTTCCTAATGAACAGGCATTGCTTGCCACTGTTGACAATGTCCAATCATTAATCACCACGGTTTCCGATGTCCAATCATTAATCACCACTGTAACCAATGTCCAACCACTGGTCACCACTGTTCCCAATGAACAGTCATTGTTTACCACTGTTCCCAATGTCCACTCATTAATCCCCCACTGTTCCCAATGTCCAATCTTTATTCACCACTCACCACAGTTCCCAATGTCCAATCATTATCACCACAGTTATTCACCACTGTTCCTAATGAACAGTCATTCAATCATTAATGCTTACCACTGTTCCCAATGTCCAATCATTAATCACCACTGTTCCCAATGTCCAATCATTAATCACCACTGTTCCCAATGTCCAATCATTAATCACCACTGTTCCCAATGTCCAATCATTATTCACCACCACTGTTCCCAATGTCCAATCATTAATCACCACTGTTCCCAATGTCCACTCATTAATCCACCACTGTTCCCAATGTCCAATCATTTATCATCCACTGTTCCCAATGTCCACTCATTAATCCACCACTGTTCCCACCCAATGTCCAATCATTGCTATCATCCACTGTTCCCAATGTCCACTCATTAATCCCCCACTGTTCCCAATGTCCAATCATTAATCACCACTGTTCCCAATGTCCAATCATTATTCACCACTGTTCCTAATGAACAGTCATTGCTTACCACTGTTCCCAATGTCCACTCATTAATCCACCACTGTTCCCAATGTCCAATCATTAATCACCACTGTTCCCAATGTCCAATCATTATTCACCACTGTTCCTAATGAACAGGCATTGCTTGCCACTGTTGACAATGTCCAATCATTAATCACCACGGTTTCCGATGTCCAATCATTAATCACCACTGTAACCAATGTCCAACCACTGGTCACCACTGTTCCCAATGAACAGTCATTGTTTACCACTGTTCCCAATGTCCACTCATTAATCCCCCACTGTTCCCAATGTCCAATCTTTATTCACCACTGTTCCCAATGTCCAATCATTATTCACCACTGTTCCCAATGTCCAATCATTTCCCAATGCTTCACCACTGTTCCCAATGTCCACTCATTAATCCACCACTGTTCCCACCCAATGTCCAATCATTAATCACCACTGTTCCCAATGTCCAATCATTAATCACCACTGTTCCCAATGTCCAATCATTATTCACCACTGTTCCCAATGTCCAATCGTTATTCACCACTGTTCCTAATGAACAGGCATTGCTTACCACTGTTCCCAATGTCCACTCATTAATCCACCACTGTTCCCAATGTCCACTCATTAATCCACCACTGTTCCCAATGTCCAATCATTAATCACCACTGTTCCTAATGAACAGGCATTGCTTGCCACTGTTCCCAATGTCCAATCATTAATCACCACGTTTTCCGATGTCCAATCATTAATCACCACTGTACCCAATGTCCAACCACTGGTCACCACTGTTCCCAATGAACAGTCACCGGTCACTACTGCTCATAATGTCGACTCACTGATCAGAACCGTTCCTAATGTCCGATCACTGGAACCACCATTCCCAATGTCCAGTAGTCATTAGTAAATGGCCGTTGGCAATAATAGTGATCAATTCTGTTTGTCAAACCTTCCATGCACTCGTCTTTCCTTCATTTAATCATTTCATCTCTTTTGGACAATGTTCTGTGCTGGATAACTGACTAAATAAGCTAAATAACAGGGCATTATTCCATCTGATTACTTACTTACATACATATTACCACTTTTTTTTTTATTCTTCCTGGATACTAAAGAAAACACACAGTACTTTGTTCTGCCATGACCAAAGATTCATTAAAAAGAATAATCTCAATTTTCGGCTGTAAATGTCTTCCTTTATCTCCCCAGAAGAAGAAAAAAAAACACTCCTTCAGACTTTGACGTAAGGTAACGTCATTGGATCTTCACAACATATTCTGAGAAATGTTAATTGCATTCTCCTGAAGAGAGCGGAATAACACCGACAAGTAAATAAAAAGTAAAGGAGCTTGTAGGAGTAGTAATCATTGTAGCACTAATAATCGTATTCATATAAATAATAGTGGTGGAATAAATAGTGGTGATGGTAACAGAATGCAATATTCATACTAGTCACTGTTGAATATGGACTAAGTGTAGTCGTAGATGTAGGAACGGTAGTAATATTAGAGCGATCCATAGCAGTATAATGCTAATATAGCTACTACTAAAACTAAGCGGTGGTCTTTGGTATTTGTAATCTTCAACATTTTCAAAAGTAATTGTAATTTAATTACACGATTTTTTTTTCTCCGCAGTAACTGTAACAGATTACCGTTAGACTTTTATTTTGTAATAAAAACACGTAATGCCGTTACATGTAACTAGTTCCACTGATTAACACTGATTATACATGTTAGTACCATACAATATTAGTAACATAAACAATAACAGTGATAGAAGTAGCAGAAGTGGTGATGACAGAAATATTCGTGTCAGTCATGTATAACCAGTGTTGCGGAGGAACTAGTTACATGTAACGGCATTGCGTGTTTTTATTACAAAATAAAAGTCTAACGGTAATCTGTTACAGTTACTGCGGAGGGGGAAAAAAAAACATGTAATTAAATTACAATTACTTTTGAAAATGTTGAAGATTACAAATACCAAAGACCACCGCTTAGTTTTAGTAGTAGCTATATTAGCATTATGTAGTAATTAGTTTTAGTAATAACTTTATGTTTTAGTAATAACCTTAGTAGTGCTAATAGTAATAGTAGAAATTGTCTTAGTAGTGATTTTAGTGGTAGTTGTAATAGAATTGGTGGAAGGAGTTGTAACAGTTCTAATAGCAGTCATTTTACAGTAGTATTGCGGTGGCAGTAAAAGTACAGTAACAGTCTTAGTTTTAATAGTAATATAAGTGACGGTGATGGTGTACAAGTTGTTTTAGTAGCAATAGTAGTCATTTTAATAGTATTAATAGTAGTAGTAGTTGTTACCGGTCAGTTGTTACTACATTTTTATCCATAATTACAATAATTATGGAATCTTTTGGGGGGAAATCAATGACACACAAAAGCGCTACAATCAGATCAGATCGTGTGTTATTATAACTACAAATAAAGGCAATAAACAATGGAGAAATGACGTATTAGTGTAAAAACAGCGCTCCATACATGAGAATGTTAAATACACTTACCTACTGCAGGATGAAACACATGGAGGAGTGGAGATTCCTTCCTCTGTTGTGTAGCGCACCGGCGGTGTTTTACTGCCACCAACAGGACTGGAGTGAAGAGAAGGATGTGAAGTACAGAAGGATAGAACTTTTTTTCTAAACTCCTTCCTTTGTTTTATTTAAATTTGTTATTGAATTTTTAAAACAATATTTTTTATTGGTTTATAGGAGCACATTATTGACCAGATATCCATCATTTGTATACAAACTGTTTTAATATTAATATTAAAACATATCAAACCCAACAAGTGAACTTTCGTCAGATAAGTTGAAATACATATATATGTATATATATATATATATATATATATATAGGGGCACGGTGGCTTTAGTGGTTAGCACGTTCGCCTCACAACGCCAGGGTTCGGGTTCGATTCCCGTCTCGGCCATGTGTGTGTGGAGTTTGCATGTTCTCCCCGTGCCTCAGGGGTTTTTTTCTTCTCCGGGTTCTCCGGTTTCCTCCTGGTCCAAAAACATGCACGGTAGGTTGAATTGGCACCTTGGAAAATTGTCCCTAGTGTATGAATGTGTGTGAATGTGTGAGTGTGTGTGTGTGCCCTGCGATGGGTTGGCATTCCATCCAGGGTGTATCCTGCCTTAATGCCCATAGACGCCTGAGATAGGCACAGACTCCCCGTGACCCGAGGGAAGATCGGATAAAGCGGTAGAAGATGGATGGATGGATGGATGGATGGATGGATATATATATATATATATATATATATATATATATATATATATATATATATATGTGTGTGTGTGTGTGTGTGTGTGTGTGTGTGTGTATACATATTCCTTACCCATTTTACATACACACACACACACATACATAATATATATATATATATATATATATATATATATATATATATAATATATATGTCGTGTAATATATTAATTCATTTCATTCATTCATCTTCTACCGCTTTATCCGATCTTCCATCGGGTCACGGGGAGCCTGTGCCTATCTCAGGCGTCTATGGGCATTAAGGCAGGATACACCCTGGATGGAATGCCAACCCATCGCAGGGCACACACACTCACATTCACACACACATTCATACACTAGGGACAATTTTCCAAGGTACCAATCAACCTATCATGCATGTTTTTGGACCGGGGAGGAAACCGGAGAACCCGGAGAAAAAAACCCCTGAGGCACGGGGAGAACATGCAAACTCCACACACACATGACCGAGACGGGAATCGAACCCGGATCCTGGCGGTGTGAGGCGAACGTGCTAACCACTACGCCACCGTGCCCCTGTATTATTAATTTTGTGTGGAAAAAAAAAATTTTTTTTTTTTTTACATATTCCGTACCCATTTTACACACACACACACACACACACCACACACACACACACACACACACACACATATATATATGCTTTGTGACTACAACCCTTTGGTGCATTATTCATACAATAATGAAAATAAAATGACAAGAACGTGTAAACAAAAACAACAAACATGTCACATGCAGACTTTATTGAGGATATATAATTTGCACGGATAAACACGATTTAAGAAATTCATTTTAATATCAGTCACTTTTATTAGCTAAATTGAACCCGTGCGCTCCAACCCGTCCTTCAGCCCTGCGCTTTTGGATGACGTCGCTCAATTCTGGTTGTATGTTAAAGCACGTGAATGTTCCCTACTGAGGGCACTTACATGTGTTGTGTTGGGTATGAGATTTCGCGCACTACATAGTGCACTACGTGTCCATCGGCCGGCTATTTTTGGTTGCATCCCTCGAGCACGTGGTGCGTCTGAAACATGGCTACTGTACAAGTGAGTGAAGCGGAGAAAGTGTATATAATGCACGGAGTGCGGGTCAGTAAACACATAAATATATAATTACACATTTGTGGTATAATGTAATTTGAATGATTTACATCCTGTTTAGCCTGTATCGGGTTATTTAAGACTGTAAAGCATGATCCAGTGTGAACAAACTGCTGTTGATGAGACTTGTCCATGCTGTGTTTGTTTACATGTTTACCGGATGTGTTGTTTGGGATCAGGATGATTTAAGAGTGGACGGCCGCGGGTGTGAGGACTACAGACATATCGAGATCGAGACAGACGTGGTGTCCAACACTGATGGATCTGCCAAAGTCAGCCTGGTAACGCTCTACTGCTGCTGGTGCTTCAGTATCTGGATCAGCCATGTAAAGATGCTGGTGGTAGCAACATTAGTGTTAGTGTTCATACTCTTAGTAGTAAGAATATTCGAATCAGAAAGAGCTACATTGCCAAGTAGGTTTGCACTTACAAGGAATTTGTTATAGATTCTTTCTTTCATTCCTTCCTTTCCGCCCTTCTTTCCTTTCCTCCCTTCAATTCCTTTCCCTTCTTTCCCTCCCTTCTTTCCCTCCCTTCTTTCCCTCCCTTCTTTCCCTCCCTTCTTTCTGTCCCTTCTTTCCCTCCCTTCCCTCCCTTCTTTCCCTTCCCTCCCTCCTTTCCCTTCCCTCCCTCCTTTCCCTTCCCTCCCTCCTTTCCCCCTCCCATCCTTCCCCCTTCCTTCCCCCTCCCTCCCTTCCCCTCCTTCCCTCCCTCCCTCCCTTCCTTCCCCCTGCCCTCCGCCGGGCCTCCCTCCCTCCGACCCTTCCTTCCTCCTTTCCCTCCCTCCCTCCACCTCCCTCTGTCCCTCCCGCCGGGTCCTCCCTTCCTTTCGCCCTTCCCTCCCTCCCTCCCTTGCTTCCCTCCTTTCCCTCCCTCCCTCCCTCCTTCCCTCCTTTCCCTCCCTCCCTCCCTTCCCGGCCTTTCTCCCCCTCCCTTCCCTCCTTCCCTCCCTCCCTCCCTCCCTCCCTTCTTTCCCCTACCTCCCTTCCCTCCCTTCTTTCCTCCCTCCCTTCCCTCCCTCTTTCCCTCCCTCCCTTCCCTCCTCCTTAATTCCCGCCCCCTTCCCTCCCTCCCTCCCCCTTCCTTTCCCCTCCCTTCTTTCCCTCCCTCCTCCCCTTTCTTTCCCTCCCTTCTTTCCCTCCCTCCTTCCCTTCCCTTCTTTCCCTCCCTTCTTTCCTCCCTTCGTCGCTTCCCGCCCTTCCTACTTCCCTCCCTCCCTTCCTTTTTCCCCCTTCCCTCCCTTCTCCCTCCGGCGTCCCTCCCCCTTCCCTTCCCTCCTTTCCCCTCCCTCCCTCCCTTCCTTCCCTCCCTTCCTTTCCCTCCCTTCCTTCCCTCCCTTCCCTCCCTCAAACCTCCCTTCCCTCCCCTTCTTTTTCTCCCCTCCCTTCCCTCCCTTGCTTTTGCTCCTCCCTCCCTCCCTTCTTTTCTCCCTCCTTCCTCCCTCTTTTTCCCCCCCCATCCCCCCTCCCCCTCCCCCCTTCGTTTTTCTCCCTCCCTTCCCTCCCTTCTTTTCTCTCCCTCCCTTCCCTCCCTCCCTTCTTTTCCCTCCCCTCCCTTCCCTCCCTTCTTTTTCTCCCTCCCTTCCGCCCTCCCTCCCTCCCCTCGGGCCTTTCCTCCATTCTTTCTTTCCCTCCTCCCTTTCCTCCTTCAATCCCTTCCTCCCCTTCATTCCTTTGCTCCCTTCCCTTCCTCCTTCCTTGCCTCCCTCCCTCTCCTCCCTCCCTCACTCACTCTCCCTCGTTTCCTTCCCTCTCTTCCCTCCCTTATTTCCCTCCCTTATTTCCCTCCCTTCCCTCCCTTATTTTTCTCCTTCCCTCCCTTCTTTCCTTCGTTCCCTTTCCTCCTTCCTTCCCCTCATTCCTTCATTCCCTTCCTCCCCTTCATTCCTCCCCTCCCTCCTTCGCTCCCTTCCCTCCCTCTCCTCCCTCCCTCCTTTCCTTCCCTCCCTTCCCTTCCCTTCCATCCCTTTGCTTCCTTCCCCTTCCTTTCCTTCCCTCCCCTCACTTTTAAGTCCCTCTAGATAGCGACATCTACCAAATGTGAGTTAATGACAACTGATTTCTGGTTTAAACTCCATCCTTTTGCCTTCTTTAGGGTATTTGTTGATTTATAAACGAGGCTTGGAAATGTTACAAATGAAGTGAATCATGTGGTTACAGGGACAAACAGATATTCTTGTAGGAATAAAGGCTGAGATCGGGAAGCCGAGGCCCATGGTGCCGGATGAAGGTTATATGGAGTTCTTTGTAGACTGGTACGTAAATATTTAGGATTCCCAGATGTGGCTTAATTTAAAATTTGCATTGGATGTTATTGAAAATCGAAATTTCTTATAATTTCCTGAATAAGGGGTTCAAACCTGTATATGACCATATTAGACGTTTCAACGATCATTAGACGTTTCTGTGGTAATATGTGCAAAGTGTTTTTCTCACAGCTCAGCAAACGCCACACCAGAGTTTGAGGGTCGGGGCGGTGAGGAGCTGGGAGTGGAGCTGAGTAATAATCTGTATAAAGTCTTTAATAACAAACACAGTCTGGACCTGCGCAGCCTCTGTATCTGCCCCGGAGAACACTGCTGGGTTCTGTACGTGGACGTGCTGGTGAGAAGGCATTTTTAAGTATTCTTTTTACACATCTATAATAAATATCTAACACTGCCTGAAGCTTAGTGACCTTCGTTTATTCTTAATTAAGTGTGTTTTATTGGTCCCGGTCCATAATTTATACTGGGAATGTGATGGGAATACATCCTGGATGGGACACCAGTCAGTTATAGGTTGCCAAAGAAACAAATGTTTATGAAAGAATAAATTGGTCTAGCAAACATATAATAATAGTGATTGAGAGATAAATTGCAGCTATTCAAAACTCTGAATAAATATGAGTATTAAATAATAAACATAATTAAATACCTAATGAATTAAAAAGTATTACATATAATAGTGTCGCAGTTTCGTGTAACAAAACGAACAGCATGTGGCATCAGTGACTGGCCACTAGAGGCCGCTCTTGTAATTACAGCGGACCCGATGCCGGAAAAACAGTGTGGATCAGCTATCTGTGTAAATTAATCTACTATTTATAATGGTGGCTTAAACTGATTGTAACTACTACAGCCAATCAGAATTGTCCGTTTGTCAGTCTGTGTGTGTGTGTGTGTGTGTGTTTGTGTATGTATGTATGTATATGTATGTGTATGTGTGTGTATATATATATATATATATATATATATACACATACATACATACATTCTTATTACCTTTTATAGAGCTCATTCTTCCTTGGGATGAAGTGACTGCAACCAGGCCTTCTTACCTACATTGATAACCAGTTTACTTTACTTAAACGCTCGTAGACGTGCATACACGATGTACATTCCAGAATGTAGCGAAACGTCTTCCTAGATGGGCGAAAGAATAGAGGAAGGGAGTAAATGTATATTCAGATGTTCAAAAAGCAAATCTAAGGGTCTGCTGTCCACAATCCTATGTCTATAGGATCTGTACCACCGTAATCCTGAGGTATTAATGCCCGTTGTGTCTGTTCCCAGCTCCTCCAGTGTGATGGAAACCTGTTTGATGCGATGTCCATCGCCATAAAAGCAGCTCTTTTCAACACACGGTATACAACACCGCTGTAATACACGGAATGTCTGCGATTATTTTGCTCTTATATTGCTTGGAATTCGAGGCGAGGGGCACGGTGGCTTAGTGGTTAGCACGTCCGCCTCACACCGCCAGGGTCCGGGTTCGATTCCCATCTCGGCCATGTGTGTGGACTTTGCATGTTCTCCCCGTGCCTCAGGGGGTTTTTCTCCGGGTTCTCCGGTTTCCTCCCCGATCCAAAAACATGCACGGTAGGTTGATTGGCACCTTGAAAAATTGTCCCTAGTGTATGAGAGTGTGTGTTTGTGTGTGTGTCCTGTTTGTGTGTATCCTGCCTTAATTCCCATAGACGCCTGAGATAGGCACAGGCTCCCCGTGACCCGAGTGAAGATCGGATAAAAGCGGTAGAAGATGAATGAATGAATGAATGAATGAATGAATTCGAGGCTGTAAATCTGAACATGGTAATGCTGAACATGCTATATGGGATAAAGCAGAGCCTCGAACACCAAGAAAGCCTAATAATGTAGTGTCTCCCACCTCATAAAGGCGGTGACATAAATATGTGTCCCTGAAGGAGTAATGTTGTAATATTCACTAAGTCAGACTGAAACCTGCGGTCTGAATTCACTTAAAGTGTACAAACGGAATGACACAAATCGTGACTCGACTAAAACAGGATCCCCAAAGTTCACATCTCGGAGGACGAGGAAGGAGGGAAAGAGATCGAGTTGTCTGATGACCCTTATGACTGCATGCGCCTCAACGTAGAAAACGTTCCCTGCATAGTGACGTTGTGCAAGGTACGTGTGTAGTTCCTGTTTCACTCATTCATAATCACCAATGATACTGCAGTAGGTTTCTGATTCAGATTGGATTGTCTGAGTATAAATTAAGTGTTATTTATGTCTGAACTTTTGAGTGTCATCAATAGCTGGAACAAAATGTGAATGATCTTTGACATTAATGAGATCATAAACTATTCCAGGGGCATGATTTTCATAAAATAAATAGAATAAAATAAAATAAATAGAATAAAATAAATAGAATAAAATGAAATAAATAGACCTGCAAAAAAAAAATATATATACACACACATACACACACACGTATATGTGTATGTGTATATACATATGTATATTTGTGTGTGTGTGTGTGTGTGTGTGTATATATATATATATATATAAAATGTGTGTAACAGATCGGCCACAGGCACATAGTGGACGCGACCTTGCTGGAGAAAGCCTGCTCCGTGGCCAGTCTGCTGCTTTCTGTTACTCATAAAGGGACAGTGACTTGTGTCCGGAAGCTCGGAGGAGGAAGTCTGGATCCAGACAGTATCTTCGAAATGACAGAGGTAAGCAGATAAAAGCCATGATGTAAAATGTAAAATCTTTGAATGAGTTTAGTAATGCAATGGAAATCAGTCCAGTCACTACTGGTGTGTGTGTGTGTGTGTGTGTGTTTATTTAGACAGGAAAGCGAGTAGGGAAGATGGTTCATGCACCACTGATAGCGCTGCTGCAAAAAGAAGAGTCTCTTGGTAAAGAGAGGACAAAATTGGGATTCCTGCCATAGCGGTTCTCTCTTTCCCTTGTATTTGTTTGTTCTAGTTTCAAATCACAAATAAATATATTTCTTTTTCATTTTTAAATGGTGGTATCTTTTTCTGCCGCACCTCTACAGAACACAACTGATGAAGGAAACAATGGCTGTGTTTTTTTATTTTGGTAGCTCAATGGTTAAGGTGTGTGCCTCTGGACCAGAAGATCACGGGTTCAAACCCCACCACCACCACCACTTGTGGGCCCCTGAGCAAGGCCCTTAACCCTCAATTGCTCAGTTTTAAGTCGCTCTGGATAAGGTTAAATATAGATGTAAATTTAATGTTTTTTAGTGCTTTCAAATGGAGATTCATTAGTTTCAGTGCTGATCTTACCTTGTATTTACCGCATAGAATAGAACAGACTTTGGTTCTTCACATATCCCAGCCTGTTTTTTTGAAGATGGGATCAGAGCGCACTGATTATACAGATGTTGTTATAGCACCCCTGGAGTACAGAGGGTTAAGGGCCTTGCTCAAAAATTCAAGAGTGGCAACTTGGTGATACCGGGACTCAAACCCCCGACCTTCTGGTCACCATCCCAGCGCCTTAACCACTGATCTACACCCCCTCTCTCCTAGTGTTGTCACAATATAACACCTAGATTAAATATCATATCAATACCACGTGGCCAAAAAAAACCTAACTTGAACAATATTTTTTTTATTAATAAACAAACTAGGACTGTTTAAAATACGTTCTCTTTTAATTTATTTACATAGTTTGATCAGTATGAAAGTGTATCCAAGAGAAAGAAAATAAAAAAAAAGTGCAGCAAGAATACAATGCGCACACACCCCCTACAGTCCAAAACGCGGAACTACAGCAGTCAAGTACTGTACTAATAAAATAAATAATTAATCGAACCGTATTTAAAAGCTGTGTACTGTATTGTGTAAATTTAGCGCATGCACTGCGCATGCGCGTTGTTTGAAAATGTTTATTACGTACATGCAATTATTAGATCAACGATGGCGATAAAGCAAACGTCGACGCAGTTTCAAGAATCTAAAATTTATTATAAAAAAAAAAAAAAAAAAAAAAGCAACCTAAAGCAATATTTCAGAAATAAATCTACAATCTAAATTTTCTCACATTCTTCAAATGCAGTCCGGCACTTATTAAGAAGACATTGTTGGGAAAACTATTTAATAAAAATAAAATAAAAAGAGATCCAAAGTTTCCTTTGAGGTCAATAAAACTGCTAAAAGTTTACATTTCTCATTCTCTGTACACAAAAGAGAATTTATGAACAAACTGGTAAACAATCCAAGTTTTTTTGAGTCCGATTGGATGGATTTGGGGGGGGGGGATTAGTTTTCTGTAAAACATCCATAAAACACAGGTATATAGAGAGCGCTGTGCTGTGTGTGTGTGTATCGTGGTAGTGCTGTTGATCAGTATAGACAGGCTAATGCGGCATGTATGACCTTCATGCGCCGCTGAGCAGCAGGACGGCCCTTTTTTCCAATATTCAAATGCAGGCCAGAAACAAGCCGTCTTGTTGATGCGACATAGTTCGTTTTCGCCACCGTGCCTTACATCGTCTCCTCATACGTGGCCTCCTGATCGTTGTCCTCGGGCTCGGACCAACAATCATCGTCAAAATCAGGATCTGGTAAATGCGCCGGTTCCGCATCGCGGCGGTTGGTCTGATTGGGCTCGCTCAGAGTTTTGAACGTGTACAGTACGTTATCCACCATCCTGCGGTCCTCATAATCCATGGATTCCAAACGACCCAGTGGTGTGCGAGGCCTGGATGGAATAAAGGTATCGGACGGAGCCAACGTCGTACCGGTGTCCTTAATCGTCTTGTCCATGTTGCCGGAGAACGCCCGATAGCCGTCCACCTGATGACCGTTGAACTGGCCGGGACCGCCCTGGTCCTGCTGCTCCAGAAGGTGGCCGTACACCATGGTCTCGTCGATATAGGTGTAGACGTGGGACTCGTTGTCCGCTCGTGTTTTGGGGAACAAGACGTCGCCAGAAAGTGAAACGTTCCCTTTGGGAATGCAGATGGAGGACCGCTTGTTTTGCCGCTTCTTTTTTCTGAAGATGGAAGAAAACACATAACGTTTGAATTTAAGATGTTCGGGGGGGGATACGATTCAATTTCGTCCTCTAGATCTTGGTTTATGAATCGGTCTAAAATCTTCACTGGGTGTAAATTTTAATGAATACAAAGAACTTCAAGTTGGTCTATTTTATCTACAGTGTCATGAATGCCATTATCGACTCCTATATAACGCCCGTCCTGCTTTTCAATGCCACTGATGGGTGTAAATGATACTAATGGTCACCAAGATGCTTTGTTAAAAAAAACAAATGAACTTCATTGTGGTTTACTCTTCAGTTCAGCCGTCTGAAATTCAGCCGTCTGAAATTCGCCCTTGTGTGGGTTTTGTGTCACCGAATGCAAATCAGCTGTGGCTGAGCAAACACACACACACACACACACACACACACACACCCCTTGAGCTCTATGGTTGACTGGAATTCTGTATATGGGCATGAGAAATACAATAAGATAAAACTTCCAACTAGGGATTGTAAAGTTCACTGGTGCTTCGACATAAACGGAACCCATTTCACGGAAAGTTAGCGATTTTTAAAAGAGTGTGTATTGGATACAAATTGGCCTTTAAACTTTGAAGCGTTGTTTGTTCGAATAAAAATATTTTGCATAATGTATAATTATTAGTAGATGTGCTATATATTTATTATTTATAGAGTAAAAAATAACATGCGACCAATATTGGATATATATATA
>JACRUU010000007.1:11346536-11351536 GCA_030449085.1 Kryptopterus vitreolus
TCTGCAATTAAAGACATAGAAAAACACATTCCCTAAATTCGCCTGCAAATATACTGTTCTACCAGCAGAAAAGTATCACCAACTGGAATGAACCATGCTTTTACATGCACATGATCTTTTAAACAACGATTAATAAAATCACATTCTCTGCCCAGAAATGTACAGAGCTGATCAATGAAACTCCAGGTTTTAAACAGGGGTCGTTATAGGCTGGATGTGATGTTCTGTAGTGCAATAAACAGACACATTCTCAAAACAGCTCCATTACAATAATTAATGATCAAATCAGCACAAATCGTTTGTGTCCAGGATGAAATGCACATAAAACACAGCTGTGGTCTCTTCTATAACACATATTTATGGTTCTGCAAATTGGCATGTTTCTATGCAGAGAATATGATTGATCAAGAGTGGCTTGTGCATGCGTGTGTGTGTGTGTGTGTATATATATATATATATATATATATATATATATATATATATATATATATATATATATATAATATATATATAATATATATAAACACCACTTTGGATCATGCGTATTCTAGTGACAGAAAAAAGTGAAAATGCACATTAAACTCATTGTCAGTCACACCACCAGTACAGTGGTTTACTGATGCACAGTACACCGATACTGATGAAATGGTAAATGGTATAAACTGCACAAGACTGTTTTAGGAGAGTGAAATGTGACCCAGTGAAGATTGAGCTTGCATCTAAAACTGTTATCCATGGGCACATCCATACGAGCCCTGATAATGGCACGTACTTGTATCACTAGCAGAAAAAACAAGAAGGAACATTAACCATAATACATAAAATGTATTAATACAAATGATAATGGGCTTATAGCTTCAGGGATTTTAGAATGTGGGATTTCGTCCAGAAAATACTGCATACACACACACACTTCTTTGTGTATTTATATTCTGTATGAATAATGGCATTAAAACAATTGGCTAATAATATTAATGCTTAACAATTTGGTGATACTTTGCTTACATAACTATCCAGCTCTGTTTAACAGTGCAACTGGGTTAAAGTTATCTATCTGCATATATTAACATAATTAAATAATTAGTTTTGACAGGCTCAAATTGTTTTGTCAACAAGGATGCTCCTTTATAGGTTCTTATCAACAAGTTATTCTTATTAAATATATCCCTGAAATCAGTTTGATCTTATAACTAAGAATTCCTAAAAGAACTAGTAATAAATCAAAGCTAAGCAAGAGACTTTCTAATTTACACAACAACAAATAAAACTATCCACTAGTCTTTAATGGCACTTACCAAAAACGGCACTGATCTCAATAGAGAAAATGTCTTGAGGTTTGCTGCAGTTGAAAGACACCTGAATGCTCTGCGTTTCACTAATGACGGTTCGTATATTGCACGTCCGCGAGGAGCCATCATCGACACATACAAAACAGTCGGGACCCTCGGTCGGTCTGCTTATGGTCACCTTTGTGTAAGGGCCCGTGCTCACAGTTACTGGGTCTCCCTCTGAAAGTACAAACAAGGATAAAATGCACAGAGTGAGATGATCGTTGTATATTTCTTTCATTAATATATTTCTCCTATACCCTAAGGCTAGAAGATTCTCTTCTGCACATATCCCACACATACACACACGCATTGAGTAACAAACAATGTACACAAAGCAAAAAGGTTGAGCTTGAGCAGGAATTCCATCTCTCCTTAGCGAGTTACATGTCTCTGCTTGAGAAATATCGATTGCACAGATGTTGCGTAATTGTGATGGTGCGCATGCAGACGTCCACGGAGAAAATTCCAAATAAAGTGCAAAGATGAATGCAGATGAACAGATATATATATATATATATATATATAGTTTGTGTCACCAAAACAGCCATGACCCAGTGAAGTATGGACTACACAAGAACTTGGAAAGTGTCTTATGATACTTTATAGTGCGACCATGGATTGGACATTACTGCACTGGGATGTGTAGAAATTTGGCGACCGGGTAAACGCCTTAAAATCTCTGTCATGTTATTTAAACCCATTCCTGAACAATTAATGCAAAATGCCAAGGTGCTTTATCCAACTCAAGAAGACCAATGATGTTTCAAAAACACCATTGCCATGAAGGTGTATTATGTCTTTATATGTTCATGTTGTTCTAAGAAGCAAAAATGATATAAAGCTTCTAACTGCAGAACATTCGCATGAACGCCAGGAACCAAAGTGTCCCAGCATGACATTGCTTAAATTTGCCTTGACTCCCCCCAACCACAACCATAGAGCATCTTCCCGGCATGTCTTTCCTATATGCCCACTCATCCACATTATGTCATCAGAGCAAACCACTTTATTTACATCAGTGGCAAAACAACCTGATCCACAGACTCCACAAATCCTCCTCCTGCTTTAAAACTCTTAGTCCCAGATACCACAGAACACCTTCAGATGTCCTATGGAGTCCACGCTGTATGTGCATAAATCCATATGCACACACACTATATTCACCAGACATTTTTTTCCTCCCTCCAACTGAAACCAGATGCACACATTTAAATACACAACATCCCATTAACAATAAAACATCAAACTGTTGATGCATAATTGTTTATTTACTAATCCTAGGTCGGAATATCCCTTTCTGACTTCCCAGATCATCCCAGAACATGAAACAGACCTTAGAGACAACCGTGCTACAATAACGTGTGTTTGTTTTAGGTCAAACCGTAAAAGAAACCTCGACATTCAATAGCGCAACTTTTTTTTGTTGTTGTTGCCGTTACGGGTATTCCGGTCTGACGACTTTGCGACATGGATTATCGTGTACACACGTGAATCGAAAATACATCACCAGACACATTCGAGCAGATATTTTTATTGTATACATAACACACTTGTGTCATTGTTTGTTTATGTGTTTAGGCATTACATCGGCCTTCTACCTACAATGTTGGATATTCGATCAGCGAGACCTGCAATTTTGTAGTTTAGATACTGAACCGATTCTACACCACCTATAGCTTTAGAGACGGTATATTACGGGAAGGTATATATGCATTGTGGTGTTATTTTAAGCACTTTGTATTCAGCGAAAGGACTTTGTATTCAGTGAAAGCCTACTTTATGGCTGTACTTTTAGAGACTAGATGACATTTCGGCATGTATTTAATGAGTGTTCTTTTTTTTTATTATTATGATTAAAATCCCAGCATTGTTACTACGCGTGTTCACTCCTACCCTCACAAAAACACTACTTCAGTGGATATTTCTGAATAATCCTCTGGCATGCTTAAAGAACGAATGTCTTTGCAGCATTTCACACATTTCGATTGCAAATCATAACTGATTGCAATGCAATGCTCATAATAAACTAAATAAGGTGAATGAAATCGAAAATCCCTTGCATGTGGTGGAAAAAGGTGCTAGAAATGAGAAACAAAACTAAATCACTGCAGGATGATCAACAAAACTGTATTTGGAGTTTATACAGATTTATATTGTATATGGTTGAAGGAAGTTATTTATGAAGGGGCTTTCTGTAAACACTCCAAACCTGGGGAAGAGAGGTAGAGGTGGAGGTGAAGGAGAATAGAAAGAAATGAAAAAAAAAATTAAGAGTTCAAACTCCAAACAATCCCAAACTTGGTACTAAACCCAGAAGTACTAAATAGCGCGTTGTGTCTTTGACTCACCTGAAATATCTGCAGTTAGAACCAGGAGGAGTCCAAAAAGCACCCAACTCATTTTGTTTCCAGCAGAGAAACAATATTCCACTGCGTAATCACGACTTTTTAGCTCTCATGTTGGTTTGAAAGCGCGGTGGTGTAATTCTATATTCAGTAGCCCTTGTCACGGTGTTGTAAGCACGGTGCTTCCGGGTGCCACACCTGGATGGGCGTGGCTCATATACCTGCCCAAACTTGACATGGACGGGCGAGTTGAAGCGCAAAAACGTGAGATTTTATTGAGCAAAGTTCTCAACTGTAAACCTTGCATTAAAAACAAACAAACAAACAAACAAATATAAAGAGGCTTATAGGAAGGGGGTGGGTCGTGTTTTTTTTTATTATTATTATTATTTTCATTTAGACTGTATGATTAACAGGTGCTAATTAGATTTACTTGGTGCTTGTTGAAAGATTTGCCCTGCATCCAAATTATTCACTCCATACACTTGGATTCTTTCATTGTCTCCACATGCCCGACTTTTTGCACATTCCTCTAAAAAAAAAAAAGCAACCAATAGTGGGTTTGTGCAAGCCATTTTACAAAAATGAAGGGGAAAAAAATGAATGCAAGACTACCCTTGAGCAAGTTTTGCCGGTTTGACATGATTGTATCTTTTCCTATACGGGACTGACTCATTTTAGACCAAACCAAAGGAAACCGCCAGCAAGTGACGTCATTTCCGCATGGCCGCCCCACACATCTTATTATACAACTTGATAACGTTTTGATAATAAAGTTTTGATGCATGTATTTAACAGTGACTTTAAAGTTCAGTATTTTAACCAGGAAAATATGCATTATTTATCACAGTTACAAAGTCATCTAGCATGAGTATACAACAAACAAACAAAATAATTAAAACATCAAGATTGTTTTTCGCCCCCCCCCCTCCTTAGGGGTCGCCACACATATTGAGCATAAAGAAAAAAAGACACGTGTATATGTTCAGTAATGCAGTAGATAATATGACGGTAATATTCATTTAGCCTTGGCACAATGAGATCGTGGGTTGTGATCAAGTCCGAGCTGTATAGATAAAGACTACAAGCACCTTATGCCCCCCACCACCCATCTACGTGTTTCCTGTAGATGGCACTTAAAATGCAGAAAGTAAGCTCCCGTCCTAATAACAAATGTTCAAGTTGCAATTTATATTATATAAATATTTTTTTACTATCTAAAAGTTGTAAAAATGCATATACACACACACACACACACATATATATATATATATATATATATATATATATATATATATATATATATATATCTATATATATATAT
>JACRUU010000007.1:11356536-11394036 GCA_030449085.1 Kryptopterus vitreolus
GGAATATGTCTAAAATGATTTGAAGGCAAATCCATGTTACTTGAAGAGAATGCTTTTTGTCATACTTTGTGTATTATCACCTCCTTTCACTATTTATGAGTTATTATGTGCAGTATCACACACCATAGATGGGGTAAAAGCTGTTGTGTTTAAAAATGGACTTATTTAACTTGTCAGCCCATTGCTGAGAAAAGTTAGTCCGGTGTTTTAAGATTTCTTGGTGGATGTTTTTTGTTTTTCCCAGTCATTTATAAGCGTCATTTACGTTATTTACGTCCTTGTTCACCAATACTTAGATTCCTTTAATGCCTGTGCTGATGATTAACTCTGACCACCTTGTTATTTTTCTTCTATTTTTCTTTCTTCAGACCAGCCACTGTTTGTTAACGATACAGAGATCGTTGAATCAGGAGATCAGGAAATCGTCTTAAATTGCACTGTCAAAGCGAATCCTCCTCCAGAGTACGTCTGGGAGGCACCGGATCCAAAGAAGGAATTTCAAGGCCCCACAATTCACGTTAAATACTCCGAAGAAGGAACCTTCAAATGCACCGCGTCAAACCAGCGCGGTGAGGCAACGAAAATCTTCATCGTCAAATGTGAGTATTAAAGATTTCTTTCATTTGATTTTATCCGTTTATTTATTTATTTATTTATTTTACTCATGCGTTCATTTTTAGGGTACACCAAATTCAAGGTTCGGTACATACCTTGTTTTTTAAATCACGGTTCGGTTCAAGGTTGGAAATCACAAATGCAAATGTTTGTCTCAATGCAGATTCTTATTATTAACATTTGGCAACATCAGCAGTTTACATTTTTAAAGCGATTTCAAATAAAATGGCCAAATATTCTTCTTCTTCCCCTTTCGACTGCTTTCGTTGGGGGTCACCACAGCGGATCATCCTTCCCCAACACTTCTCTTTCCTCTGAATCTGTTCCATCCATCCCGGTTCCCTGCATGACATCCCTTACCACATCCATAAACCTCCATCCTCAGCATTCTTCTCCCTGTGTACGCCATGTCTCTCCTGTTCACATGTCCAAATCATTCCTCCCTCACCTTGTCTCCAAAACCCTCTAATAAACTCATTCAGACCGGTGTCAAGTTACAAAGTACAAATACTTTGTTACCTTACTTAAGTAGAAATGTTGGGTATCTACACTTTACTGGAGTAATTATTTTTCTTTATATCTTTACACAATTACCGCTATTCCTTAGGTTTTAAAAATAGCCCTCGTTATTCCTATTTCATTTCATCTGGTTTTCATTCCGTGTTTAATCGTGTAAACAAAAACAAGATAAACGTCTCCATCCGGATAGAGAGAATGTGATAGTGGTTGGATGAGATATAAACATATACCATTATTGGTTTGTATGCGATTACTCAAAAAAAGATTATTCCTTATAAAAGTGATTATTTCTCCACTACTGGGTTATTTATCAAACGGGTGCTTTCTCGTCATCCTCCGCCAATGACGCTACAGTAGGGAGTTCTGTAGAGAGACGTTTGAATAAATTCACGATTGGCGCTACCTAAGCTTTTGTCCTTAATGCCATTTTTTCCCCCTTACATTGGTTTTAATTTTATACTTTAAGCCATTTTGAAACCAGTACTTTTACACTTGTATTTAAGTAAAAAGCATGAGTTTTTTTAAACCCTAATATCTGTACGTGATACTATCTACCTGATTAATGGATATGAATACTCCCAGTGAAAAACATCTGCTGGGTTAAATAATATATAAATGATATTTTATAATATTTGATAAAAAAAATAATAAACAGAATAAGTAAAATGAATTCAATATACTTTTGATTAAATCTAGCAATTGATTAAAATGGCACAATTTAGAGTGACTAAATAAGATTCATTTAGTGGCAAAATTGATAAAAACAAGTTTACATTTGTGTATATATATATATATATATATATATATATATATATATATATATATATATATATATATTCATTCATTCATTCATTCATCTTCATCTTCTACCGCTTTATCCGATCTTCCCTCGGGTCACGGGGAGTCTGTGTCTATCTCATGGCGTCTATGGGCATTAAGGCAGGATACACCCTGGATGGAATGCATCAACCCTGGAGGAATGCCCACACCGCACAGTCGCAGGACACACATAATCACACACACAATAGGGACAATTTTTCCAAGGTGCCAATCAACCTACCGTGCATGTTTTTGGACCGGGAGGAAACCGGAGAACCCGGAGAAAAAACCCCTGAGGCACGGGGAGAACATGCAAACTCCACACACACATGGCCCAGACGGGAATCGAACCCGGACCCTGGCGGTGTGAGGCGAACGTGCTAACCACTAATATATATATATATATATATATAAGGATACGTTATACTTAACAGTTCTACTTATTTCAGCATACTTTCACACATGTGTTCTTTTCTTCCATCCTTCATTTATTCCTTTAATATGCAGAATTATCAGGATTTTCTCCTTTTATGAGAAATTCCCAAAACTGGGAAATTTTTCCCCAAAATTCTCAAAACATGAGAAAAACAACACACTATAAATATGTGTACCTTCACATTCCTGTTATTTACTATAATATCAGGCAAATAGTCAGCTATACATTTGTGATCAAGATGTCATGTATTCATTATAAGCTACACATGTAAATAAATTGTATATTATAGAACTGTAGCTAAAATGTGTTTTGAGCTGATGCGATTAATGAACTCGATGGTGGTATTAATGATGTAATAAAACTTCTGTATTTTTTTTTCTTACAGTTCATAAAAGCCGCCATTTATGGGTTTTATGGGTTATTCTGGCGTTTGGATTCTTATTAATTGTCGTGCTGGTATTCGTATACTTGAGAAGACAGCATGGAAGGAAAGCCAACAACAGAAACCCCTCTGTGGCAGTTCAGATAGAGCAAGGTGAAGAGTTAGTTTCCAAATAAGGTCAATTTGACCTGGTGCTCCAGCACTGTTTTCTATACACTGATGCATATTTTTTTATATCACAATATTTGAGTTCTAATTTTATGTTTATGGCTGTTTTATAATGTGACTGTAATTACCAAAGATTTATACAAACAATAGTTCTTAGAAGACAAACTCTGCAATTATGGCTAACGGAGTTTTATTGGGTACATTTATGCTTTATCGATTCATTGTGAATGAAACTGTTTTTATTTCTCTTTAAACAAGAAATTAGCTTTATTTATACGGTATGGCCGAGAATTGTGTTTACGCTTTCTCAAAGAAGTGTAATGCACTCTGACTAAAAACATTTAAGATTATGATAAACTGGCTTTGAGGTGAGGGTTATGTGTCCCCGTGTATTGTTCTCAATATCAAAATTACTTGCCCATTGAGTGTAATGTATGGAATTTTTAAACGTTAGCCATATTTATTTGTTTGTCTTCTTTGTAACCTTTGAGCCATATGTATATGGATATTTTGTTTATGTATTTAAGTACTATATGGACAGAAATGATAGTTTGGTTCTTCCCTGAACTGTTCCCCCAAATTTACAAGCTTGCATTTTGTATATTTTCATTTTTTCCCCAAACCCATTCCTGTACGTGAGCACATCCTTTTTGGCTGAAAAATCTTGTGGAACATCTTTCCGGAAGAGTGGAGATTGTTATAAAAACAAAGGCTGTACAGGACAATGTTATATGTCCGAAAAGCACCTACGAGTCTTATGGTCAGGTGTCCACAAACTTTCGCCCACATAGTGTAGTGTATGTTGTAAGTGCAAACCTTAAATATACTGTGTGTTTATATGTACATGAATACGCACGCACTGTTAAGCAGCCATAACTTTAAAACCACAAGCATAATCAAAATGTAGAGCCTCCTTGTTCCAGCAAGGTCTTCCGGGTCTTAAGAGCCGAGAATCAGGACATTAGAAGCGGGTATTTTATTATTCTCCAGCTTTACTCTTTATCAGATTAAGATCTGGAGAACTGGACAAAGTCAACACAACATTCTCAAGCCATTCTTTTTTTTTCAGCAGGGATGTAAATGGGTGTATAACAAATGTTTATGTTTAAAATAAATAGACGTTTAATATGAAGTACATGCCAAGATAAATCAATGTGAAGGTCAGAAATAAACCAGAGCATTCACCAAAAGGCCAAATGTGACCCGCCACATCATTTTCTGTGGCCTGCAAGAGCTTTAAAGGTGTGTCCTTATCTTAAAATAAGGTTATTGTGCTTTAAATTATGCATTGACAATGGACTACATCTCCCACAATGCATGCAAGTACGTTACCCGTGTAGTGACGGCATCCCGACACTAGATTGCAGTGTATCCCACATCGGGGCGATTTTTCCTACAAGCGGAATTGAGAAATTTCCCAAAATGCCCAGAGTAAAGAAAAATGTATGCCGATGGAAGGCACTTGCAAGAAAGATGGGAAAAAACGCTATGCCTTTTGTGTTATGAGGCGAGTATATACTGTCTTATAGGTACAACTGGTCCATGATAATGGTGATGTGGCCCACGGTGCCATTGAGATGGACACCCATGATCTACCATAGTGTCAGCAGCCATATCATCCTGTAGCCCAAGACTGCTTGCCCATTGAAGCTAAGCAGGGATGAGCCCGGTTAATACCTGGATGAGAGACCCACCTGGGAATGCTAGATTGCTGCAGGTAGAGGTGTTGGTGTGGCCAGCAGGGGGCGCTTACCCTGTTGTCTGTTTGGTTCCTAACACCCCAGTATAGTGACGGGGGGACACTATACTGTCAAAAAGCACCGTCTTTCGGATGAGACGTTAAACCCCCAAAAAAATCCCAGGATGCCTTTCGGAAAAAGAGTAGAGGCCAAATTCACCTATTGGCCTCTGACCATTACGGCCTCCTAACCGACCACCATATCTACTATCACCTTCATCATTCTGTCTCCTCTCCACCAGTACGCTGGTGTGTGGTGGGAGTTCTGGTGCACTATGGATGCTGTACACTGGTGGTGGATGAGGAGATGCTTGTAAAAGTGCTTTGAGTGTCCAGAAAAGTTCTATATGAATGTAATGAATTATTATTATTATTAGTAGTAGTAGTAGTCCCATTATTTGCAAAGGGCCACATGAGAAATCTGAGGTGTTTTCGAGGGACGAACCACCAATAACCTGGGGGTGCTTCGGGGTTTTCCCCAGGATTCAATCCGCCCCCGCCAGTCACTACAGGACACGATCAAATGAATGCGGTAATAATTACATGATATGACTCGATTTGGACGATTCAGTATCAATCTTCCGCTGGCCGGATTAAAAGGAACAAGGGGCCGGATTTGACCCGTGGGCCGCAGTTTGCCCACCCCTGTCTTAGAGGTTTTAATGGTATGGCTGAGCTGCGAAGGTCTTTTTAGTCACTAAGAACAATGAAGCTGTAAAAATGATTTAATTTTATTCACTGGGATTGCATTAAATCACAGAATCAGGATTATAATGATTTCATGGTTTGTGAAATCATTATAATGGTAGTATTTGGACGTTTGGGGTAGGTCGCTTTGAGCTCCCCAGCAATTTTCACGGTGCTGTTTTTTTTTTTGTTTGTTTTTTTTTTACTTAATTTTATGCACTTTACATTTATGTAGGACTGATGCATGATTGTTTAAATGAGCGGGTATGGATTATGTGTCCTGTATTTTGCTGGTTTGTGAACGAAATCTGTGTGACAAACTGATTTACATTGTAATTTACAGTGTTCTGTGTCCTTTTTAAACATTATGCAGAAAAGATATCTACATTTGTGTATGTGTGTATTTAATAAATGCAATATTGTCCTAAATCCTTGCCTCAGACTAATACAAGTGTGTGTGTCTCAGTGGAAAATACTAGTAATATTAATCTGATTATTACTATAGAGCACTATATGACTATAGAAGTGCAAACACTACGAGTGACATTTGCTGCTGCCGTTTGTACATTTGCAGTAAAAAAACACCGCAAAGAATCTCAGAAGCAAAACTGCTCCGTTACACTTAAAGTCATGATCCATAATTCAAGGCCCTGAAAACAATGAAAACCCCTTTAGCAGTACAGATAATGTGTTTTTTCAAACATTAACACTGCTGTGTGGAAATTCCCAATGAACCCGGCCCTACCCCATTAAAACATTCGGTATGACGAGCAGCAGTGTGTCCTGTAATCTGATGCGTCTCTTTTAATAGGTTAAATTGAATGCATGGTAATGTTTTAAATCTACTTTTAAAACATGCTGAGGCGATATTCATTCATTCATCTTTTACCGCTATATCCGATCTTTCCTCGGGTCACGGGGAGTCTGTGCCTATCTCATTAATACTAGAGTAGGGAAAAATGTATGCCGATGGAAGGCACTTGCAAGAAAGATGGGAAAAAACGCTATGCCTTTTGTGTTATGAGGCGAGTATATACTGTCTTATAGGTACAACTGGTCCATGATAATGGTGATGTGGCCCACGGTGCCATTGAGATGGACACCCATGATATACCATAGTGTCAGCAGCCATATCATCCTGTAGCCCAAGACTGCTTGCCCATTGAAGCTAATCACGGATGAGCCTGGTTAATACCTGGATGGGAGACCCACCTGGGAATGCTAGGGAATGCTATATCCGATCTTTCCTCGGGTCACGGGGAGTCTGTGCCTATCTCAGGCGTCTATGGGCATTAAGGCAGGATACACCCTGGATGGAATGCCAACCCATCGCAGGACACACACACACACACATTCACACACTAGGGACAATTTTCCAAGGTGCCAATCAACCTACCGTGCATATTTTTGGACCGGGAGGAAACCGGAGAACCCGGAGAAAAATCCCCTGAGGCACGGGGAGAACATGCACAAACTCCACACACACATGGCCGAGACGGGAATCGAATTCAAACAATAACTAGTTTTAATTAATTTAGCTAGCTTGTTTTAGCGAGCATCGATTCCAATAGAACAATTTTTGCTAGCTGGAAAGTTAAAATCCCTTTTTTTTTTTTTTTTTTTTTTACAGGAAAACATGACATTAATGTCATTTCATCAGTTAAAAGCTTTTTTTCCCTTGAATACATTTACATACTTGAGCACATTTTTTTTTGCTGGGTGCTTCCACATTTATTTAAGATTTTAGCACAATATCTGTAGTTTTAAGTATAATTTCTAAGGTAATGGGTTCTAGAGGGGATGGTCCCGGGTCAAATTACATCTTAAGTCAACGCCAAAGAGCTTCGGTAAAAACAGTGATCCAAACAAAATGGGTAAAAAAAAAAAAAATAACAGGTGTAAGATCGTTTTTATAAAATGTTTTTAAATGTTATACAAGTTGAGGCATTAAATGGACTATCACCAGACATTACACACAATGTTATGAAATAATTACAAAAGGTCAGAAGAAGGGAAAGAAAACCAATAGCAGTGGCTATCAGTGACGTCTTCACACCTGAAAGTGTGAGTAGAGCAAAGACAACATGGAATGCATTGAAGGTACAGATGACGTTTCTTTTTACACTGTAATAGTATTTGAATAGATACACACATGTACAGATAGGCACACCTACCATCTGTAAATCCATCCAGTTAAAACACACGGATGTGATACTAAACACCTGCAAAAAAGGGGGAAAAAAAGATCCATGAATGACCTTCAATGACCTTCTTCTTTTTGTTTAAAAAAACAATGCTTTTATTTTCATATCATTGGTGAAAAGTACTTCTGTATATATGCGTACTGTATACATGCTTTATTGTTTAAAGTATAGCATTTACTTTATCTTTTTTTTTTTTTGACATAAAAAAATGAACATCATTATTCATTCATTCATTCATCTTCTACCGCTATATCCGATCTTCCCTCGGGTCACGGGGAGTCTATGGGCATTAATGCAGGATACACCCTGGATGGAATGCCAACCCATCACAGGACACACACACTCACATTCACACACACATTCATACACTAGGGACAATTTTTCCAACCTACAGTGCATGTTTTTGGACAGGGGAGGAAACCGGAGAACCCGGAGAAAAACCCCCTGAGGCACGGGAAGAACATGCAAACTCCACACACACATGGCCGAGACGGGAATCGAACCCGGACCCTGGAGGTGTGAGGCGAACGTGCTAACCACTAAACCACAGTGCCCCTACGTCATTAGTCGCTTATAATTCAAATACATTGTACTTGAAATGGATCATAAATGCGTCTCTTTATTTTCTTTTGTATTTCAGTCTAATTCTGTTCTTCATGACCGTCCGGTGCGTCCAGTGCATCATGTAAAGTTACCTTTGGATTTGAGCTTGATGATGAACTGCTTGCTGGATTTGCCCAGGAGATTATACGCAGTACAGATATAAGTGCCTGAGGAAGAAGCCGTAAACAGAGGCTGATTATCCTCCATTTCCTGCAGGTGCAGTGCGCTCCAGGTGTACATCGGCGGTGGATTTCCTCCCGCCGAGCAATTAAGCACGGTCTTCTCGCCGTCGTCGAGCTCGACCACTTCCTGCTGTGGGTCGAACGACTCAGGAGCGTCTGAAGGAAAATAACCATGAGAAATAAATCGTCACAAAAACATTGATCACATCAGCTACAGACAATGTAGGTCATGTTAAAGTGCATTTACAATGAACGTGAATGTTGAGAGGCTCTGATTTCACTCTGGGAGGAGGTTGTGGTCCTTCTACTCCCAGTTCCAGTGCTGCCTCGCAGCTGTACGGGGCGCCGTCTTCTGCTCTGCTCGGAGTGATTAGCAGGGTGGAAGACACCTGGACCGGGGTAGCAGGCGACAGCTCGGAGAATGTGTTATTGTAAACCTCGGTCTGGCCTCGGTACCAGCGCAGGGTGAGGTACTGGACCGGCGCGATGTTCTGCACCTCACACAGGAGCTGGTACTCTCGGCCTTCCACCATGGCTCCGGTGTGGTTCATTAAGCTGATGGAGATGCTGTCTGGAGTTTCTGGCAAATCATAAACAAGGAAAATATGGTCAGCGTATATTTTTAGACAAAACGTCCTATTATCTAATCATTAATACAGGGCTATTCAAATGGCAGCCCGTGGGTCGAACCACCCCCCGAGGTCTTTTGCCCTCCAAATATATAAAGTGGCGCCCTCTAAGGGCATATATAAGCTATAAAGTGGCGCCCTCTCTGGTGAGTGACGATGACTGACAGGACAATTACAGATGAAAACTTTTGTTCATTTATTTCTTTCCTTCATATATTTTCACCAAAAAAAATAGGCGAATTCATGAACCCTTTTACACCCTAGTTATACAAAATGTCTCTTTCAACTTTGAAGAAAAGAAGTTTAAAGCGTATGTACTTGTTTGAATGTATAAGACTTGTGCATCTCCAATACACGTGTTGTTGTTGTTGTTGTTGTTGTTGTCATACAGTTTCAAATTACACTATGAACTTGTTCGAATGTGAATATGTTTATAAAAAGAAAAAAAAGCCCATGGTACAATGCACTGATGCTATGTAGTTTCAAAATACAACATATAAACATGTTTTATAGCTTAAGTGTGTTAAAGTGCAAAAATACCACATATAGGCTCATCTATAGCCCTTGTGCCATCACTCATATTACATGCCCATATCTCTCCGTGCCCCTCATTCGGGATGCTTTTCATGACCCCCCCCCCCCCCCCCCTCCCGCCATGACAAACTAATTGAATATCCCTGCATCAATATATTCATAATGTTCCATCATACTGTAAAGCACAAGGTTGAGCTTCTCTTCACACTGCCTGGGTGCGGTGAAGAAAACCCCATAGCAGATTGGTTCTTCGATCCAATCGATCAAGCTGTCCACCTGCCACTGCACTGTGAGGTCTCGCTGGGTGTACGATGCGCCGATGGCTGACTCCCACCCTAAAACACGAACAGGCCGAGACGCCATGCAGCTGACCGACACGGCTTCTCCGAACCTCACCACCGCTCTCGAGGGAGAGATTTCAAGAGAGCACTCATCACCTGATGCTAAGGACAGTGGGAGATATATATATATATATATATATACATTCAAATCATTTGCATCAACATACAGTATGTACAAGTTACAAAATTGGTCAAGCTCTTTCACTATATAACCTTTACAGCATTTTAGCAGACGCCCTTATCCAGAGGGACTTACAACTGAGCAATTGAGGGTTAAGGGCCTTGCTCAAGGGCCCACTAGTGCTAGCTTGGTGGTGTTGGTGGGATTTGAACCTGTGATCTTCTGCTCCAGAAGCCAAAGCCTTAACCATCAAGCTCCCTGTATATTTTATATATAGTATGTAGTAAAATATATATACACACACACATATATAAATATATATATGTCTATATGTCTACAGTATATGTGTATATGTATTATTATATGGCTGGTCTGTTTTCCAGTTGTTTTATTTAATTATATATATCTATATATATATATATATATATATATATATATATATATATATATATGATATATATATATATATATATATATATATATATATAGATATATACTATATATATATATAAATAGATGTATATATATACATAGATATTAATTACACATTGTAACACAGTATGTGTGTCCCCAGAATGATTTATACTTAGTTACAAATATATTTACATTACTATTTTTATAATGCGTCTAAAAATTAACACAGTTTAACAAATTCTTTACTGAATTTATCACTTAAATATCTTCTAGCTACGGGTCCAATTTTATCTCTCATGCATAAAGTTCCTTCAATATCAGTTTAACAAGCAAACACATACAGCTCACTGCTTTCATGATCTTGCTTTATAGTATTTTTACATTTTCAATAATCAATCTTTCCAGTGCTTTTCTGCGACTTGCTCTCAGGATCTAAACACACACTATTTAGAGGTCTATAACTTCCACATTGACTAGTATAATAACCAAATCAACAAAGTTTCTCTCAACTGAAACACAGAAATGATTGATTGAAAACATGTCATTAAACTGTACTTTTAATACAGAGAACATCCATTCCATGTTAAAAACAAACAAACAAACAAACAAACAAACACTTTTTGCATTTGACAAGTCTTTATAGCTTCCACGTTCGAGTTGCATCATCGGGGTACCGTTATCCGACGGTTATCTTACCTGTTTGCAGGATGAAGAGAATAAGGCATTTCAGCGTATTCTGAAACATGTTCGAGATTTCCTTCGAGTCCTGGTGCAGAGAGCGAAAAGAATTCCGACTCGATCCTGCTTGGCAACCCAAAAACTGAGCCGTGACTTCTAACAAAAGCTCTGCTTTGCATTGCTGCTCTTGTCCATGCCATAGTTCGACTGAAGGGGGACCAGGAGGGACTGGGGGCCCCAGTAAAGCAAGCCTTCTTTACACTGAAAACAATCATTGTACGCAACCCCCCCCCCCTCTCTCTCTCTCTCTCTTCAGCTACTAATGACGTTGCACAGGGTTCGAGGGAAGCTTGCAAAGCTTGAATTCAAATCAGGGGCAGTAGTTAAGGAGAATGTTCTCACTGAGCTTTTCTGGCTTTTTATCTGCTGAAATGTAATCGAAGTAAGCTGCGTGTGCTTCGGCAACAGGGGTTTCCGCAGCGGAAAGTGCCCTTTGACTTTAATGCATCCCAGCTGTGTTGAACCTCACCAGGCCCGACCGTCTGCCTGAACAGTGCAGCAAATGGCTTCATTCATTTGTGAAAATGTGCACAGAGTACTTCATTCACCAATACTTTACACCTGTGTCATTCTGTTGTATTCTTTTTGTGTCATGCGTTCTCTATTATCCCAGATCATGTGAATTGGCCGGCTGGGTTAAAACGTCCCTCGCACGGCCAGCTCGCTATGGCAACGCGGTCTACACAAACACTCCGAGTTTTTGGCAGGAACAATTTCACATAGAGTTTTTTTTTTCCCCTTCTTCGATTAAGCTACCGACCAGGATACAAATAGACCTCATTGGAGGAGGACTTCCTCCTCAGGCATCCCTGTTTTATCTTTCGCACAATGTTGTTGTTGTTGTTGTTGTTGTGTTTTGATGTGTCTCCTGATACACTCACAGCAAAAGATAAGGACGTGAACGGACATGTCTGAGAAATGTACTAAACATTCACATTTTGAAGCCTTCACATATGTAAATATTTACTGCAGGACATTTACATTCACATTTACAGCATTTGGCAGACGCCCTTATCCAGAGAGACTTACAAGTGAGCAATTGAGGGTTAAGGGCCTTGCTCAAGGGCCCACTAGTGGCAGTTTGGTGGTGGTGGGATTTGAACCTACGATCTTCCGGTCCGTAGGACGACACTTTAACCACTGAGCCACCACCTCCCTATGGACACTTATGGACATGAACACTATGGACGCTTCAGGACATGGACACTTATGATGGCGTGATGGTTGCTAATTCACCATGGGCAGCCTTTATAACTTAAGGCTTTGTGCACACGTTAGATTTACACCAGTTTATAAATGTCCAGCTATAATCATGATTCCAGATCAGTCAAAGTAGTACAAGTCTACACGGGTAAGACTAATAAGACTTCTGTAGAAGATACTGAAGTAAGAGTGTAAAAGCACTGGTTGAAAAATGACTTAAAGAAGTGGTTAGCACGTTCGCCTCACACCGCCAGGGTCCGGGTTCGATTCCCGTCTCGGCCATATGTGTGTGTGGAGTTTGCATGTTCTCCCCGTGCCTCAGGGGGTTTTTTTCTCCGGGTTCTCCGGTTTCCTCCCCGGTCCAAAAACATGCACGGTAGTTTGATTGGCACCTTGGAAAATTGTCCCTAGTGTATGAATGTGTGTGAGTGTGTGTGTGTGTGTGTGCCGTGCGATGGGTTGGCATTCCATCCAGGGTGTATCCTGCCTTAATGCCCATAGACGCCTGAGATAGACACAGACTCCCCGTGACCCGAGGGAAGATCGGATAAAGCGGTAGAAGATGAATGAATGAATGAATACTTGACAGCTCTGACAAGTGTACACTGAGTATGTAGTGTGTGTGTGTGTGTGTGTGTGTGTGTGTGTGTGTGCGTGTGTGTGGAGTAAGGGTTTTCCCACTGTGTGTTTTGTAACTGTGTATGTAACTGTGATTACATTTCAGACATCTGGCTAGACAATCTGTATTGGGCCAATTCTTACATGTCATTCACATTTACATCCTATTTATAGCACAAGCAAGAAGTATCTATAAAATATATCTATAAAAGGAAGAGTCGTGTCCTTTTTAACTCCAATGAACCTGAATCGATTGTTTTTTCACTGCTGGTCTTTAAGACATTTACATTTAAGAACAAATACGTCTGCAGCTGTACTCATGTAGAGCGGTTAAAGGAGGAAGTTTTATGGAAGTGGTGTCATATTTACGCATGACTCTTACTCACATGACTGGGTTATGTTGCTAACTTGGAGATTACAGAACTGTGGAGATGACAGAATAATGGAAATAACATTTACACATGCTTTTACCATGAAATGACTTTCTGAACAAAAAAAAAACAAAAAGCAACTTTTTGGTGAAACATTTTGTTTCACTTTTCTTTGTTCATTTCTTTCACACGTCAGTTTCTCGGGCTGTGATAATATCACTACAATAACACACCCGCTATATACGTTTTGTTCCAACACATCGCTGCTACAAGACCTCCTGAATTATTATCGCTATTTGATAGAAAGAACAAATACACTATTTGAACCCGAGTTCTCTGTAAAAGGAGAAGTTAAGATCTTAACATTGCACGGCTGAAGCAGCATGTTTACTTCATTCGGCAAAGTTTCCAAACCACACCAACACACAGACAGATAAAGCGTCACACCACATGTCTATTTTCACTTGATATGTATGCAGCGTTAGGAAAGCTAAGATTAGTCGATTCGATGTTAATGTTTAATGTTTGAAACCTTAATGTTGCGATGCATAATTTAAAAAGTGCATTTGTATATGGATGCATTGTTTTAGAAATTTAAAAACTATATATATATATATATATATATATATATATACACTACAAAACATTAAATAAGGTACGAACATCAAACCACAAGAAACTGCAAGAAACACACATGCAGGCTTGAGGGAGTGTAAGGAGAGTAATGATGTGCACACACACACACACACACACACACACACACACACACACACACACACACACACACACACACACACACACACACACACACACACACACACACACACACACACACACACACACATACATAGAGGCACGGTGGCTTAGTGGTTAGCACGTTCGCCTCACACCGCCAGGGTCAGGATGCATAGATAGATAGACCATACAAAGACCACCGCGCAACACAGCCCCCCCCCCCAACAATATGACTCGTAAACAGCTCAGATAAGAATTGCCACCTAGTGGACCGAGCGCCACCTAGTGGACAAATGAAAGTAATAATCAAAAAGTAATCAGTTACTTTGCTTTTATAAAGAAATTGAAAAGTTACACTACTTATTACATTTTGAATGGGGTCATTTGTAATCTGTAAACTATTACCTTTCCAACACTATAAATATATATATATATATATACACATACATACGCACATTATTAAAAAGACTATATTTGTAATTTTAATATTAATATTATAATTAATGATTTATATAATTATATTACTATAAAATTGACCAATAATTTGGAACCAATATTTCCTATATAGATTGAAATATTAACGCTACATTTTTCATTCATAAATCTCAGTTATTGAGAAGGACATAAACAGAGCGTAGCGCGATGAATCGTTTGGCGCCATCTACTGGATGATAAGGTGTCTCACTTTTTTGATGCTGATATAATGAGCATGAATGTTGCATGAGATAATATAAAGTGTGTGTTATATATATATATATATATATATATATATATATATATATATATATATATATATATATATATTTGCTTTATTGAATCAATGCCACAAGAACAAGAGGTACATATTCATATCAAATTAACATTTTTCCAGACAAAGAAAAAAGAAAGAGTAAGAGAAAGAGAGAAAAGAAAAGAAAGAAAAAGAAAACAAAAGAAAAATTACAGTAATTTCAATTCTTTAAGAGAATTACAAGTTTTCAGTGCTTCGTGTGTTTATATATGTACTAGTAAGATGTAACGGCGTGACGCAATATAATTACAAAATAAAAGTAACAGTTATTCACTTCTAGTTACTGAGAAAAAACGTTTCATTAAAATTACAGTTACTTTCGAAAATGTTAAAGATTATAAAGATTGCCAAAGAACGCGGCCCAACAGCGCCCCCCCCACATCCCTTGGGCAAAAAATCTGATTCTGATATGTACACATCTTTGGACTAGTAATCAGTTACATTTAAGTAATTAAAAAGTTACACTACTTATATTTTGAATAGGGCATTTGTAATCTGTTTATAGCTTCCCAACACTATATATATATATATATATATATATATATATATATATATATATATATATATATATATATATATATATATATATATATATAGCATATACATATAAAACTGTAGAAAAAGCACCTTGCGTATCGCAGACTTTTATTTTGAATGCCGCATAATCTTCTAGGGTTCGTCCATATTGTATCAGATATCTAGCCTATCTGTGTTAGACTGTTGTGTGTGTAAATGGTATACACATCAGGTCGCCCTTGTACGTGCTCTTGGTTTGACGGTCTCCCCCGTGCGTCTCCATCAGTCCGCCGGAAGTGTGAGAGAGTCCGCGCAGTGTGAGGAAGGCGATGTGATCTGGACACCTGAGAATCTCCCCCGAAGCCCTGCTCAGCTCTTCTCCACTCTGCCGCGGGGACGGTGAGTCTGAGGAGCTTCAGCTTCGCCCTCTTGTTTTATTCCACCGTCACTTCACAGACTCGGAGAACAACAAGTACAGTCTGGTGTCAGGAACCAGGAAGTAACCCGTCACCTTTCTCAGTCTCGCTGCTCAGGCAGACTGGACTCAGTGTGCGGAGATATGTGTAGTGTGTGTTGACTGTTGTGTTGAGATGATTTGAGAGTGTGTGTTGACTGTTGTGTTGAGATGTTTGTTGTGTTGAGATGATTGTGTGTGTTGACTGTTGTGTTGAGATGATTGTGTGTAGTGTTGACTGTTGTGTTGAGATGTTTGTGTGTGTTGACGGTTGTGTTGAGATGATTGTGTGTAGTGACTGTTGTGTTGAGATGATTGTGTGTGTTGACTGTTGTGTTGAGATGATTGTGTGTGTTGGTGGTTGTGTTGAGGTGATTGTGTGTGTTGACTGTTGTGTTGTTGTGTTGAGGGTGATGTGTGTGTGACTGTGTGTGAGTTGTGTTGCTGTTGTGTTGTGACTGTTGTGTTATGATTGTGAGTGTTGTCCGGTTGTGTGTGACTGATTGTGTTGTAGTGACTGTTGTGTTGAGGTGATTGTGTGTGTTGACGGTTGTTGTGTGAGATGACTTGTGTGTGTGACTGTTGTGTTGAGATGTGGATTTTGTGTGTTGACGGTTGTGTTGAGATGATTGTGTGTGTGTGTTTGTGTTATGATTGTGAGTGTTGAACGGTGTGTTGAGATATGACTGTGTGTAGTGACTGTTGTGTTATGATTGTGAGTGTTGACGGTTGTGTTGAGATGATTGTGTGTGTGTGTTTGAGTGTGTGTGTGTTGATTGTGTGTGAGATGATTAGTGTGTGTTGACTGTTGTGTTGAGATGTTTGTGTGTGTTGACTGTTGTGTTGAGATGTTTGTGTGTGTTGACTGTTGTGTTGAGATGATTGTGTGTGTTGACTGTTGTGTTGAGATGATTTGTGTGTTGACGGTTGTGTTGAGATGATTGTGTGTGGTGACTGTTGTGTTGTGAGTGTTGACTGTTGTGTTGAGATGATAGTGTGTTGACGGTTGTGTTGAGATGATTGTGTGTGATGACTGTGTGTGAGTGACTGTTGTGTTGATGATTGTGAGTGTTGACGGTTGTGTTGAGATGACTGTGTGTAGTGACTGTTGTGTTATGATTGTGAGTGTTGACGGTTGTGTTGAGATGATTGTGAGTGTTGACTGTTGTGTTGAGATGATTGTGTGTGTTGTGTTGACTGTTGTGTTGAGATGTTTGTGTGTGTTGACTGTTGTGTTGAGATGGTTGTGTTGAGATGATTGTGTGTGTTGGTGTGACGGTGTTGTGTTGAGATGATTGTGTGTGTTGACGTTTGTGTTGAGATGATTGTGTGTGTTGACGTTTGTGTTGAGATGATTGTGTGTGTTGACGTTTGTGTTGAGATGATTGTGTGTGTTGACGTTTGTGTTGAGATGATTGTGTGTGTTGACGTTTGTGTTGAGATGATTGTGTGTGTTGACGTTGTGTGTTGAGATGATTGTGTGTGTTGACTGTTTGTGTTGAGATGATTGTGTGTGTTGACGTTTGTGTTGAGATGATTGTGAGTGTTGACGGTTGTGTTGAGATGATTGTGTGTGTTGTTGTGTTGTGATTGGTTGTGTTGAGATGATTGTGTTGAGTGTTGTGTTGACTGTTGTGTTGAGATGATTGTGAGTGTTGACGGTTGTGTTGAGATGATTGTGTGTGTTGACTGTTGTGTTGAGATGATAGTGTGTGTTGACTGTTGTGTTGAGATGATTGTGTGTTGACGGTTGTGTTGAGATGATTGTGTGTTGACTGTTGTTGTGTTGAGATGATTGTGTGTGACTTGTGTTGAGATGACGTTGTGTGAGATGATTGTGTGTTGAGGTTGTGTTGAGATGATTGTGTGTGTTGACGTTGTGTGAGATGTTGTGTGTGTTGACGTTTGTGTTGAGATGATTGTGTGTGTTGTGTTGAGGTGTGTGTGCTGATTGTGTGTGTTGACGGTTGTGTTGAGATGATTGTGTGTGTTGACTGTTGTGTTGAGATGATTGTGTGTGTTGACTGTTGTGTTGAGATGTTTGTGTGTGTTGACTGTTGTGTTGAGATGTTTGTGTGTGTTGTGTTGAGATGTTGTGTGTTGACTGTTGTGTTGAGATGATTTGTGTGTGTTGACTGTTGTGTTGAGATGTTTGTGTGTGTTGTGTTGAGATGATTGTGTTGGTGGTGGTTGGGTTGTGTTGAGATGGTTGTGAGTGTTGACTGTTGTGTTGAGATGTTTGTGTGTGTTGACTGTTGTGTTGAGATGTTTGTGTGTGTTGATGTTGTGATGAGTGTGTGTTGACTGTTGTGTTGAGATGGTTGTGTTGAGATGATTGTGAGTGTTGACTGTTGTGTTGAGGTGATGATTGTGTGTGAGTGACTGTGTGTGTTGAGATGATTGTGAGTGTTGACTGTTGTGTTGAGATGATAGGTGTGTGTGACGGTTGTGTTGAGATGATTTGTGTGTGTTGACTGTTGTGTTGAGATGATTGTGTGTGACTTGTGTTGAGATGATGGTGTGTGTTGACGGTTGTGTTGAGATGATTGTGTGTGTTGACTGTTGTGTTGAGATGATTGTGTGTGTTGACTGTTGTGTTGAGATGATTGTGAGTGTTGACGGTTGTGTTGAGATGATTGTGTGTGGTGGCTGTTGTGTTATGATTGTGAGTGTTGACGGTTGTGTTGAGATGACTGTGTGTAGTGATTGTGTGTGTTGACTGTTGTGTTATGATTGTGAGTGTTGACGGTTGTGTTGAGATGATGTGTGTAGTGTGTGTGTTGACTGTTGTGTTGATGTGGTTGTTGAGATGATTGTGAGTGTTGACGGTTGTGTTGAGATGATTGTGTGTGTTGACTGTTGTGTTGAGATGATTGTGTGTGTTGACTGTTGTGTTGAGGTGATTGTGTGTGTTGACGGTTGTGTTGAGATGATTGTGTGTGTTGACTGTTGTGTTGAGATTGTGTGTGAGTGTTGTGTGTGTTGTGTTCTGACGGTTGTGTTGAGATGACTGTGTGTGTGACTGTTGTGTTATGATTGTGAGTGTTGACGGTTGTGTTGAGATGATTGTGTGTGTTGGTGGTTGTGTTGAGGTGGTGTGTTGTGTTATGATTGTGTGTGTTGACGAGATGTTTGTTGTGTTGACTGTTGTGTTGAGATGATTTGTGTGTGTTGACTGTTGTGTTGAGATGTGTTGTGTGTGTTGACTGTTGTGTTGAGATGGTTGTGTTGATTGTGATGTTGACGGTTGAGTGGATTGTGTGTGTGAGGTGAGGTGATGTGTGTGTTGACGGTTGTGTTGAGATGATTGTGTGTGTTGACTGTTGTGTTGAGATGATTGTGTGTTGACGGTTGTGTTGAGATGATTGTGTGTGCTGACTGTTGTGTTATGATTGTGAGTGTTGACGGTTGTGTTGAGATGACTGTGTGTAGTGACTGTTGTGTTATGATTGTGAGTGTTGACGGTTGTGTTGAGATGATTGTGTGTGTTGGTGGTTGTGTTGAGGTGTTGATTGTGTGTGTTGACTGTTGTGTTGAGGTGTTGTGTGATGATTGTGAGTGTGTGTTGAGATGATTGTGTGTGTTGACTGTTGTGTTGAGATGTTGTGTGTGAGATGATTGTGTGTGTTGACGGTTGTGTTGAGATGATTGTGTGTGTTGACTGTTGTGTTGAGATGATTGTGTGTTGACGGTTGTGTTGAGATGATTGTGTGTGTTGACGTGTTGTGTTGAGATGATTGTGTGTGTTGACGGTTGTGTTGAGATGATTGTGTGTGTGACTGTTGTGTTATGATTGTGAGTGTTGACGGTTGTGTTGAGATGATTGTGAGTGTTGACGGTGTGGTGGTGTGTTGAGGTGATTGTGTGTGTTGACTGTTGTGTTGAGATGATTGTGTGTGTTGACTGTTGTGTTGAGATGGTTGTGTTGAGATGATTGTGTGTGTTGACGGTTGTGTTGAGATGATTGTGTGTGTTGACGGTTGTGTTGAGATGATTGTGTGTGTGAGTGTGTGTTGACTGTTGAGATGTTGTTGCCTTTTTGTGTTGAGATGAGTTGTGTGTGAGATGATTGTGAGTGTTGACGGTTGAGATGTTGAGATGATTGTGTGTGATGTTGTGTTGTGATGATGTGAGTGATGACGTTGTGTTGAGATGATGTGTGTGTGTTGACTGTTGTTTGTGTTGTGTTAGATGGTTGTGTTGATTGTGTGTGTTGTGTGGACTGTTGTGTTGTGTGTAGATGATTGTGAGTGTTGACGGTTGTGTTGAGATGATTGTGTGTTGTGGTGAGTGTGGGTTGAGATGATTGTGTGTGACTGTGTTGACGTTTGTGTTGAGATGATTGTGTGTGTTGACGTTTGTGTTGAGATGATTGTGTGTGTTGTCTGTTGTGTTGAGATGATTGTGTGTGCTGTTGCTGTTGTGTTACGGTTGTGTTGAGATGACTGTGTGTAGTGACTGTTGTGTTATGATTGTGAGTGTTGACGGTTGTGTTGAGATGACTTGTGTGTAGTGACTGTTGTGTTATGATTGTGTTGAGTGTTGTGTGTTGATTGGTTGATGTTGTGTGTTGACGGTTGTGTTGAGATGATTGTGTGTAGGACTGTTGTGTTGATGTGATTGTGTGTGACTTGTTGTGTTGAGGTGGTGTGGATGTGTGTGCGGTTGTTGTGACGGTTGTTGTGTTGTGGTGAGTGTGATGTTAGTGTTGAGCGTGTGGTTGAGATGATGTGTGTTTGAGGTTGTGTTGAGTATTGGGTTGTTGACTGTTGTGTTGAGATGATGTGATGTTTGTGTGTGTTGACTGTTGTGTTGAGATGTTTGTGTGTGTTGACTGTTGTGTTGAGATGATTGTGTGTAGTGACTGTTGTGTTGAGATGATTGTGAGTGTTGACTGTTGTGTTGAGATGATTGTGTGTGTTGACGTGTTTGTGTTGAGATGATTGTGAGTGTTGACGGTTGTGTTGAGATGATTGTGTGTGTTGACGTGGATTGTGTTGAGATGATTGTGTGTGTTGACTGTTGTGTTGAGATGATAGTGTGTTGACGGTTGTGTTGAGATGATGTGTGACGGTGTGTGTATTGTGACTGTTGTGTTGATGATTGTGAGTGTTGACGGTTGTGTTGAGATGGTTGTGAGTGTTGTGAGTGTTGACGTGTTGTGTTGTTGAGGTGTTGTGATGATTGTGTGTGTTGGTGAATGTTGTTGTGTTGAGTGTGTGTTGAGTTGTGTTGACTGTTGTGTTGATGTTGATGTTTTGTGTTGAGGTGTGTGAGATCTGTTGTGTGTTGACTGTTGTGTTATGATTGTGTGTGTTGAGCGAAGAGAGTGGTGTTGGTGTTGTGGTGAGGTGTTGTGTGTGTTGACCTGTTGTGTTTAGGATGTGTTGTGTGACTGTTGACTGTTGTGTTGAGATGTTTGTGTGTGTTGACTGTTGTGTTGAGATGTTTGTGTGTGTTGACTGTTGTGTTGAGATGTTTGTGTGTGTTGACTGGTTGTGTTGAGATGATTGTGTGTGTTGACTGTTGTGTTGAGATGATTGTGAGTGTTGACGGTTGTGTTGAGATGATTGTGTGTGTTGACTGTTGTGTTGAGATGATTGTGTGTGTGACTGTTGTGTTGGTGATTGTGAGTGTTGACGGTTGTGTTGAGATGATTGTGTGTGTTGACTGTTGTGTTGAGGTGGTTTGTGTGTGTTGGCTGTTGTGTTGAGATGATTGTGTGTGTTGACTGGTTGTGTTGAGATGATTGTGTGTGTTGACTGTTGTGTTGAGATGATAGTGTGTGTTGACTGTTGTGTTGAGATGATAGTGTGTGTGACTGTGTGTGTTGACTGTTGTGTTGAGATGGTTGTGTTGAGATGATTGTGAGTGTTGACGGTTGTGTTGAGATGATTGTGTGTGGTGACTGTTGTGTTGAGATGATTGTGTGTGTTGACTGTTGTGTTGAGATGATTGTGTGTGTTGACTGTTGTGTTGAGATGATTGTGTGTGTTGTGTTGTGTTGAGTTTTGTTGCGGTGTGTTGAGATGATTGTGTGTGTTGACGGTTGTGTTGAGATGATTGTGTGTGTTGACGTGTTGTGTTGAGATGATTGTGTGTGTTGACTGTTGTGTTGAGATGATTGTGTGTGTTGACTGTTGTGTTGAGATGGTTGTGTTGAGATGATTGTGAGTGTTGGTGGTTGTGTTGAGGTGATTGTGTGTGTTGACTGTTGTGTTGAGATGATAGTGTGTGTTGACTGTTGTGTTGAGATGGTTGTGTTGAGGTGGTGGATTGTTTTGTGTGTTGACGGTTGTGTTGAGATGATTGTGAGTGTTGACGGTTGTGTTGAGATGATTGTGTGTAGTGACTGTTGTGTTGAGGTGATTGTGTGTGTTGACGGTTGTGTTGAGATGATTGTGTGTGGTGACTGTTGTGTTATGATTGTGAGTGTTGACGGTTGTGTTGAGATGATTGTGTGTGTTGGTGGTTGTGTTGAGGTGATTGTGTGTGTTGACTGTTGTGTTGAGATGATTGTGTGTGTTGACTGTTGTGTTGAGATGATTGTGTGTGTTGACTGTTGTGTTGAGATGATTGTGTGTGTTGACTGGTTGTGTTGAGATGATTGTGTGTGATTGTGTGTGTTGTTGACGGTTGTGTTGAGATGATTGTGAGTGTTGACGGTTGTGTTGAGATGATTGTGTGTAGTGACTGTTGTGTTGAGGTGATTGTGTGTGTTGACGGTTGTGTTGAGATGATTGTGTGTGTTGACTGTTGTGTTGAGATGATTGTGAGTGTTGACGGTTGTGTTGAGATGATTGTGTGTGTTGACTGTTGTGTTGAGGTGGTTGTGTGTGTTGGCTGTTGTGTTGAGATGTTTGTGTGTGTTTGTGTTGATTGTGTGTGTTGACTGTTGTGTTGAGATGATAGTGTGTGTTGACTGTTGTGTTGAGATGGTTGTGTTGAGATGATTGTGAGTGTTGACGGTTGTGTTGAGATGATTGTGTGTAGTGACTGTTGTGTTGAGATGATTGTGAGTGTTGACGGTTGTGTTGAGATGATTGTGTGTAGTGACTGTTGTGTTATGATTGTGAGTGTTGACGGTTGTGTTGAGATGATTGTGTGTGTTGACTGTTGTGTTGTGATTGTGAGTGTTGACGGTTGTGTTGAGATGATTGTGTGTGTTGGTGGTTGTGTTGAGGTGATTGTGTGTGTTGACTGTTGTGTTGAGATGATTGTGTGTGTTGACTGTTGTGTTGAGATGATTGTGTGTGTTGACTGTTGTGTTGAGATGATTGTGTGTGTTGACGGTTGTGTTGAGATGATTGTGAGTGTTGACGGTTGTGTTGAGATGATTGTGTGTAGTGACTGTTGTGTTGAGGTGATTGTGTTGTGTGTGTGTTGATGTTGAGTGTTGTGTGATTGTGTGTGTTGACGGTTGTGTTGAGATGTTTGTGTGTGTTGACTGTTGTGTTGAGATGAGTTGTGTGTGTTGACTGTTGTGTTGAGGTGATTGTGTGTGTGGTGGTTGTGTTGAGGTGATTGTGTGTGTTGACTGTTGTGTTGAGATGATTGTGTGTGTTGAGATGGTTGTGTTGAGATGATTGTGTGTGTTGACGGTTGTGTTGAGATGATTGTGTGTGTTGACTGTTGTGTTGAGATGATTGTGTGTGTTGACTGTTGTGTTGAGATGATTGTGTGTGTTGACTGTTGTGTTGAGATGATTGTGTGTGTTGACTGTTGTGTTGAGATGATTGTGTGTGTTGACTGTTGTTGAGATGCTTGTGTGTGTTGAGGTTGATGTTGTGTGTGAGATGTGTGTGAGTGATTGTGACGGTGTGTGAGATTGTGACTGTTGTTTAGATGATGTGAGTGTTGACGGTTGTGTTGAGATGTTGTGGGCTGTTATTGTGTGTGTTGAGATGATTGTGTGTTGACGGTTGTGTTGAGATGTTTGTGTGTGTTGATTGTGTGTGTTGTGTGTGTTGTGCTGTTGTGTTGAGATGTTGTGTGTGTTGGTGGTTGTGTTGAGGTGATTGTGGGTGTTGACGGTTGTGTTGAGATGACTGTGTGTAGTGACTGTTGTGTTATGATTGTGAGTGTTGACGGTTGTGTTGAGATGACTGTGTGTGTGACTGTTGTGTTATGATTGTGAGTGTTGACGGTTGTGTTGAGATGATTGTGAGTGTTGACTGTTGTGTTGAGATGATAGTGTGTGTGTGAGTTGTGTTGAGATGATTGTGAGTGTTGACGGTTGTGTTGAGATGACTTGTGTGTAGTGACTGTTGTGTTATGATTGTGAGTGTTGACGGTTGTGTTGAGATGATTGTGTGTGTTGACTGGTTGTGTTGTGTTGAGATGATTGTGTGTGTTGACGGTTGTGTTGAGTGATGATTGTGTGTGTTGAGTGTTGTGACGGTTGTGTTGAGATGATTGTGAGTGTTGACGGTTGTGTTGAGATGATTGTGTGTGTTGACTGTTGTGTTGAGATGTTTGTGAGATGTGTTGACTGTTGTGTTGAGATGTTTGTGTGTGTTGACTGTTGTGTTGAGATGTTGTGTTGTGTTGACTGTTGTGTTGAGATGATTGTGAGTGTTGACTGTTGTGTTGAGATGATTGTGAGTGTTGACTGTTGTGTTGAGATGATAGTGTGTTGACGGTTGTGTTGAGATGACTGTGTGTAGTGACTGTTGTGTTGAGATGATTGTGTGTGAGGTTGTGTGTACGGTTGTGTTGAGATGATTGTGTGTGTTGACTGTTGTGTTGAGATGTTTGTGTGTGTTGACTGTTGTGTTGAGATGTTTGTGTGTGTTGACTGTTGTGTTGAGATGATTGTGAGTGTTGTGTTGACTGTTGTGTTGAGATGATTGTGAGTGTTGACTGTTGTGTTGAGATGATAGTGTGTTGACGGTTGTGTTGAGATGACTGTGTGTAGTGACTGTTGTGTTATGATTGTGAGTGTTGACGGTTGTGTTGAGATGACTGTGTGTGTTGACTGTTGTGTTATGATTGTGAGTGTTGACGGTTGTGTTGAGATGATTGTGTGTCTTGACTGTTGTGTTGAGATGAGTGTGTTGACGGTTGTGTTGAGATGATTGTGAGTGGTGATGGTTGTGTTGAGATGATAGTGTGTTGACGGTTGTGTTGAGATGATTGTGTGTGTTGACTGTTGTGTTGAGATGAGTGTTGACGGTTGTGTTGAGATGATTGTGAGTGGTGATGGTTGTGTTGAGAGCATTGTGACTGTGCATTGGTGTGTTGAGTGTTGATGAAAATGTTGAGTTTGGGTGGTGGTGTTGGTGTGGATGGATGTGAGTTGGATGGATGTGTTGAGTGTGGATGGAGGTGTTGAGTTTGGATGGTGGTGTCAAATCTGGATGGAGGTGTTGAGTTTGGATGGATGTGTTGAATATGGATGGAGATGTTGAGTTTGGATGGATGTGTGAGTTGGATGGAGTGTTGTGGTGGTGTGTGGGTGTTGAGTGTGGCTGGTGGTGGGGTGGTGTTGAGTTTGGATGGTGGTGTTGAGTTTGGGTGGTGGTGTTGAGTTTGGATGGTGGTGTTGAGTGTGGGTGGGCTGTGTTGAGTGTGGATGGTGGTGTTGAGTTTGGGTGGTGGTGTTGCGTGTGGATGGGTGTTGAGTGTGGGTGGAGGTGTTTGATGTGGATGGAGGTGTTGAGTTTGGATGGTGGTGTTGAGTGTGGGTGGGTGTGTAGAGTGTGGATGGTGGTGTTGAGTTTGGGTGCTGGTGTTGAGTATGGATGGAGGTGTTGAGTTTGGATGGTGGTGTTGAGTATGGATGGAGGTGTTGAGTTTGGATGGTGGTGTTGAGTGTGGGTGGGTGTGTAGAGTGTGGATGGTGGTGTTGAGTTTGGGTGGTGGTGTTGAGTTTGGATGGAGGTGTTGAGTGTGGATGGAGGTGTTGAGTTTGGATGGTGGTGTTGAGTGTGGATGGAGATGTTGACTGTTGATGGAGGTGTTGAGTGTGGATGTGGATGGAGGTGTTGAATGTTAAGGGCTGTGTTGGGCGTAAATGGGTGTTTTGATGGTTGTGTTAATGGAGGTGTTGAGTTTGGGTGGTGTGGTGTGGTGGTGGATGTGTTGATTGTGGATGGTGGTGTTGAGTTTGGGTGGTGGTGTTGAGTTTGGGTGGTGGTGTTGAGTTTGGGTGGTGGTGTTGAGTGTGGGTGGGTGGTGTTGAGTGTGGATGGTGGTGTTGAGTTTGGGTGGTGGTGTTGAGTTTGGATGGTGGTGTTGAGTGTGGGTGGGGGGTTGAGTGTGGATGGTGGTGTTGAGTTTGGGTGGTGGTGTTGAGTTTGGATGGTGGTGTTGAGTGTGGGTGGGTGTGTTGAGTGTGGATGGTGGTGTTGAGTTTGGGTGCTGGTGTTGAGTATGGATGTAGGTGTTGAGTTTGGATGGATGTGTTGAATGTGGATGGTGGTGTTGAGTTTGGGTGGTGGTGTTGAGTATGGATGGAGATGTTGAGTTTGGATGGATGTGTTGAATGTGGATGGTGGTGTTGAGTTTGGGTGGTGGTGTTGAGTATGGATGGAGGTGTTGAGTTTGGATGGTGGTGTTGAGTTTGGATGGGTGGTGTTGAGTGTGGATGGTGGTGTTGAGTTGGGTGGGTGGTGGTGTTGAGTTTGGGTGGTGGTGTTGAGTTGGTGGAGTGGATGGTGTTGAGTGTGGTGGAATGGTGGTGTTGAGTGTGGGTGGGATGGTGGTGTGTGAGTTTGGATGGTGGTGTTGAGTGTGGGTGGGGTGTTGGTTTGGAGTGTGTTGATGTGGATGGTGCTGTTGAGTTTGGATGGTGGTGTTGAGTGTGGGTGGAGATGTTGAATGTTAAGGGGTGTGTTGAGCGTAAATGGGTGTTTTGATGGTTGTGTTAATGGATGTGTTGAGTGTGGATGGAGGTGTTGAGTGTGGATGGAGGTGTTGAATGTGTTGAGTATGGATGGGTGTTTTGAGTGTGGATGGTTGTGTGGATGGGTGTGTTGATGGTTGTGTGGATGGAGGTGTTGCGTGCGTGTGGATGGAGGTGTTGTGAAGAAAGGCATTGTGGGTCTGAGGGTCATCTGTCCACCGCTAATGCCTCGGTTGTCTAAGTGTACTGGAATTAAGAGGAATTACAAAGGAAATGAAATTATTATGGTCTGTCTGTATAGAAGAAGCATACTTGCAGTGCCAGGTGTATTTACACAACATCCATGACAAAATGTAGCTGGTGTTTTTTTTTTAATGACTCACCATAAGTAAACAGACTGGTTTGTATCTGTCTGGGGATTTTCTTCAAGGTTTGTCGGATGACTGGCATTAGAACTCGGGATAAAGAACTTTATCATACTCAACTTCTGCTCATAACCCTTCATTCAGTAGTCATTCAGTAATTAGTATTTGTGTTGTGGTTAATATTTGTGTTTCTTTTACTTGTAGGTTGTGTTGTGGTTAGTGCTGTAGTTGTATGCTGTGGTTAGTGTTGTAGTTGTGTTTAGTGTTGTATGTTGCGGTTAGTGTTGTATGTGGTTAGTGCTGTAGTTGTGGTTAGTGTTGTAGTTGTGGTTAGTGTTGTAGTTGTGGTTAGTGTTGAAGTAGTTGTGGTTAGTGTTGTAGTTGTGGTTAGTGTTGTAGTTGTGGTTAGTGTTGTATGTGGTTAGTGTTGTAGTTGTATGCTGTGGTTAGTGTTGTAGTTGTGGTTAGTGTTGTGGTTAGTGTTGTGGTTAGTGTTGTGTTGTGGTTGTTGTTGTGTTAGTGTTGTGTTGTATGTGTTTAGTTTGAAGTTGTGGAGTGTTGTAGTTTAGTGTTGTTAAGTTGTGGTTAGTGTTGTAGTTGTGGTTAGTGTTGTATGTGGTTAGTGTTGTAGTTGTATGCAGTGGTTAGTGTTGTAGTTGTGGTTAGTGTTGTAGTGTGTTAGTGTTGTAGTGTTGTTGTATGTTGTTGTGTTGTATGTCGTGTTGTGTTGTGGTTAGTTTGTTTTGTATGTGTGGTTAGTGTTGTGTTGTGGTTAGTGTTGTAGTGCGGTTAGTGTTGTAGTTGTATGCTGTGGTTAGTGTTGTAGTTGTGGTTAGTGTTGTATGTGGTTAGATTTAAAATTATTATGGGCTTTCTGTATAGAAGAATCATACTTGCAGTGCCAGGTGTGCTGTAGTTGTATGTAGTTAGTGTTGTAGTTGTGGTTAGTGTTGTATGTTGTGGGTAGTGTTGTATGTTGTGGTTAGTGTTGTGTGTGGCTAGTGTTGTACGTTGTGGTTAGTGCTGTATGTTGTGCGTTGTGGTCAGTGTTGTGTGTGGCTAGTGTTGTATGTTGTGGTTAGTGTTGTATGTTGTATGTTGTGATTATTGCGTTGTGATTATTGTTGTATGTTGTGGTTAGTGTTGTATGTTGTGATTATTGTTGTATGTTGTGATTAGTGTTGAATGTTGTGGTTAGTGTTGTAAGTTGTGGTTAGTGTTGTACGTGTTGTGGGGTTAGTGTTGTATGTTGTGATTAGTGTTGTGTTAGTTGTATGTTGTGGTTAGTGTTGTATGTTGTGGTTAGTGTTGTATGTTGTGGTTAGTGTTGTATGTTGTACTTGTTGTGTTGTATGTTGTGATTGCTGTTGTAGTTGTGGTTAGTGTTGTACGTTGTGGTTAGTGTTGGTACGTGTTGTATGTTGTGATTATTGTTGATTATTGTTGTAGTTTGTGTGTGGCTAGTGTTGTACGTTGTGGTTGTGATTAGTGTTGTATGTTGTGATTAGTGTTGTATGTTGTATGTTGTGATTATTGTTGTAGTTGTGGTTAGTGTTGTACGTTGTGATTAGTGTTGTATGTTGTGATTAGTGTTGTATGTTGTATGTTGTATGTTGTGATTATTGTTGTAGTTGTGGTTAGTGTTGTACGTTGTGATTAGTGTTGTATGTTGTGGTTAGTGTTGTATGTTGTATGTTGTGATTATTGTTGTAGTTGTGGTTAGTGTTGTACGTTGTGATTAGTGTTGTATGTTGTGATTAGTGTTGTAGTTGTGGTTATTGTTGTATGTTGTGATTAGTGTTGTATGTTGTGTTGTTAGTGTGTTGTATGTTGTTGGTTGTATGTTGTTGATGTTGTGTTATGTTGTGTTATGTTGTGTATGTTGTGTTGTGTTGTATGTTGTGTAGTTGTTGGTTAGTTGTGGTTAGTGTTGTATGTTGTGGTTAGTGTTGTGTGTGGCTAGTGTTGTACGTTGTGGTTAGTGTTGTATGTTGTATGTTGTGATTATTGTTGTAGTTGTGGTTAGTGTTGTACGTTGTGATTAGTGTTGTATGTTGTGATTAGTGTTGTATGTTGTGATTATTGTTGTAGTTGTGATTAGTGTTGTAGTTGTGGTTAGTGTTGTACGTTGTGATTATTGTTGTATGTTGTGGTTAGTGTTGTATGTTGTATGTTGTGTTGTATTATTGCTGTAGTTGTGGTTAGTGTTGTACGTTGTGATTAGTGTTGTATGTTGTGATTAGTGTTCTTTTCGGTGTATATTGTGATATTTTCAGATTAGCAGAATGTTTCCTCTCGGTGTGTTCAGGGTGTAAAACATGATTGGCGAGAACAACTTGACAACATTTAATTCTTCATGATCGATAATTCCACGGCAGTGTGTTGTGGAATTAATTTGTACTTATGTGTCACTTTTGCTAGAAAGTCTGCATCCTCTCTCTCTCTCTCTCTCTCTCTCTCTCTCTCTCTCTCTCGAACCCTGTACCATTTGCCACATGCAAAACATTAAAAACAAAAGGACGGCTTTGTTTGTTGACCTGCTGCCAGGAATCATCACATGCTCACAAACAAAAACTTGTTCCAAAAGCACACACTCATTCTTCTGCTGTCTTTAACTGCTGAAAGCAAAGTTCCCCCTTTTTAATGAATAAATCACAACAACCCAAAAGATGTCGAGCGTCATCATCAGCTCATGTACGCTACACAAAGCGAGAACGGAACAGCGTTGGTCTGATGTAAATATGGAAGGATTTACATTTACGGCATTTGGCAGACGCCCTTATCCAGAGCGACTTAAAACCAAGCGATTGTGGGTTAAGGGCCTTGCTCAAGGGCCCACTAATGGCAGGTTGGTGGTGGGATTTGAATGTGCGATATTCCGGTCCAGAGGCCAATGCCTTAACTACTGATCTATACACCTCCCACCTAGGGACACATCGATATTATAATGAAGTTCAGGAGAAGTGTGTGGGGAGTTGCACTGTTTCTCGCTCTCTCTCACACACACACACACACACACACACACACACACACACACACACACACACACACACACACACACACACACACACACACACACACACACACACACATAGTGCAGCAATGGAAATTAATCAGAGACAGATACCTTGTGATACCCCAAATGCTCATTGTACCTCTATACACCAATACAAAGTGACTATCAAGCTACAGAACTGTACAGTGTACAAACACACACACACACACACACACACACACACACACACACACACGGAGACGGACACATAGTTTGCATAGTGAACTTTGACAACATAAGTTACACAACCAGTCTTTCCTAAGGGGGTTTGGCATGAATCCAATTTTGGGCCGGTCAAAAGTATGTGGACACCTGTCAGTCACACCGACGTTGTGTGTAACATTGTGTGTTGGACCACAGCATACAGCATACACAGGATATACATGTATGTGTGCGTGTCAGACATGAACTAGAGTATAGCTGTTTAGAGAACTGCATGTACACACATTCTCACTGACATACACACACACACACACACACACACACTTCCTCATACAACACTGTTTTCTTCTTAGAAAAATGACTCCAAAATGTTTCTCAGATATACGTTTGTTGGGGGGGGGGTTCTTGTACTTGTACTTTTTTTTTTTCTATTTCTTTTTCTAACTAGCAAACCACACATGACAGTGTCAAGGCCAAACTTAAGCAAACCTACTGCCTTCTGGAATTCACCAAATACAGAGATTCCTACCCATTAGTCATTTTTCTTACAACATTTATTATCACATTTTTTACTTAATTACTGTATACACAAACACACACACACACACACACACACACACACACACACACACACACACACACACATATATATAATATATATACCATAGTTGTAGTAGTAGTATTAAATAAAGTCTACTGCAACACAGTAATATTCAGATAAATCCACAAGTCCAGAGTTGCCATGAGGACTTTTTAAGGTTCTGTAGACTATGTTTACGACATGACGATCATTTTACTCAGATGAAACTGTCAAATGCTGATGAAGAGATTCTGAGAGCAGTTCTGTGGATGTTGTTAATGTATTTATGTCCTCATTAGTGAGACGGCAGATGCTATAAAACGCTACCTCCGTATGTGTTAAACAAAACCACGTGTCTGTGCCATATACAGAGACATGCAGAACATGTTGCATTCGTATTTAAATGGTCCGTTTGTGGCTTAATGTTTATAAACACTAGTCCATAGAATGTGTTTTTAGCGATTTAAATGGCTGAAAGCATAGATAATATTGAGGTGTTTTTGCAACTTCAGCGTAGAGGATTGTGATTTACTGCAACACGAGCAATGTGTGCTGCTGACTTACCTTTGCGAGACAACCGATCACTGCCGCAGCTCCAGCAAGCGCTTTCTGTGTTAGAGTGCCTTCAGCCTTCGTGTTGATTGGCCGGACTCGTGACTCCCAACAAATCAGATTCGCGGTGGGCGGAGATTGCTCTGGGTGAGCGGTGAGCTCTGACAGGCTGCGTCGGAGCCAGATAGCGCATTTGAAATTTACATTATTTCATCGGCAAATCGGTTTTGAAAATAACTTAATATGCTTAATGCCTAATATCGGTGCCGATGATGTTGAAAATACAAAAATCGATTTTATGTTTTCACTTGTGTTTGGCACGTCGAGCAGCCGTGCTTCTCCGCCTCCCGCCCCTCACTTGCGAAAATACCAAATACAGCATGGCATGAATAATCCGAAGAGCTCCTTTCCTAGAGGGGGCAGGGTTTCATCAGTCATATGGAAACGCGTTTGCAACTTCAGACGTTCAACAAGCCAAAACCCCACTGTACCATTTTTCTGCAGTTTGGCGATTAAAGAAAGCAGCACGAGTTATTTATTCCAGCACCTCAAACACAACCATAGTGTTGAATGGGGAGGTGTGTGTGTGTGTGTGTGTGTGGCGCTGCGGGATAAACATGACAGTGGCAAAACCCCAAAACACTGACTACAAATGGGTAAACATAGCGCTTATATGACATATCAGCCAGATCTATATACCACGCCATATTTGGAATAGATATTTAAAGGAATATTCATCTTATGGTGAGACCACAAACATCATATTTACTTGTAAATACACCATCCTAGGCAAGAAAGGCCGAGCCCCAAATGCCACCAGAACATGGACCTTGTTTTCCTCTATTTATTTATTTATTTATTTTATTTTTTATTTATTTATTTACTTATTTACTTACTTATTTACTTACTTACTTACTTACTTATTTACTTATTTACTTACTTACTTATTTATTACTTATTTATTTATTTATTTATTTATTTATTTATTTATTTATTTATTTATTTATTTATTTATTTATTCATTTATTTATTTGGAGAGGACCCTTCCACACATTCTTACCAGGACCTTGGGGTTACGCTTGTGGTCTCGCAGTAGCTTCTCATTAACACAGTTCATGTATTCACTGTAGAGTGAGGAACAGGAAATGTAAACAGGAATGTAGTCAAATAAATAAATAAATAAACATCCTTTTTTTTTTTTTTTAACAAAATTCTATTCATTTTAATTGCAATAGACAACCGACTGGAATGTTGCGAGATTTGCTTTTGATTACTATCTGCTTACATTATTTATTTATTTATTATTTGATTACGTACCGACTCTAACTAGGTGTTGTTTCGGTGAGATGACTCCGTGGTACGCGAGTACGCCTATCTGAGTATGCTAAATCCTTTCTCTGGATCGACACAAGTTTATTTCCTATGTTTATCCAGAGATTGTGGCCCTTTCGGGATTTTGACTTTCGCAAGATGACATCTGGATAGGAATAAAAAACAACGCTGGCATATGCTCCGGACTGAAAGCAGAGAAAAGGGAACTACAATCACAGAATTGCATTATTTTACAGCAATTTGTAAGCTAATACATTTCCCCAGAATCCTGTGTAATTTGAGCCTAACGATCTAGTAATTTCATTACTCCGCTCACTCAGTGGATTTATTAAAAACGACTGACCTTGGCACAAATTGTAGGGTTTTTTTTCCCCTACTTTATTATGAAAAATATGAAACCTAGACTGACACACAGCTTCCATAATATCCAGATCAGCAGCCCTATTAATAACTTATAATGATGATGCTGGTGTACTGTGTTCTCATGAAACCTCTTTTTTTGTTAAGTCTTAGTTTATATTAATTAATTAAATTAAGTCTTTTTTTTATTTTTATTTTTTATATATAGATATATACATCACCCACACCCATTCCTGCCTAAGACGAGCCTCTTTATCAAACACACACACACACACACACACACACACGCACACGCACCAGTTTTGCAGTTTTGTTTCAGCTTTATCAGACTATGGCTTACTGTTTTTTTTTTCATTATGCCATATATATATATATATATATATATATATATATGTCTATTGGGTCTTTATTATGAAATCCTATACGTCTTTGAACTAGAAGTTCTACATTACCGTGCAAATTATAGCATCATATTTATATTCATTATTTTATTTTGCAAATAAATATTCAGGTTTGTAAATGTATTTATAACGCAGAAGATAGAACCACTTTAATGCTGCCTTTCACCCAGTGAGTTTGCCAACATGCTACTGTTTTCCTAACCTCAGTGTGGGTGGGGCTTGGGAAATGTGATGCCAAAGACTTCCTTCCATTAAGCTCTTTAGAAGTGTGTGTGTGTGTGTGTGGATGTGCATTTATTTATCTGTCGTATGTGTATGTACTGTAGAGAGCATATTTTTATATATATATATATATATATATATATATATATATATATATATATATATATATATATCTATATATATATATATATATATATATATATATATATATATATATATATATTATATATATATTATAATATCTGAGTGTATATTGTATGTGTGTGTGTGTGGTGTGTATTATATATCTATATAATATATACTCTCTCTCTATATATATATCTATATATATATGTGTATGTGTGTGTATTGGTCTATTATCATATATATATATATATATATCGTATATATATATATGTATATATATATATATATATATATATATATATATATATATCTATATATATATATAATATATATATATATCTTTGCTATCTATATATATATATCTATTATATATATACTATACCATACACAAACATAAACAGTAATTCAACTCAAATTGTAAAACTTAAATAATCCAGCTAATCCGCTAATCAACAGTGCACATATACACACACACACACACACGTTACCAAAGTTTTCAAGTGACATAGCGGGAAAAAAAATGAAACATAATATTTTTATAATATAAAATGTATAAAAAAATATTTTGTTAAAATTGTACATAACATAACATTTTTATTATATACATTTTATAAAATAATATTTTATTCAAATTTTACCAAACTAATTGTATAAATCAAAGAAATGCAATACACATTTTATTATATTGATTAATTTCAGTAATCGATTCAATTTGCCCTTGCCCTTGCCCCCCCCCCCCCCCCTAAGAATAGATTTTAATCAAATTAAACTAATGGAAAAATGTAATTAAATGGCTTAGACCCAATACTGGTAATGTAGATTACAAACACTCCAGAACGTCACTCATAAACAATTATATATGAGAAATCGGACACGCCAATCACCCCTTAAACACTGTATTGAGCCAAATGTCCTTTAATACATAATTACCTTAATACAACTCAGGCTGATGGGTTTTAAGTACCTCCTAAAAGTCTGATGAATAATGAATTATTCAGTATGTTCATGCATTAATTAGAAAGACTTCTATAAGCCGGGATCTGTGGAGTGTTACATTGATGGTTGCGACCTTCCAGTGTTACCTTCAGGCTCTTGAGCGCACTTTTCCTCTGATTGCAGTCAAATGCTCAGCAATGCTGTTACAGGAGTACTGAATAGATAGATTCACGTTTCAACAGGGGAAGGTAAATATTATATGACGCGTGATAAACCGAGTGTTTGTGATCGGCAGGTGTGAATACGAATGGAGGATGTCTTCTAGACGTGGATGTTTCAAGAGTTCAAAGAAAGGGGCGTCCACGGAGCAATGCGATGCCCCTCAGGAAGCAGGGATTCATGTTTACCTGTTCTGGACCAAAAATGGAGATTGTTATCTGACCCATGAGGATGGCGAGGTGACGGTAGAGGAACTCTCCATCCAGGCCGCGGAAATTGTCGGTAAGATCATCAGCGTGCACCCAAGAGGGCTCTTAGGAGATGGATGAGATGTAGATGGCGTTTGTTGTCGTTCTCAGGGATCACACCGGTATGCCATGTCCTGTTTGCGCTCTATGACCCCCGGTGCTGCTGTTGGTACAGTCCTAACCACAGATTCGACCCCAAAAAACAGACGAACCTGATACTTCACTTCCGCATGAGGTTAGTGCGAGACTGGCATTTATTTATGTTCGCTAGATGAGCTTGATGATGTTTATTCTAACAGCACTAATTAAGAAATAAATATTTATTTATAAAAAGATCTATTTTAAAATGTGCAGGTTCTACTTCCGGAACTGGCACGGACTTAACGTGAATGAGCCGCTGGTGTCGCGTTACGCGACTCAGACAGGAAGCGACCATGGAGCCGCACCCCTGCTGGAGATCACATCTCTGGAGTACCTGTTTGCTCAGGTGAGGTCCTTAAGTCAATCCTGTCTCCCTATCTGTTTTCTTTCTTGGTCCCTTCTTTCTTTTTTCTTGCTTTCCATCCTTCCTTCTTCCTTCCTTTCATTTAACTTCTGTCTTTCGTACTTTCTTTCTTTTTTGATTCATTCACTCTTTCTTTCTTTCTTTCTTTCTTTCTTCTCTCTTTCTCTTTCTTTCATTCTCTTTCCTTTTTTTCTTTCTTACTCTCTCTTTCTCTTTCTCCTCTCTCTCTCTCCGCTCTCTCTCTCATTCTCCTCTTCTCTTTCTTTCTTTCTCTCCGTTTCTTTCTTTTTTCTTTTTTTTCTTTCTTTCTTCCTCTTTTTTCTTTCTTTTTTTTCTTATCTTTTCTCTCCTCCCTCTCTTCCTCATTCCCTCTCCTCCTTTCCCTTTCCTTTCCTTTCGCTTCTTTTTCCTTTCTTTCCCTCATTTTCCGTCTTCCCCTTCCCCTTTCTTTCCCCTCCCCTACTTGGATAAATAAATAATACTTCCTTTCTTTCTTTCCCTCTTTCTTTCTTTGTCTACTTTTTTCTCTCCTTCCTTTCCGTATCTTTTTCCTTTCCCTGTCTTCCCCTTCCCCTTTCTACTTGGATAAATAATAAATACTATATTTTCTTCCTTTCTCTTTCTTTCTCTCCGTTTCTTTCTTTTTTCTTTCTTTTTCCTTTCCCTTTTTTCTTTCCTCCCTCCCTCCCTTCCCTTTCCTTTGTTTTCTTTTCCTTTCCTTTCCCCCCTTTCCCGTCTTCCCCTTCCCCTTTCTACTTGGATATATAATAAATAATACATTTTCTTTTTCTTCCTTTCTTTCTTTCTTTTTTCTTTTTCTTTCCTTTCTCTTTTCTCTTTTTCTTTCTTTGTTTCCTTTTTTTCTTCCTTTCTTTTTTCCTTTTCTTTTCCTTTCTTTTTTTGCTTTTTTTTCCTTTTTCTTTTTTCCCTTTTTCCCTCCCCCTTTTTTTTTTTTTTTTTCTCCTTTCTTTCTTTTATCCTTTCCTTTTTCTTTCTTCCTTTCCTTTCTTTTTCCTTTCCCTTTTTTCCTCCCTCCCTCCCTTCCCTTTCCTTTGTTTTCTTTTCTTTTATTTATTATAATAAATAATTTCTTTCTTTCTTTCTTTCCTTTGTTTTCTTTTCATTTTCTTTCCCTGTCTTCCCCTTCCCCTTTCTATTTGGACAAATAATACATTTCCTTTTCTTATTTTCCTTTCTTTCCCTTCCCTTCTTTCTTCCCTTCCTTCCTTTCCTTTCATTTTCTTTCCCTGTCTTCCCCTTCCCTTCTCTACTTGGATAAATAAGCAATCCCCCTTATTCATTTATTTATTTGGTCATTTTTCCATAAATTTTTTCACCTCTCTATTTTTTTATTTTTATAAAACTTTTGTTTCGGTCTTGTGAAGGCGAAATACGATTTTGTGAACGACGTGACATCGCTGGAGGACGTGTCGGGCGAGGAAGAGATTAGCGGCTTTAAAAACGAGAGCTTGGGCATGGCTGTGCTGCACTTATCTCACAAGGCTCTGCAGAATGGAACCTCGTTACAGGAAGTGGCCAAACAGACCAGGTGTGAGCGGAATTCTCTCTCTCTTTTTTTTCTCCTTTTTGTAAGAAGAGAGTTTTTGCATGTATCACTTTCACAAGTTATGCTGAATGCAAACGGTGGCTATCCGATCGTAATTCCCCAATGAGTAAAAAACACTGAAATTTCAACAGTAGTGGCTGGTGAATGTTGCCGATGCGCATCTATCTATCTATCTATCTATCTATCTATCTATCTATCTATCTATCT
>JACRUU010000007.1:11399036-11409036 GCA_030449085.1 Kryptopterus vitreolus
TTTTGTCATTTGATATAAAAAATAAATAAATAAATACAAAAATACATGGAGTACCTTTGTGTTCGAACAGACATCATGGTGGAGGAGTTTGTCGAGTTCGGCCCCCTAGACGTCTTCCTGCACAAAGAGAAGGCCCGTGTGACGCCTCACTGGAAGTTTACGGTGGCCAAACAGCTGGCCAGTGCACTCTGCTATCTTGTAAGCCCTGAAACATTCAACATGACGTTGTATAAAGTGATCAGTTCAGCTTCTTTAAAACCACCGTTTCGCCGGATTAAATAAGACGTCTTTGCTTTTAGGAAACGAAGCGATTGGTGCACGGAAACGTGTGCGCAAAGAATATTCTGGTTGCTCGGAAGGGTCTGGAGGAGGGCACGTTTCCGTTCGTGAAGCTGAGTGACCCGGGCATCGCTCTTACTGCACTGTCACGTGGAGGTACAGGACATCACAGCTTCTTTTTTTTTTTTACATAAGAACACTGTAGTATGTGACTTTTTATATCCATATATCCATATATGGATCTATTTCCTGTTGTAATGACCCTCTGCCAATACCTGTGTGTGTGTGTGTGTGTATATATATTCATTCATTCATTCATTCATCTTCTACCGCTTTATCCGATCTTCCCTCGGGTCACGGGGAGTCTGTGCCTATCTCAGGCATCTATGGGCATTAAGGCAGGATACACCCTGGATGGAATGCCAACCCATCGCAGGGCACACACACACACACACATTCATACACTAGGGACAATTTTCCAAGGTGCCAATCAACCTACCATGCATGTTTTTTTTTTGGACCGGGGGGAAACCGGAGAACCCGGAGAAAACCCCCTGAGGCACGGGGAGAACATGCAAACTCCACACACATGTGAGGCGAACATGCTAACCACTACGCCACCGTGCCCCTGTGTATATATATATATATATATATATATATATATATATATATATATTATATATATATATATATATACATATATATATTTCCATATACATGACAAAAAGTCCTGAAATACAAATTTTTATTGTACACACACACACACACACACACACACACACACACACTTTTTTTTTTAAGAGAAAGAGAGAAAAGCTTCTCTAAGTTGTCTCTGCATATTTCACCTAAGTTCATTGTCGCTGGTGAAACAGGAAACCTAATGTTAACCACTTCCTGGTGGTTGTGTTCATTTCCTCCTGTGTCTTTTAATAAGGTCACAGCGACAGCATTGAAGCACCGATGGCAAAAACGGACCGGCGTTTAGAACGATGTTGTGTTTCTCTTTGCAGAACGGGTGGAGCGCATCCCGTGGATCGCACCCGAGTGCGTGCATTGCGGATCTGTAATAGGCAGTGCTGCGGATAAGTGGAGCTTTGGAGCCACGCTGCTGGAAATCTGCAATAATGGAGATCTGGCCATGAGTGGCAACACTTTGCCTGAGGTACGCCATCGGTCTACATCACGGCCACTCGGTGTATGAAAGTGAACCGATATAAAACGTTGTATAAACCGTCCTTTAACAGAAAGAGCGCTTCTACGAAACCCAAAGCCGCCTGGCAGTGCCTTCGTCTCAGGAGCTGGCCAGCTTCATCAGCATGTGTCTGACCTATGATGCGGCTGCTAGGCCATCATTCCGGACTATTCTTCGGGAACTGACAGAAATACAGATAAAGAGTGAGCTCTTTTTCCCCTTTTTTTTTTTTTTTTACCATTATTAGTGGTTAATCCATTTCGGCATGACAATGAAAAACTGGCACCAGTAAACATGAATGGCATTGCTTCCTAACAGACCCGGACATTTCCTCTGACTGCGAGGCGCTTCCCGACAGAGATCCCAGTATTTTCCTGAAGCGGCACATGAAGAAAATCCGAGACCTGGGAGAGGTTTGTTCGCTCCTGTGTGACGTTTGTGTATTCATTCATTCATTCATTCATCTTCTACCGCTATATCCGATCTTCCCTCGGGTCACAGGGATCCTGTGCCTATCTCGGGCGTCTATGGGTATTAATGCAGGATACACCCTGGATGGAATGCCAACCCATCGCAGAACACACACACACACACACATTCATACACTAGGGACAATTTTCCAAGGTGCCAATCAACCTACCATGCTTGTTTTTGGACCGGGAGGAAACCGGAGAACCCGGAGAAAAACCCCCTGAGGCACGGAGAGAACATGCAAACTCCACACACACATGGCCGAGACGGGAACCGAACCCGGACCCTGGCGGTGTGAGGTGGTGTTTCTTATTCAGTGATTTTTTTTTGTTTTTGCTTTGTTTGTTTGTTCAGGGCTATTTTGGGAAAGTGATGCTGTACGTGTATGACCCTGCCAACGACGGCACCGGAGAGTATGTGGCAGTGAAGACCCTCAAGCAGGAAGGGGGCAATCACCTCCACAACTCATGGATGAAGGAGATCGAAATCCTGAAATCACTCTACCATAACAACATTGTCAAGTATAAAGGCTGTTGCACTGAACTGGGTGAGTTCCTCAGGTCTCTTTATCCTATTCATAATATCCGTTTTCAGGGTGAATGGGTGATAGGCGGTTGTTCTTGTGTATAATCCCGAGCGATTATGATATTCCAGGTGGTCAGGTGGTCCAGCTAATCATGGAGTACCTTCCACTGGGCAGCCTTCGGGATTACCTGCCCAAACACCGCCTGGCATTCACGCAGAATCTTCTCTTCGCCCAACAGATCTGTCAGGTAAACAAAGACGTCCGGGGCGTTTTTCACTGCTCTGTTGGGAAAATATAAGAATGAATAAATTATGGTTCATACATCACTATTCCCCCCCACCTCTATAGGGAATGGATTACCTGCACTCCAGACGATACATCCATCGAGATTTGGCTGCCCGAAACGTCCTGGTGGAGAACGAGGGAGTGGTGAAGATCGGCGACTTCGGCTTGACAAAGTACATTCCTGAGGGCGAGGTGTATTACCGGGTCCGGGAGGACGGCGACAGCCCCGTTTTCTGGTTAGTACGAGAGGATTTCCCTGCCTTTTAATGGAGGCACATTACATATACATATTCTGAATATAAATCTTTATTTATTTATTTAAGTGCTTTTTTGGTTTGTTTTTCTTTGTCACCTGTGAGAAGTTGACATCAGCAGTGATGTCATTGTTACCAGTTACAGTGTATTTTAATACGAGGGGGAAAAATGAAGCATTTTACAGATAGGTACAAAGTGTTAAAAAGCTTTGACCTTATAGTTGGGGGAGGGGGGGGGGCTTTTTTCCCCCCCATTCATTTTGTTTTAGTGATGAGGTTATAAAGGTGGAATGTATAAGTTTAATACCTATACGTCTGGTAAATGGAAATTTAAAAAAATAAAATAACGAGTATATGAGGATTTAATAATAATAATGAGGAAGAAGCCATGAGTCAAAAATGTAACCTATTCACATACAGAATGCCCTTTTTTCATTTTTTTTTTAAGTTATTGCAGCAGACGGTTGATGATAATAACAGAACAAATCGATCCTAATAGGTCATGAGTTGTTCAGCAACTTTATGGATATTTAGGCTGTACACATGGAGCCATAATTAGCTGCACAAAGTCCTTTCTAGTTAAAAAGTACTCAATCTAAAGGTAGGGCAATCTGAAGAGAAGAAAGGGACAGGAGCACTGGTAAAGGTATATTAGGATTATGTTTATAAAGAGAGAGAAAATAGTAGAGACTTGATATATATACGTGAATTAAGGATTCACATTGTTGCATAAAAACACTATACAAGGTGATCAGGGTACATGGTACACGCGAGTTAGTGACCTGTGCTGCAGCAGTATTGGTAGCTCTTCAGGTGGGGTGACCACTAGGTGGTGGAGGCGTCTCTCACACACACACACACACACACACACACCAGCACAGAGTGATCGGAGGTTTTGCCAGATACAGTGTGAATTATGCATCACACACCTGCTCTTCCTTGGAATTAATAAACTTCGTGAGCAGGAACCAGCGCTCAGCGATCGTCAAATCCCTGCACTGTGTCCCTCACCAGATCTGTAATCACGATCCTGAACTGTTCAACTGTAGCCTGTCCAGCTGTAGGTCACATGGGATGAAAATCAGTCAGATGAGGTAGACGTGTTATCCTGAGCCAGCCATGAATCACTGATTCATCTGAGATTTGTCTATGTATATGTACATATGTATGTGTGTGTGTGTGTGTGTCTCTATCTCTATATATATATATATACATATATAGATAGATAGATAGATAGATAGATAGATAGATAGATAGATAGATAGATAGATAGATAGATAATATAATAATAGCCTTTATTTGTCACATATACATTACAGCACAGTGAAATTCTTTTCTTCGCATATCCCAGCTTGATGTTGGTAGTTGGGGTCAGAGCGCAGGGTATCAGCCATGATACGGTGCCCCCTGGAGCACAGAGGGTTAAGGGTCTTGCTCAAGGACCCAAGGGCGGCAGCTTGGCCATACCGGGGCTCGAACCCGGATCTTCCGATCAGCAGCCCAGCCTTGGACCACTGAGCTACCCCCTACGCCCCATAGGGGTGTGTGTGTGTGTGTGTATTTAGTTGAGGAGCCAGTGAAGTGAAGACCAAATTCAAATTATAGATCGATAGCCAAGTAAAAGGATTTTTATTTGGTTGGTGATTCTGGGGCTTGAACTCCTGACCTTGCAATCAGTCATACAGAAACTTTAACCACAAAGCTACCGATTAGCGGGTATTGATGGCTCTAAGTAGGGTGTTTACGTCAAACTGGGACTTTTACATTTCACAGGCGGTGCTACGAGGGTTGGGTATCCTTTCAGTTTAATCGATTCCGATTCGTATCAATGCCCAGCTCCGAGTCCATATGGTGAACCAAATCGTGTTAGTCGTGACATCTTGCTTGCAACATATTAGTTTATTACATTAATTACACTTAGCTTTAGCCCGCCGTCCATCTTGTAAACTGATGTTTAGATTACCACATAAGGTCCTGGAAGATCGGACATGTGGAAGGTCCTGGCAGATAGCCAGGTAAAAAAAAAATGCACCCGGGAATCGAAATTTTTAATCTGAATAACAAGTATACAATTCCTCATCTTAAGTAAGTCCAAATTTTTTTTTTTTTTTTTTTTTTTTTTTTTTTTTTTTTTTTTTTTTTTTTTTTTGTTTTTTTTTTTTTTTTTTTTTTTTTTTTTTTTTTTCGATTCCCATCCCTAGGTGCTACACAATGGCTAGTTGCAGGCCAGAAAACAGCGTTAGTGTGTGCATAGGACATTGTGTGGTGCTGAAGTCTCTTGTGAACGAAGGTGTAAAACCAGCCGATATTTCCAGAAGACTTCAAGCACAGTAGTGATGAAATTGCACATCAGATGGATCTTTATTTTTTTCCCCTAAAGAGTTATTTAAAGGCCTATTTAATAGAGTCAAAAGAGTTTGTTTGGAGGTCAACACTGATGGAGAAGTGAAGAAGGATGTCCTAGGATTGTTCAGGTGTGCTGAGAAATCTTTATGCCGAATCTTTCCAATGCTCGGGATTGAATGTGTGTAAGCGTAGCAGCGCAGGATGTCGGAAAAAATAAATACAGTTGCCACACCTTTAAACTCGTTCTTTTTATAAACTCAAAATCCCGGTTTAACCCTCATATCTACCAGGATTTCCTCACGACGCTCAGAAGTTTGATAAACCGCACTCTGGAATTTGTCTGGAACAAATAAGGACTTCTTTCAGAAACCAACACCTCATTATGAGCTGAACGGGGATTATTGTTTGCCCCAGGAACATTTTAATTAATCAGGATTTTCTTTCATGCAGAGCATCTCGAACTGAGACGTGGCCAAACTCTACATGAATTCACGAGCACAGTGAATAAACCATGTCGATGTTTTTGTGACAATTATGAATATTCCACAAATACACCACAATACATCGCATTCTTGATTTGTCGTTGTCGTCTCTCCACTCCATTTGACTGTTAATGCTGTATTCATTCATTCATTCATCTTCTACCGCTTTATCCGATCTTCCCTCGGGTCACGGGGAGTCTGTGCCTATCTCGGGCGTCTATGGGCATTAAGGCAGGATACACCCTGGATGGAATGCCAACCCATCGCAGGACACACACACATTCATACACTAGGGACAATTTTCCAAGGTGCCAATCAACCTACAGTGCATGTTTTTGGACCGGGAGGAAACCGGAGAACCCGGAGAAAAACCCCTGTGAGGCATGGAGAGAACATGCAAACTCCACACACACATGGCCGAGACGGGAATCGAACCCGGACCCTGGCGGTGTGAGGCGAACGTGCTAACCACTAAGCCACCGTGCCCCTAATGCTGTATTTTCACTTTATTTATTTTTTTAGGTATGCCATAGAGTGCCTAAAAGAAAGCAAGTTTTCCTTTTCTTCGGATGTCTGGTCTTTCGGCGTGACGCTGTACGAGATCCTGACACGCTGTGACCATCGTCAGAGTCCACCTGCGGTCAGAAACCGTCCCAGCCTTTCTATTTCCATAATGCTAATAATTATAATTAGTATTAGCACCAGTACGGTGTAAATTACTGTCCTTTGTGCAGTATTTCAGTATGCTATCGAATAGGGTGATAATTGTACACAATTTGTTGCACTCGTTCTAGAAATATATCGAGATGATGGGGATGTCACAAGGTCAGATGACCGTGATGAAACTGATCAGCCTGTTGGAGAAACACAGACGGCTGCCGTCCCCTCGGGACTGCCCACAGGAGGTAGCGTGAGCCTTTTTTTTTTTTTTTTTTTTTCAAAAAACGTTACCCAAGCCCCGGATTTGCTTAACATCTCACTAATTCCGTGCCTTGTCCTAATTTTAGGTGTACATGTTGATAGAGCAGTGCTGGCACTTCGCGCCAGCGCAGCGTCCAACATTCCTGTCCCTGGCAGAGTCTTTGGAGGAGATTCGCCGTACCTACGAGGAACCTGCTGTGCGACTCGCTCAGATTAACCACCGCTGACCGCGTTTACAAAGCCATTAATGCCGTTTCTTGATGACGTGAGCAGTTCTAAACCCGGCATTGCGTAATTTGGTCTAGATACAAATCAAGCACTTCTTATGTTTGTGTTAAAGACGTGATATTCGTGCTGAATTAAGCACTGTGATGAGACTTTATTTTCTGGTGTGATTGTTGTAAATAGATATCTTACTGGTATTTTAAATGTTTATTCCATGATTTAACTGCTGGGGCTTCAAGTTGTACACAGAACGTATATACGTACAGACTATTTTCCTCCTTTTTTTTTTTTTTTTTTTTTTTTTTTTATTTTTTTTTTTTTATAATTGCCACTCTCCCTTTTTTTTTATTACAAAATTAAATGTAAATGCAAGTATAAACCAAAGTGACATGTTGTAAAAGGGCTTAATAGCTTTGCTTATCTGCACCTTATTATTTAGGAATTTGAGGCTCTGTGAATGATTAAACAAAGCCGTTTTTTAATTGTATTTATTTTCCTCTTTTCTATTATGAGCAGTTCTACATGTAATATTCAGTGGATTCCAGCATTATATATGCGCAGAGATTCATTGTGGTGATGGAAAAAAAAAGGAGGATGGATGTATGTATGAATGCAGGGCTTGAGAATATGCAAATGGCTTAAATAAAAGTCTGTTTCAAACCTTTGAACAGTTTTAAGTTCTATGGGCATTAAGGCAGGATACACCCTGGATGGAATGCCAACCATTGCAGGACACACACACTTTCATACACTAGGGACAATTTTCCAAGGTGCCATTCATCCTACCGTGCATGTTTTTGGACCGAGAGGAAACCGGCAACATGCAAACTCTACACACACATGGCCGAGACGGGATTCGAACCCGGACCCTGGCGCTGTGAGGCGAACGTGTTACACACTAAGCCACCTATATTTTAGTTTTAAGTTGTTAAGTGCTATATACCCCGGATAAATCCTTATATAAGATAGTGGATCATATATTCATTATTTTAATATGATCTCATTTTTGTGTGACCAGAAACCACTGATAATACTTAAACAAACTTCATCTAAATCACTGAAGCGGTACATTTCTCTACAAAATGAATTCACGACTAGTTCAAACAAAAACAGTTGATTAAAATGTTCTGTTTTTGTGTGTCTTTTTTAAAAAATTTAGTTTTTTATTGTATTGTACAGTAAATAGAAGTTGTTGGAAGCAAAACCGAATACATGTAAATGATATTAATGCCACTTTTGCTAATAAAATACCTTAATATGTAGTACTTTTAAGCTATAAACAAACATATAGGGAGTGCAAAAGTTCAGTTTTCCCCACAGTGCAAAAAGGTCACCTTAGTAAGTGGTATACTGTATGTCTCACACATTTATTGTAAACTAAAGAGAAGCTCTTTGAAACGATTTCTAGACATTATTACTCATTTTAAGCTTAATTCTGTAGAAATCAATGTTTGTAATTAGGGGACATTTAATGAAATCTTACATTGTTTGACTTAGTTTTTCATGATATTTTATTTAAAAAATACTATTTAAAATTCCTTACATTTTAAATAAAATAATGAAAATATAAAAAATACTATATATAATATGAAAAAATGCATTCTAGTTAATACTATTGGAATAAACTAATAGTAACTTAATAAATAGTAACTTAACTTAATAAACTTAATTCATATTTTAATTAGTTAATATTTAATTAAGGGTGGCTTAGTGGTTAGCACGTTCGCCTCACACCGCCAGGGTCCGGGTTCGATTCCCGTCTCGGCCATGTGTGTCTCAGGGGGTTTTTCTCCGGGTTCTCCGGTTTCCTCCCGGTCCAAAAACATGCACGGTAGGTTGATTGGCACCTTGGAAAATTGTCCCTAGTGTATGAATGTATGTGTGTGTGGTGTGTGTGTGTGTGTGTGTGTGTGTGTGTGTGTGTGTGTGTGCCCTGTGATGGGTTGACATTCATTCATCCAGGGTGTGTCCATCCATGTATCCTGCCTTAATGCCCATAGACGCCTGAGATAGACACAGACTCACCGTGATTCAAGGGAAGATCGGATATAGCGGTTTAGAATAGAAAATGAATTTGATGATATATGATATATATATATATTATATAGATATATATATATATATATATATATATATATATATATATATGTGTGTGTGTTGTGTGTGTGGCAAATACTAAAATACAAAATAATACATTATAGTTAATTATATTTGAATAAAATTAAACTATATACTATTTAATTAATATTTTAATTATTAACAGTGTATAGATGGCATTATTTTTATTGTTAATAATAATTCGTACTAATACGCTTTGTTTATAGAATAAAAAAAAAAACACTGTACTTCCGGTTGGGTTTCTGCCCGGGCGGAAGTCTACCTCAGGGAATCCTGACAGGCCTTCCTCGTTGCGGATTTCAAATAACCACGTGACTCGCTTAGCCCCGCCTCGGACGCTGGAGTGAACACGCGTTCTGCGAGGCAGCCAATCAGCGGCAGAGTTGGTTGCACGCGTGTATTGTTTAAACTGCCGAGAGCGAGCCCAGACTTCCACACAACGGAGCGATGGCGGCCGCCGTTAGCAGAGCTGCCGGGGAGGAGCAAAGCTGCACCGGGGCCAGCGTCCCCAACCGTCCGCTTTACGAGCGCCACGATCAACCCAAGGCCGATAACTGGGCTGCCGGAAACAGATCCCAGGTTGAGCAGCACGACGACGGATCGCCGCAGCCCGGGAGCGACCATCCGCGCAGGGCTGAGGACGAGCTGACAGCCCTGAGCCCCGAGGAGGTGGCCAGTCGGCTGGAGAGAACTCGAAGAGAGTTTTACAACCGCCGCAAAATCATCATTAAACACCTCCCCGCTGATGTTAGCAACCAGGCAAGTACTTTCCATTCAAACGGGGTTTACTACAGACCTTCACCGTTCACAAGCGAGTTAGCTACATCAGCTAGCCAGCTAAAATAGTCCCCCAGAATACGCATTAGGGATTCATTTACACTTCTCTACCAACGCGATAAAC
>JACRUU010000007.1:11416536-11516536 GCA_030449085.1 Kryptopterus vitreolus
ATTTTGGCCAAATGGGAGGTGCTCTTCATAAAGTACTGATGGAGTATACATCAAAAAATGTCTAGGAGTTTCGTTTGTTGCTCTTGAGTGTTTAATCAGATTTAACTTAATCAGATCTGAAGTGTTTGGTTTGCTTTTTTGCAGTGTCTTTTTTTTTTTTGGGGGGGGGGGGTGGTTTTCTTCAGCCCTTGCTGTCTGTTCAGACCTGCTAAGTGTCCTTTTCTCGTTGTGGTGGTTTTCAGCAGGCTGGGCTGCTGGGCGAGAATCCTCTGGCCACTCTCCCTCTTCAACATGGCATCAACATGCTGGGAGATCTACCTCACGGTATGGCAGACTCATTACCTGCCATGTTTTGAATTGATTGTTTACTACCAGTTTATAATGTATTCCTCTGCCTGCATGAGTGGTGTTAATTCTATCCGTTCTGTCGGACACAGGTTCCCTGGCTCCTGGCTTGGGCATTCAGGCGGAGCCTATAGGTCCCATAAAACCACCATCCCTGGGAAGGACACTAGGGAGGGAGTCGGAGTCTACAACCACGGCAAATAGTTTTCCCACAAACCCTTCTCCTGCCTTACAAGGCATGAGCGTTCCACTCCTCGGAAGCGTGTTGGGAGGAGAAGGGTCTACAATGACGACGGTGAGGGATTAACATTTTGTTCCAGATATTAACCCACCAGTTGCAGACTATTAAACAAGATTTGTACTAGTATAATTGTGGTGTGTGTGTGTGTGTGTGTGTGTGTGTGTGTGTGTGTATATACCATTCATTAAAATCTGACTGGGTGTAGTGTATTGGAACGAACACCTATTGGAGCTCCGAATGAATCGAAATGGAAAAGGCATCCCATAGTGTGGTCCTTTGTAGCTCTGATAACATAAAATGTTAAATGTCCACGATGTGTTTATTCGCCCAATTTGTGGATTTTACAAAAACTAATAGCTAGGTTGGATCATGCTTTCTAATAACAGATTAAAAATTGTTACTGAATAAAAAAAAAAGTACTGAACTTTTATTACAAAATATAAAAACGGTACTGAATCCTGATCCAATAGAAATAAAAATAATCCCAATATTGATTACAATGTGTGATTCTATAATAAATAATTGTAGTATTGCGCACTCTGTGCCGCGTGCAGTCTCCCCCCTGAAAACAAGCAGCACGTGATGTCAGGGAACTGCCTCTAGAGGGCGTTTAGATCGATAGTTCCAGTGATCAACTCTGACGATTTATCGGTCATGACTATTAATAATAATTAATACTAATGTTTAGGCTTTATTTAGCTATAAATAATGAGGGTTTGTTACGTGTGGTTTGATCAGATGCATTTCATCACTGTTTTTCTGTGAAGGCATCGTTATTAGGAGAGCCACCCAAAGAAATCGGAGTCTCCTCAAACCCTTTTCTGAATTCTCCCAGTATCTTTCCATCCACTGGTAAGCAATCTGGGGCTTTTTTTTTGGTTGCTTTTTTCTCCCATGTGGTCCTTAATCAACTTTGTGAGATTTTAAATATTGCACGTGTGTGTGTGTAGCCAACTCCAGGCCCCACCCGTACAGGAAGAGGCCAGTGCTAGGTGGCATGGCTAACCAACGGCCCCTGCAGAGCATCCACTCTAATTATAACCTGCGCTGCCAAGACTCGTACGATTTTCCCAGGGTCCATCAGGTCAGCATAACTTTCTTTATACCTCACCCAGGTGCTTCAATTTGATTGGTCAGGAGGTGTGCATTATTACAACACTAATTCTAAGTAGTCATGTTAAATGAATAAAACTGAATGTTCTCAATGTGGTGTGAACATTAACATGTTACCGGTGAGTGTTAAAATACTTTTCTCAGTTTTTGAAACTTATTTGTGTATATAGATTGAATGTTAAGATGACAATGGACCTCAGATTCAGACAAGCAAGCGGCTCATGCACAGGGACACGGGCAGCAAACGCGCCGTAATTCAACACCAATAAACAGATTAAAAACGCGGCGAACTGGTAAACGAGAACGGGAACTTCCTTGTCTGACGACATGAAGCTCAATAGTGTTGTTCATTAAGTAGTTAAAACGACGTCATTGTGGCCTAACGCAGTCCAGACTGCGCATTAATAACAAGTGGTGTGGATTTGCTTGCACATAATGCCTGTAATGATTATTTCTGCCTGATTTGTGGCCTACAGGACCCCCTGTCTCACCTCTATGAGCATCTGGAGACTCTGGACAGCACAGGACATCTGGCTTATGGAGCACCGGTATGGCTTTGCTTCATTTATTCAGTCAGGAATGTTTATTATCTTGAGAGGAGTGTGTGTATTTGTGTGTGTGTGCATACACACACACACACACACACACACACACACGTATAAATGTGTGTGTGTGTGTGTGTGTGTGTGTATATATGTATATATGTATATATATATATATGTATGTGTGTGTGTGTGTGTGTGTGTGTGTGTATATATATATATGTGTGTGTGTATATATATGTATGTATATATCGCTATCTCTCTGTTTTATATAGAGGTATATGGATGGATAGATGTGTATATGTGTGTGTATGTATGTATGTATGTATGTGTGTGTATATATATATATATATGTGTGTGTGTATATATATATATGTGTGTGTGTATATATATGTATATATATATCGCTATCTCTCTGTTTATATAGAGGTATATGGATGGATAGATGTGTATATGTGTGTGTGTGTATATATAGGTATGTGTGTGTTTGCAAGTGGTCTGGTTATCTCTAAGCCTCACGGGCTCATTGAGATGCGAATAAGTCAGATGTAGTCTTAAATGGCTTAAACTGCTTAGCCAAATCACCTAATTACTTTGTCCTTGTTTATATGCAAATAATATGACTGCCAGCTTTTGTTTTTTTTTATATTTGATAGTATCTCTCTCAAGCAACAGCGTACAAGCTGGAGTGTGCTCACAGCTGTGATTTATATATAATTCATATGTTTTTGCTGAGCCGGTCTGTACGCTTCATTAGCCAGCCCCTCAGCATAGCGGCGATCATGGTCCCCGCATTCGGTTGAAAAAGGACAACCCCCCCGTCCCAGCTCCTGTGCCGACGTTCCCCTCAAGCAAGGACATTTAACTAATGCACTACTGAATTTGATGACTTCATCAGTCCACTATGGAGCAAAAGTGAATAGTTAAGCGTATTAAAAATGGAAGGTGGTAATTAATAAAAGTGACTGCTCTTATTTTTGACCCCGGTGGTTAAAACTGCCTCGGGCTGTAGTCCATTTATCTTAGATCTTGGTGTTGAGTATTGTTAGAAATTCATGCTCATGAGATTGCGTTCAGAGCTAATCATTGCTTGAGGAACAAATGAAGCAGGAAGAGAACAGTGTGGTGCTATTGCAATGCAAATTCAACATCCTGTTGATCCGTTTGAAATATATTAAATGTGACGTCTGTTACGAGACTCAATCGATAACAGGAACTGTCAGAATGGCTATAAACACGTAGAAGACTCTTACAGTTACTGTATAGAAGGATTCATCACAATTATTCGGATTTCTTTACTGGGTTCATAGCGAAAAGCTTTTTATAGGGGGTATCTAATAACAATGGAGGGGTGTGTGTGTTTACACACGTTATAAATCTCCCCCTTTTTAATAAAATTGTTCATTATTTTTCAGTCTGGAAATTATGTATGCATGTGCTCGAATTTGAAATCTTCGATGTTCATGCCGTTTTACATCATCGAAATAATTGATATCGCTAATATTTGATATTACCCAGCCTTAGCTATTACCTGGTTTGTATTTATCAACATATTTTCTACATTATCATTACTTTCTGATCAGAAATGACCAGCAAGATGCTGTGTTTTTAGTTCAGCCCAAGGGAATGTCGGACGTTCTGTAGCAGGAATTTTCCTCTGGAAATGCTTGGAAAGCTCCTTGCTTTATAAAAAGTGCTGCTGTTCTCACTCCAATCTTCATGGTTTGGCGTGGGGAAGTATTTCACCTGTTGTATTCGAGTCGATTGCCATCTTGAGTGCTAAGCCTTAATCACAGTCGCTCCAGAACATGATGTGAATTGTACGGCAGGAACGTGTGTGGATGGATTTGGGGGAGTGGTGTTCTCTAGCGGTGTATTTAAAATAGTACTGAACTTGGACTCATTATGTGCTAAAGGAAAGAAATATCTATACAAGTGTGTGTGTGTGTTTATATATAGTATTAGTATTATTAGTTTTTTTTTTATAGTATTTAAATATAAATAATAAATAACAATATTTTTTTTAACCATAGTTTTTTTTTAATTTATTATTATTATTATTATTATTATATTATTATTATTATTATTATAGTATTAGTATTATGTATTGCTGTGTATGTCTATAAATAAGAAAATGTAATTTAACTGTCTATCCAGTGCATGTAAAAGCAAACATCATGTAGTGTCAGTGATTCGCCTCTAGTGGCCGCTCTTGTAATAGCCGCAGATCTGAAGCGTGAAGATCCTGGACCTGTCTCCGGTTAAAGAGAAAATGTTTCTGGATAAAACCTTAGTTGCAGCTCTGTAGTAATGCAGTATGTTGTTGTTGTCTAAAGTCTCATCATTCTTTGCAGCACTTGAGACATGGATCCCTGGATGAGAGAACATCGTCCTTTCCTTACCCTTCCATCCCTCGTGGATCCTTTGGCTTTGGTGCCCCTGGAACCATACCCTCGGCTCAGCTCAATAAGGTACAGAGCTGCATTATTATAATAATGTTTGGATCTTGACTCATAAGGGAGAAACAAACTGCCTTCTGACTCCTTGTTTATTGATTAGCTGCCAGTATTTTTAACTCACTCTAAGGAGAACGAAGACTGTTAATCTTTCAGATCCAGATAGGAACATTAGTGCAGATTGTATTATTTTTGAAGCATTTTTGTCTCTCTGCTTGAGCAGGCTGTAGGAATGCCTCCCATGTCTCACCCCAGTGTTTTCTCAGCTGCTTACGGAAGTGGTACCAAGGTACGTTTGCTTTCAGCACCCATGTTGTTCCCCGAAACCTTACTGTTTTTATCTGGACTCAGTCTTTCTCATTCCTGCTTTAGACTCCTGTAGGAGGGCAGAAGCGGCTCTTCTCGGGGCTGATTCCGTCTCCAGAGCCCAGTCCAGAGGGTGGTTACGTAGGCCAGCATTCTCAGGGCCTCGGGGGTCACTACGCCGACTCCTACCTGAAACGCAAACGCATCTTTTAAACCCCCCCCCCCCCCCCCCCCCCCCCCCCCCCCCCCCTTCCTGCTCATCTGCGCTGTTGTTGAGCCCTTCTGGCTGGTTGTGAAGGACGTGTGGAGATCCATCCTGTTCTGCTCCAGTCAGTGGAAGTTTTTTTTTCTTTTTTTTCCTTTTTCCCTTATGAATGGATTTTTCTTTCAGTGCGCATGTAAATTATTTTATTTCCTTTTAAACTCTTTACTTTGGCTTTTTAAGTTTTCTCTTTCTTTCGTTAACGCTAAGACCGCAAGTACCTCACAAAGCAAAAACAAAAAAACCCTTTTCTTTTTCTCCTTAATCAGATTCCTGTTGATGAACTGATCTGTATATAGTTTAGTAGCATTCATGACGAAAAGGCCTTCCTTTGCTCGTGGTTCGTGGAAACCGTCTTGACGCCCATATGTGTGTGCGCGCGCCCGTGTGATTTACATCTCTGCTCATCCATGTTTGTATAAACACCCCCCCCCCCCCCTCCCCCCCCCCCCCCTCCCCCCACCTTGCTGGGCACCATGTTAGCTCTGTATTTCTGTGTTGAACCTTTCCTCGTCCCCTCCACATGGTCTCCCCTTCCCACTACTCCAGTCACGAGATCCAGGTTTCCTGCACTAAGTGTTGAGTTTTGCACTTGGAGGATGCGAGTCACATGAAATTTGCCTTCCTCGGTCTGTCCTTTCCTCACTAACCCAGTGGGTTCAACCATGGGACCCCTCCACCCTGTTTGGGGGAAAATGTACGTCTTTTCTTCTTGCTGTTTAGCCTGTAATAGTGTTCCTATAGTCCCCCTTCCCCCTCCAACCCTATCATTCTACTCAGTATTTACACGTGTACCACCAGCAGAGGGAGCTGGTCCACTTTGAGGACACCTGCTTTATCTTGTTTACTTTTTTCTTTTTTTATATATATATTATTTTTCTTTTTATTATTATTATTATTATTACTGAACACCAGAGAGTCTGGCGCAGGCCGGACCTGTGCTCAAACCTGATCTTTTTTTTTTTTTTTTTTTTTTTTTTTTAATAATTATTGCAATTACTGCTTCAACTGTGCCAACTCCATTTTGTGGGGGAGTTGTTCTCGCTGACTAGAACATGTCTTGATTATGAGCACCAGATCTGTGACTTGCTTAATCTGTGACATTTCGATTGTGGTAAACGAATCTCTCTCTCTCTCTCTCTCTCTCTCTCTCTCTTTTCTGTACCGCAATTGGTGATGGATTCGACAAATCACTCTCGTGTCTGAAAATCCCGACGCGTCAGGTCCGATCTCTCCCACATTTCCTATATAACCCGTTTGTTTTTTTTTTTCTTTCTCTTTTTGCTGTGTACATACCTGAGCCTGTATATTTTCTGTGGAATTTTTGGCTTTTCCTCCCCTTTCATCTAGTCTTAAATTAGATTGGAAATGCTGCTGTAATTTTGTCTTCCCCCCCCCCCCCCCCCCCCCCCCTATGAGTGATCTTGCAGCATCTTTTTCCCGAAGACGGAGATAACGATATTCTCTAACGCTATACGGACTACTGCTGTGTCGTAAAGAACCGAATGAACTTAATCTGTAAAATGACTAACTTGCGCACCATCATTTGTTCAGAGCTGCCATGTTTTTTTTGTTTTTTTTTGTGACCTGTATTTCAGCAAGTAAATGTTATTTAAGTTCACGCCTCATCACGCTTGTTCATTCCTTATAGTCCAGCGTATGTTTTTGCCGCTGTGATGCGCTCTCGGATGCCATAGGTTGTTTACTGCCAAAGCTGTATGAGAGACTCGTGTTAAAATAAGGGAATTTATTTAAACCCTTGTAGTCGGATTGATGTGTAAAATGTAGATACACACCAACCAGGTATGACATTTTAACATTGAGTCGTGTGTTGATCAGGTTAATCAGAAGATCAAAACGTCAAACCCCACCACTACCGATATTGGGCCCTTGAGCACTAGTGAACCCTCAATTGCTCCATTGTAAGTCGCTCTGGATAAGGACGTCTGCTAAATACCATTACAATTAAATATCTTCTACTATCTAAAACCCGCTATATCCCTCGGGTCACGGGTAGTCTGTGCCTCTTGGGCGTCTATGTGCATTAAGCCAGGATACACCCTGGATGGAATGCCAACCCATCACACACTCACATTCACACACTAGGGACAATTTTCCAAGGTGCCAATCAACCAAGGTGCATGTTTTTGGACCGGGAGGAACCCGGAGGAAAAAACCCCTGAGGCACGGGGAGAACATGCAAACTCCACACACGGAAATCGAACCCGGACCCTGCAGATGTGAGGTGTACGTGCTAAGCCTCCATGCCTATTATGCCAAATACCATAGAACACTGAATATCTCATCATGACACCCGTTATTGGGGGCGGAGTTTAAGATGCAGAAAAAATGGCCAGATGTAAGTAAATGACGTGTTTATTGTGACGATAGACAGAATCTGCAAATCAGCACTTGTACAATGGCCTTTATTTCTCTCACATACAGCACAGTGAAATTCTTTCTTCGCATATCCCTGCTTGTTTTGGTCAGAGCGCAGGGTCGTCCATGATACATTTTCATTACATTTACAGCATTTGGCAGACGCCCTTATCCAGAGCGACTTACAACTGGGCAATTTAGGCTTAAGGGCCTTGCTCAAGGGCCCACTAGTGGCAGCTTGGTGGTGGTGGTGTGGTTTGAACCCGTGATCTTCCGGTCCAGAGTCCAACATCTTAACCACTGGGCTACCACCATCCCTGATACGGCGCCCTTGTAGCACAGGGGGTTACAGGCCTTGCTCAAGGACTTAAGATTGGCAGCTTGTTCAATACCGGGGCTTGAACCTATGACCTTCTGACCAGTAGCCCAGCTCCTTTAAACCACTGAGCTTCCCCCCTTCCCAAGTGTTTCTGTTCTGCAGTCCAAGGAAGGAAACCACAGTGAACTGGCTTGAGATTGTCCAGCAGAGGAACTACTGTAGCACAAATTGCTGAACTGTTTATTATTATTATTATGCAGGTGATCATAATGTTATGCTCGACTAGTGTATATCCCTGGAGCCCAACATGCCCATCACAGTGCAAGGCTTTAACATTGAAGTCCTTCTTGAATATGAAATTAAGTCATTTTCTTCTATTAAATGTTTAAACGAATGATGTTTATTATCCTTCGCTATAGAAACGACCGATTGTTGATATAAACCTGTCGATTTGCCTTGTAGTCCGTTCGTCATAGTGGGATTAAAGTAAGTAAATAAATAAACACTTAAGGCTTCGGCCATGCTGTAATACACCGTGTTTGTGTAATAGGAACGCGCGGTCGGAATACTAATCCGAATCTCCGGGTTCGGCGCGAAGTCCGTGTGAGCTTTCAGTTTAAACTACAAATCCCTTTCCTCTGTTTTTAATGGTCTTCATACGTGTAATTTTGCCGTTCCCATGGATTCGGAAAGAACGAAGAGGATGTCGTGATTCTTTAATTCCATGAATATTAGGGCTGTGCAGCTCCGTGTGTGTTGGCTGATGTGGTCGGCCAGGAATTTCTGGACCAGCAGGGAAATCGAGTTGGCTGGTGAGAAAAGGCCATCACACAGAGATCTAGCTGGCTGGGGGAGGGAAAAAAAAAAGAGTGCACCCTGCTGTCAGCACCAAAGGCTGAGATTTTGATGGTGATAGTGTAACTGTGCAGGGAGCAACAAAATGTTGATGGGAGCAGAGCAACTGGATGATGTGAACGGAATTTAAATGACCTTTTATTTTTTTTTTTATTATCCTGTCCACTTGGGCTTTCCTTCCTCCCTAAATGGCAACGGAAGAGCTTATCAGAACTGTTAAAAGCGGCAAAAAAAAAAAAAGATTTTCCAGCTGATTTAGTCCCTAAATCATACGGATAATGGAGCGTTTACAGTGGAAGGACAGGTGGTCTGGATTGGCCGTTTCTTTAAATGCCACTATGTTGTGTTCTCCATCTCTTGACTTTCACAGTGACTTTATTCTCCTCTGCTGTCGTTCCGACTCCTTTTATACGCTTTAATTGGGGACAAGGACCACTCCAGGAAACTGGTGCTCTTTGGCTTTAATTAGATTAATGTGCAGCACTGATTGCTTAACCTCTGCCAAGCAGACTTATAGTTTTTGTTTCCTAGTCAAAAGGGTCATGTTATTCATTTAATAAAAAAAAAAAAAACTAAATAAAAACATTTAATTCTTCATAAAGAATGGGGGGAAAAAACGTGCCTTGATGTTGGTTTGGAGTGGATCTTAAAGAGCCTGATAGCTCAACCCAAGGCCTTCTCACCTACATCACTACCTGACTTTATGAACTCCCTTTACACATCTCTCTATCATCTGTTAGAATGATCCACTCCTTCACTCTAGGATGTGTTGGTGAATGAACGAAAGCCGGACAACAAAGAAACTAAATAAAGAAAGAAACGTTCAGTGCATCCACTCGCGCTTCCTAAATTTCCCCCGAATTACGCCTACTCGCTGCGCATTCACAACAGGTATGAGCTCCTCACTATATTAGCATATATTAACGCATGGAACCTTACGGAACGTATCGCATTCCCATATCCGTATTATGCAATAGGGAGCATTTTTCCTTTTTGGAATGCAAAGCGATTCCGTATGACCTAAACCACATGTGTCAAACTCGGTTCCTGGAGGGCCGCAGCCCTGCAGTGTTTTGTTCCAACCCTGCTCCAATATACATACCATGTAGTTTTCAAATAAGCCTTAATGACTTGATTAGTTGGATCAGGTGTGTTTTTAATTATGGTTGAAGATAAAATTCGGCCCTTCTAGAACTTAATATTTGAGAGCTTCCTCAAAGTGTGTTAAAAATTTCTCCTACCTTCCTTCATCTTCTGCTAATAAATATGATTTTGTGGGAAAATATTTTTACTAGCCTTTTTTGTTGTTGTTGTAATTGGCTCCAAACCAGGCGTGTCAAACTAACTTAACTAAACTCAAGCATAATTAAAAACACCTGATCCAAATAATCAAGTCATTAAGGCTTATTTGAAAACTACATGGTATGTATATTGGAGCAGGGTTGGAACAAAACACCGCAGGGCTGCGGCCCTCCAGGAATGGAGTTTGACACCCCTGACCTAAACGTATCACCAGTTTATATGGAAAAGCAACCGGAACAGAATTCTTAAAGGAGCCACGTCCCGTTTTTTATAATTCAAACAACCACTTATCAAGTATATAATAAACAACACAGTGTGTGTGTACATATATATATATATATACACACACACACACAGTATGTATATACATATATATGTACACACACTGTGTTGGTTTATAAACAAATATTAAACACACTCTTGCATGAGACCATTTCTCTAATATCATTTTTTGATCCTCAACAAAAGCAGCGGTATCGAAGAGCGTGCTGCTGTGTCTTATAATAGGCTCGGTAAAACACAAAACCCGCAAACGAATACCCAAGCCTTCTCTCTCAAACACCAAAGAAGAAAGAAAAAAAATAGATCTTTAAAAAAAAAAAAAGAAGAAGAAAAAAAAAAGGATGCCTGTTATTACATGTCATGCTCTCATGCTCACATCCCTATTACTATAAATATGTCAGAGATTGTTCTTAGAACCTGGAGCACTCTGCCTGTAAGCCCCCCCCCCCAATTCTCCCAGAGGGAAACCAAGGCAACACAGTGGACATATTTGTCACACACATTTTAGATTTCTGCCTTTCATGTACCCCCACCCGTCCCTTCCTCCACCCACACAGTCCCTGCACACCGCCCGTGTTGCCTCTTGCTGCAGAAACCTGTGATTTTCTAAAATACCCACCGGCAGAAAGCCGAAGCTGCCGGAACGTTTAGAAAAAGGTGCTCGCAGCGACATCGACGCTCTCCTCGTCAGAATGCAGGAACATGTCGTGATTCTCGGGCTAAAATAATGTCTGCTTTTATTTATTTATTTATTTATTTTAATTTTATGAATCATCGTCTAAGCTTCGATTATTCCACACTCCAAGGGCTTGACGGTAAACGCCGAGATGCCTCGGGGAAGGCGCGGGGTCCGTGATATGATAATGGACTAAAATCCAATAGGATTGGATGTGTGAGGGTGTTGAGTGACCTGCAGCAGCAGCGCTCGCTCGGGTGTTGCGGTCACGCTGACACTTGACCCTGTCTCCAGCCCCGTCAAGTACCGTCTGAAAATCCGGGGCTCTCACAAGTTCTCCAATGCAATTAAAGCGCAATTAGGCCACTTGGCGCGTTCCTGCTGAAAACCGCAGCTGGCCCGACGTTCCCTCTCCTCCAGAAACGGCTCTTTACTTCTTCGCACGCTCAGACGCTGTCTAAGATTAGTTTTAGGAGGGGGTTGAACGAGCAGTTTAATGGACTGGCAACGGAGACGGACTAAATGTTTCAGCTCCACTGCAGCCGTGTGACTTAAGTAACTGAGCACAAGCTCCTCCATTACAGGCTATGTCTTTTTTTCGTCGTCGTCGTTGTCGTCGTTGTTGTTAAACCGAGGAACATTTTCTGCTAGGAACCAATTCGTTTGCCCCACTCAGAAGCATGACTCCATTCAACTGTCAATATCATCACTCTATTTTCAGCACAGAAGAGGGGGGGAAAAACACACGCTGGCAACGAATCCTCCATCGACACTTTTGCCATTTTATGCATTGGAGCGTTCTAAAGGTAAAGGATTAATATTTAATCCCCCCCCTCTAGGGGAAGGAGAGAGGTTCCAATACCCGTCATTTCATGATGTCGGGTCTGGAGTCGTATAATGGAAGGCTCTGACACGGACAACCTTCCTTGGCGGCGCATGGGTGGATCACCTTTCGTGTTTGGAGACGTTAAGTGCACTCGATAGTGTTTTGTTGATCGCAGTGCCCGATACAAAAAAACGTCTCGCGTGACCTTCCGGGCGAAGCAAACTCATCAGTCTCGATACTTTAATTATGCCATTTATCTGACAGACAGATGGGGAGGATTCCCTCAGGTCTCTCTGCTACAAAGTAGAGAGCTTTTGGAATCAAGAGAAAACGAAGGGGGAGTTTTTTTTTTACAGTGCAGCCAACTGTAGTAGGACCGTACGGGAAAAATATCAAGGTAGAAAATGTGTGTGTGTGTGGTGGGGGGGGGGGGGGGTGCATTAATTTTACAGTGACAGAATGTAGCAGATGACCTTATCCAAGGTGATGTACAAATGTGCTTTGACTTTCTATCAATGGATAAATCAGGGGCGTCGATCCTCTTCCACAAACGGGCCCCGTGGGTGCAGGTTTTCATTCTACCCCATCAAGGGCATTGAAAATGAACACAATTAGAGTCAAACCACAAAAACACTGCAATTATATATATATACATACATACACACACACACACACATATTTATATATATCATCTTCTACCGCTTTATCCGATCTTCCCTCGGGTCACGGGGAGTCTGTGCCTATCTCAGGCGTCTATGGGCATTAAGGCAGGATACACCCTGGATGGGAATGCCAACCCATCGCAGGCACACACACACACACACCACACACACACACACACACACACACACACATTCATATCACACATAGTCATACACTAGGGACAATATTCCAAGGTGCCAATCAACCTACCGTGCATGTTTTTTGGACCGGGGGAAGGGAAACCGGAGAACCCGGAACCCGAGAAAAAAAACCCCTGAGGCACGCGGGGAGAACATGCACAAACTCCACACACACATGGCCGAGACGGGAATCGAAACCCGGATCCTGGCGGTGTGAGGCGAACGTGCTAACCACTACGCCACCGTATTTATATATATATATATATATATGTATATATATAATTTTTTTTTTTTTTTAATTATTTTATCTATATATATTATCTCTCTTTAAAGTGTTAAATCAAGAGGTAGGTCTTTTTTCCACCCCCTTGGTGCCAGAACAGAAAAGAGTCTTAAGAGAAGGTGGGACCAGTCAAGAGCATTTATTGTTTCCAGGATGAAAGAACGACTTCAGATACAGTTGACACGAAACGTTGACACTAATTGAAAATATGCATAATGGAAACGCATCACATGATCTTTTCCAGGTCACATGATCTACCTTGCCTTGCTTTGGCCGTGATGCTGCAGGTGCTACAAGAGGCGCTATTGCACTGCACAGCTCAAAAAAAGTGGACGCGTTCATCCGGAAATTGTGAATCCACGGGTCCTCCTCATGAAATCGTGCACTATTACCTCCCAGCAACAAGCGCATACGTGGCCGCTAGCAAGTATAGAGGGATCGCCTCGCCATTAATGCTTGTATAACGCACCTATGTCTCCCATTACCAATAAAAACGCCTAATGCATTGGCTGCGATATAAGTAACCCTGCCTATACCTGTCTCCATTTTTTTGAATGAGTTTTAGTCGCATGATATGGTTCATGGAAACATTAACCATCATTCAGAAAATATCGTTAATGTTTTGCGCAAATTTGTAACGGAAGCGCACCTACTGATAAGTTGCAGCCGGGTTTCGTAAAGCAATCACTCTTCTTTTTCTTTAAGCAATTACTTCTTTTAGTTTAAGCAATACAGAAATGTTCCAGGTTGACCTAGACTTAAGTTTATGCATCGTGAATTGATGATCATTCATTCATTCATTCATCTTCTAGCGCTTTATTCGATCTTTCCTCGGGTCATGGGGAGTCTGTGCCTATCTCAGGTGTCTATGGGCATTAAGGCTGGATGGAATGCCAAACCATCGCAGGACACACACACACTCACATTCACACACATTCATACACTAGGGACAATTTTCCAAGGTGCCAATCAACCTACTGTGCATGTTTTTGGACCGGGAGGAAACCGGAGAAAAACCCCCTGAGACACGGAGAGAACATGAAAACTCCACACACACATGACCGAGACGGGAATCGAACCCGGACCCAGGCGGTGTGAGGCGAATGTGCCCCCTGATGATCATTTATTTATTTATTTATTGTTAAACAGGCATTCCGATATTTAGACAAACGAAGGAGCAACTCAATGTGCAATAAAAGTCGGAAATATCCATCAACTTTTTTACTTTATTTTTATTATAGACAAATTCTCCAGTTCACTTCCCTGGACACTCTTCTATTCTCATCTAGAATACGCTACACGGGCAAAATCACTACTTTTGGAGTTTTTTGCAGATCTTCATTGAGCTGGCACTCGTGATACTCGTGCATTAAATAAATTCAAGACTGAAGCACTTTAAATCTTTGGTTCTTTTAATTGTGTTCATTTTTTTTCCCCATCTCCAAAAATTGGAATATGGTGACGTGCCAATCCGCTAATCGACTCAAAACACCTGCACAGGTTTCAAAAGCCTTCAAAATGTTTGTAGCCTCTCAGTTTATATCACCTTAATCATGGGTTTAGACTGCTGATCGGAAAGATGTCCAGAAAACAAGCTGGCTGTAGTAGTGCCGTATCCAAGCATGTTAACAGAAAGTAGCCTTGAGGGGCTCGTCCAGCAAAATCGAATTTGGGAATGCCTTGATGTTGGGGTCAAGGCATGAAGAGCCACGACACACAGACGTGTCAAGGAATTCCGCTTCATTTGTCGTATCCCTCTTGTTACGCCGCTCCTGAACCACAGACGACGTCAGAGGCGTTTTTTTTCCGGGGCTGAGGAGGAGAAGAACTGGAAAGGTCCTAGAGTCTGGAGAAAGGGTGGAGAAGCTCACGCTTGAAGTCCAGTGTTAAGTTGATTTGGGGTGCGATGTCATCTGCTGGTGCGTCTGCATAGTCACTGCACCCGTTTATCAAGACTTTTTAGAGCACCTTCTGCTGACCAGCTTATGAATGATTGATTTTCGTTTTCCAGCAGGATTTGGCTCCGGCCCACAAAAGCACCAAGAGTCAGTTAAATGACCTTTGCATGGGCGGCAAACTCACCAGACCTGAAGCCCGTAGAGAATCTATAGAGTATCGTCAAGAGGAAAATGTGAAGCAAGAGAGCAAAAATGCAAAGGTCACTGTTTCAAAGAAACCTGGACTGGTCACCTCCATGCCATGCACAATGGAGGCAGTAATTACAGCAAAAGGAACCCCTAAATAGTAGCATATATATATATATATATATATATATATATATGTATAATATATATATAAGTATATATATCTATTATATATATATATATATATATATATATATATATATATATATATATATATATATTATATATATATATATATATATATATATATATATATAGGGGGCACAGTGGCGTAGTGGTTAGTGGTTAGTACGTTCACCTCACACCTCCAGGATCCAGGTTCAATTCCCGTCTCGGCCATGTGTGTGATGAGTTTCTCCCTGTGCCTCAGGGTTTTTTTTCCTCCGGGTCCAAAAACATGCACGGTAGGTTGATTGGCACCCTAGTGTATGAATGTGTGTGTGTGTGTGTGTGTGAGTGAGTGTGTGTGTGTGCCCTGCGATGGGTTGGCATTCCCATCCAGGGTGTATCCTGCCTTAATGCCCATAGACGCCTGAGATAGACACAGGCTCCCCGTGACCCGAGGGAACATCGGATAAAAGCGGTAGAAGATGAATGAATGAATATATATATATATACAGTAAATGAACACACTTTCTACACACTTTTTTGTGTTGGTTTTATGAATCATTAACGGACCAAAGACTTAAACTACTTCAGTCTGTGTGCATTCTATTTATTTTATACACAATTTGAGTTTCCAATGATATTCTAATTTCTTGCGACGTATTACCTGTAGTATATTACCAGTGTGCGATCTAAACTCAACATTGCATTGTAGTATTATAATCAGGGGTTAAACTGAGGGACATACCGCCCCCTACCTTCAGGTCAACAGAACTGGGCTCCAATGGTATCATTTCATTCATTCATTCATTCATTCATCATTCATATTTCTACCGCTTTATCCGATCTTCCCTCGGGTCACGGGGAGTCTGTGCCTATCTCAGGTGTCTATGGGCATTAAGGCAGGATACACCCTGGATGGAATGCCAACCCATCGCAGGGCACACACACACACATTCACACACACATTCATACACTAGGGACAATTTTCCAAGGTGCCAATCAACCTACTGTGCATGTTTTTGGACCGGGAGGAAACCGGAGAAAACCCGGAGAAAAACCCCTTGAGGCACGGGGAGAACATGCAAACTCCACACACACATGGCCGAGACGGGAATCGAACCCGGATCCTGGCGGTGTGAGGCGAACATGCTAACCACTACGCCACTGTGCCTCTGGTATCATTTCAATGAAATGTAAATGACAGCATGGGGCACCTAAGAATGACCAGACTTCTCTGAGCTGACAGGAAGTCTGTAGTAACTTATAATAAGCACTTTTTCCCCACTGTTAGAAAAAAATCACATCAAACTTCTACTTAGATGTAAGTAGACGCTCCAAGACTAGTATTACAGGTACCAGTGGGCAATCCAGTGGTACCTCGGGCTGCGCCGCTGTCAGTGTACGTCGCCTTCAGCTAACGTCGGATTTTTCATCGGGAATTTGGCGTCGGTTAAGGTCGTTTCCTTCCGTTACCGTCGCGTTCGCCTGGAGCTCCATCTGGAGGAACGCGCTAATTGCTTCCCCGATCATGACCTGAGACAAATGGGATAATTCAGTTCGGTTAACATCGGATTCAGTCAAAGTCGCTTTCTGAGGAACGAATTAATTAACGACGTACACCGAGGTACCACTGTGTTTATAAATTGGCCACGGATCAATTTGGTGAAGTTGGGGAAAATTAAAATGAGCAATACAACAATAAATAGCGCAAGGATTTGACATCAACAGCTTCTTTATGGCACCGATGCGTAATCATGTAATCTCTCCCTTACTGAGCATGAAAAAAAAAAACAATTATATAAACAAATCTCACAGTAATGTTATTTATTTAAGTTGCTTGATTTATTTCCTTAAAAAAAGAAATAAATCTGAATGTATTGTCACTATTTAGTGTATTTAGTGCGCCTCTATAAATATGTAACTATATGCAAAATCCCTGGTTTCCTTGTGAATGCAGAATGCAGATGAGACAGCTGTTTGCTGTAATAAAGATATGATGTCGATCGTGCTGAGAGACGAAGAGGCGACAGATCGCGTTACTGTACAACACTGCGACAAAACCAACAACATGGCAACACAGCTTTTTTTTTTCTTTTCTTTTTTTTTACACTCCTGACCTTCAGATCTGCTACAGTCATTTTTCCCATCACTATCTGTTTCAGCAATGCGTCTCTAAGGCTTCGGGCAGATTCCAAGTGCTCAATGATATATAATCACTCTTAATCTACACTAAACTGCCGAGTGCACACCGGGTAGAGGAAACACCGCCGAGTACAGAGAGAGAGAGAGAGAGAGAGAGAGAGGGAGAGAGAGAGAGAGAGAGAGAGAGAGAGAGAGAGACAAATCCCCCCCGGTAGTGGATTGCATCCTAACCCTGGAAAATCCAAACTGCAGCTATGGCACGTCCTAATGCACGCTCAATTTCACTCAAGTAGGCGGAGACACACTCATACACACTCGCACACACGCGCACAATGAGAGAGAGAGAGAGAGAGAGAGAGAGAGAGAGAGAGAGAGAGAGAGAGAGAGAGAGAGAGAGAGAGAGACGCACGCTCGCACGCACGCGCGCGCGCGCACAGAGGGAGAGACTGGATCCTGAGCGTAAAGCTCAGATAGCAAAAAGAAGTGAGAAGTGCACGAGCTGGCATCATGCTTCATTATGGAAATGATGTTTTGCCTTTTTATTTTTTTTAAAGCGTCAATTTAAGAAACAACAACAACAACAACAACAACAATAATAATAATAGTAAACACGGGTGGGGGAAAACAAGGCGTTGATGGATTTGGTGCACATCCCACGCTGAACATCTCGAGTCGCTCATGCCACGAAACCGCGCGGAGGTCCACGGAAAGCGTGCCGAGCACGAGCGCTACTTTTAATCTCCGCAGACTTTTCTCTCTTTTTTTGTAAAAAAAAAAAAAAATATATATATATTTTTAAAAGGCTCAACTTGATGGAGTGATTCGGAGCAGACGTGTTTTTTTGGGGGGTTTTTTGTGCAGCAATAAAACCGGAGCCGACGGAGCAGCGCGACTCTGCAATAATCCAAAAAAAAAAAAAAAATAAATATATATATATATATATATATATATATATATATATATATATATATATATATATAATATATACATTATATATAAAAAAAGAAAGAAAGAAGCAATAAAAATGTTTTTGCGCCGCGAATGAACGATTCGTCGATCCAGGAGACAAACTTGAGTGGATATATAAATATATCTATATCTATCGCGTGTCTATGCGTGTGTGTCTATGCGTGTGTGCATGTGTGTGGGTGGGTGTGCGTGCATGCGTGCGCTCGGGTGTCTGCGCGAGCGCGCCTACGTGTAAATGACCGTGGCCGCTGCTTCGTCTTGCCCCGGCGCTCGTGGAAGGGTTCTTTTTCCCCCCCTAACCCCGCGACTTCTGAATTCCCGACACCGTGCACATGTTCCGGAGTCAGGAGTCTGGAGAGCAGAGCGTTTTCACCTGTTGTCCGCACACTGTGATGAGTTCCATCATTTATTTGACTGACTATGTCTGTGTGGTTTTTTGATACTGTCTCTTTTTTTTTGGAAGAAAGAAAGAACAAACAAAAAAAAAGCACATAATATTTTCCAAAACTGCCTTGGACTTTCGTTCCTGAATTATTTCCCCTCGCACTGCCGCACATGGAGAAGAGCCAGCCATGGACCGGAACCGGTCTTATTTTTTGACCATTTAGGTCATAAAGGATTGCTTTTCTTATAAACAATAGGTTTTTGGAGCAGGTCGTTTTTTTTATTTGCACTATCATGGAAGTGCCGCCGTGCTCTAAAAAGAGCCTGTCCCTCTCGTTGCCGGTGCCTCGGGAAGGACAGGCGACCCTGAAGCCTCCTCAGCACCTCTGGAGACAACCGCGGACTCCGATCCGGATCAAACACCGCGGCTATTCCGATACGGACCGGCATCATCACCCGCACATGGAGCGCGCCGACGCCATGGACACGAGCGACCGGCCCGGTCTCAAGAAGTCCCGAATGTCCTGGCCGTCTTCATTCCAGGGTACCACAAGCACATCGGCCGGGAATTGTGCTGGGAACAAACGGTAAGGGAAGACACCGATCACCGGTTCCTGAAACCCCCTAGATACAAGTGCACGAGTGCTTCCCCGGTACGCGTAAAAGGGGCCGGTACGGTTCTCCAGAATGACGCGCTTGGTGCCCGAGTATCTGACGCTCCTGCTTCATCTGTACATATCCGACTCCCACGCAGTGTCAGCTCAAGTTTGATTCTCTAGTCATATAGAAAGCTGTATGACATCACTCGGTTCCTTGAAGTAGAAAAAAAAAGATTTATTGGTGATGTAACTCAATGGAAACCAAATCTCCTCAATATCAGTGTTTTGTGGAAAACAGGAAGCTTTCTGGGACTCCATCGCTTGATGTTGCCATATTTATTTCCCCAACTTTGTAGCAGAAAAGCCCAGGGAATGAATATAAAGTAGTCCCCCCTCCCCCAGCTGAATTTAGCAATAAGTCACGGTAGCCAAAAGCTACAGAATCTAATAATACATGAATCAATTCAAATACCAAAGAGATGACTCTAAAAACAAACAAATACATTTGCTTGGATGGGTCATAATCATGTATAATATGATTATACATGATATAATATAATGTGTAATTATACAATCCGGTCTCAGATTTTAGTTCAATTAAATCATATTCTTTTAATGTATTAAATTAGAAGTCTATACATAGTTATGCTTACTGCATTTGGCAGACACAGGATTAAAGGGCCTTGCTCAGGGGGCCAAAGACATTGTGGTGTGGCAGAGATTTGACTGTGTGACCTTCGGATCTAAAATCCCATGCCTTAGCTACTAATCTACTTCCTCCTCCATTAGAGTTGAATTGCAATCAATTACTATGGTTTTTATACTACGTTTTAAAAAGTTCTGCAGAGGCTTTTTTTTTTTTAAGTAAACGGATCACATTTGGAATCAAATCAATGTTTTCCTTAATGCAGGAGCCCTGCACAAAGGTTTTTATATAGCTAACAGCATGCTACGTCAAGCTTTGAGCCAGCCATGATTGATAAACTACCTGACTGTAATGTAGGGTGATTATCAGGATACTTTGGACTGTAATTAATGCCAGCGGTCTGCAATAATGGCTTAGGATCACACATTGAGTGAACAGATTTGCATTTAATTTAGGTAAGTCATAGGGAGCTCAGTGGTTAAGGTGTTGGCGTCTGGAGAGGTTCAAACCGCACTACCACCAAGCTGCCACTAGGGGGTCTTGAGAAAGGCTCTTAACCCTCAATTGTTCAAGTGTAAGTGGATAAGCGGGTTTGCCAAATTCTGTAAGCTAAAACATATATCTCAGCGTCCCAAAATTGCACCTTTAAAGGGTTAATGTGTGTTTCAATGTGCTTTTGAGCCTGGTTCCTCTCACGGCTTCTTCTTAAGACCATCTCAGGGATCTTTCCACTGCCACCGCTGGCTCGCGCAATAGAGATAAAACTATAGGCACTGAAAATTCCAAATTTCCAAATCTGCTTAGTTTAAAGTGCTATACAAATCTAAACACATTTAAATAAACAAATTACATCCATATTATCATGCCCATTTCATGTTTACATTGAGATCAGTTACCGATTGGTTATAACTTTTCAAATTCGCTTGTATCGCCTGCAAGTGCCCTTGGCACGAGCCGAACATCCGCACGCCTTTCTACGTATCTCTCACACTTATTTAAATAGCACTTCTATATAATCGCGTGCTCTTGTTCTCTTGCAGAGGAACGAGTGTGGGCGTAGTGTCTTGCGTTTGCGCCACGCTGTCGTACGGTGCACAAACTCTACGTCGTTACGGACACACCAGCTGTAGGCGTAGAGGGGAGCGATACAGTAATGCAGTAATAAAGGAACACAGTGAGAGACCAGTTGGAGGTGAAGGGCCCAGGGCCTGGCTTATTTTCTACCAGGTTGTGCACAGACGGCACACACAGCCGGCTCATGGGAGTGTGCCCAACTCCAGGCTTACTGGAATACGGATACTGATACTCGTACCAGGCTGCAGGCCACACTTACAGCCGGTCCGGGCATTAGTGCAGCTGTGGTGACACCACTTGGCCATCAGAGGAAGAATGAAGTGTGTATGTCGCAGTAAGCAGGATATTATTTCAGTAGCTGCTTTGCTCAAGTCATTACACCTCCATATGGTGTGTATGTGTTAGTGCAATCGCTTAAAATGGGTTTACTGGGAATGTGGTACCTCGTTGGGTCTCATGGATGAAAATGGCTTTGTTTATAGTTTACAGCGTTTGGAAGACACCCTTATCCAAAGTGACTTACAACTGAGGAATTGGGGGTTAAGGGCCTTGCTCAAGGGCCCACTATTGGCTGCTTGGTGGTGGTGGCGGGGTTTGAACCTGCGCTTTTCTGATGCCCTGCTGGCATTAATTACCATCCAATTTATCCTTATAATCAAGTGAATAAACCCTACATTACAGTGATGTAGTGACGTCATTGGATCAGAAGTTCAGATCCCACCAGCACTACCAAGTTGAGACTGCTGGGCCCTAAAACAAAGTCTGTTAACGCTCAACTGTTGCTCTGTTGCTCTACATTAGGAGGTTCGCTTGGTTCATGGTTCATCGCTCTGGATATGGGCGTCTGCCAAATGGTGTATACTAAACCCAAGGTCCATCAAACAAGTATAAACCAAAGAACATCACCGCTCCACGTGAAATTCCTGCTCAGAGACTCGCTCCTCATCCCCGAGTTCAGAAAGTGGCGTCCAATAATAATAATAATAAAAAACTCCTTTATATGGAATGAGAAGACCCGGACTCAAAAAAGAGGAGCCCATTTGCAACGTGGGTGATATCCGGAGTGTGTTTATAAACAAAATACCAGAGAGCGAGAAATACCGTAAAGCACCGGAGCGTGTGATTGTAAACGTCCCGTCTGCAGTTTTATATGCTCAGTTGACATTTCGGAAGCCAAAGAAGTCCAATGCATGAAGTGGTGCATAAATACATGGATGTTTGTGGATGTTTGGAAAGTCTCTTGCGAGGTCCATAATCTTTACGAGCACTGGCTCGAATCTATGCTACGTTACGGTTACGAAGATATAAATGTGTAGCTCATTTAAATTAGCTGCCACTTGTTTCTTAGCAAAAAGTGAATAAACGTCAAACATAAAAACATTATAATTAGGTAATTACCGATTTGCGTACTTAAAATGTGTTCTAATATTTACCTTCTTCTAATGCTTTATCCAGGGGCACGGTGGCTTAGTGGTTAGCACGTTCGCCTCACACCGCCAGGGTCCGGGTTCGATTCCCGTCTCGGCCATGTGTGTGTGGAGTTTGCATGTTCTCCCCGTGCCTCAGGGGGTTTTTCTCCGGGTTCTCCGGTTTCCCCCCGGTCCTAAAACATGCACGGTAGGTTGATTGGCACCTTGGAAAATTGTCCCTAGTGTATGAATGTGTATGTGTGTGTGTGCTCTGTGATAGGTTGGCATTCCATCCAGGGTGTATCCTGCCTTAATAGAAGATGAATGAATGAATGAATAATGCTTTATCCGATCCTCTCTCGGGTCACGGGCGGACCTGTACCTATCTCAGGCATCTATGGGCATTAAGGCAGGATAACTCCTGAATGGAATTCCAAGTCATCGCAGGACACACAATTTTCACACAAAGCAGGAATGCATGTTCCGTGCATGTGCATGTGCATGTTTTTGGACCGGGAGGAAACCGGAGAACCCGGAGAAAAACACCCTGAGACACGGGGAGAACATGCAAAACTCCACACACACATGGCCAAGATGGGAATTGAACCCGGACTCTGGCGGTGTGAGGCGAACGTGCTAACCACTAAGCCGTTTATATAATAGTTGTAATAAAGTGTTGTAATAAAGCACTCGTGGGTAAAGGATATATCGCAGATTGATCCTAAAATCAAATTTCAGGATTTTTTTGGACTGACGTGCGTCCCGTGTGATTAGTGTATCTGTCCACTTTGTGTGAGTTATTAACAGGAGACATCTTTATCCCGACGCTGGTCCGATCTGTCATGATATTGTGATGAGCGAAAGGATTTTTTTCCCCCTTGCCCCCGGTGCTGACACTTTTTGTTCTGCTCACGTTGTGCAACGGTACAATGTGTGTGTGTGTGTGTGTGCCTTCATTTACATGTAACGTGTATTTAGCATTAGAGTTTGAGTGTACATGTGTGGGTGTGTGACTGGAGGGTTCTGCATAGCAGAGGATGCTAATCAGCACCGTCACCTCTACGCTCACATAGCGGGTGGGTGGAGGGAGAACTTCCATTGTGCAGGTTCATTTATTTATTTATTGTTGTTGTTGTTGTCCATTTTCTGCTGGATGTCTGAGCTGCGTACCGAAGCCTGACTAACACGCGAGGTCGAGATCGGGCGCATCCTGTCCTGCGTCGTCTGCTGCTCAAAGCCCCGGGGCGACTCTTAAGACCGCTCAAGAGCGATGCTGCCTCTGACACATCTGCTTCCCCCGAACGTCCACGGCCCTTTTGAGACACACGAGGCGATGTCAAAAATAAAATCTCACAAAATTGTATCTTAACAGGATTAGCTTTGAATTTATTTAGGTAGATTTATTTATTTATTTAATATTTATTTATTTATTTATTTATTTACAAATGCGGTTGAAATGAAAGCCTCGGGAGGACGTGTCTCGTCACGGTGCAATCAGGAGCACCGATCTGAAACAATCAGAGCTCCCTCTCTCGCTTTCTATATTGCCAACTTGCAGACTTGCCCACTAAATTCTAAATGATCACACACACACACACACACACACACACTCGACTCATCACCGCTGATTTGTGCAAACCTATGCTTCGATCGACTCGACCCTGAGCATTTCCAAAAACCAATCAGACATCACTGTTTTCTGTCCTTCTTAGATAAAAAAAAGTATATATTAATGGTAAGAGGGGCACGGTGGCTTAGTGGTTAGAACGTTCGCCTCACACCGCCATGGTCCGGGCTCGATTCCCGTCTCGGCCATGTGTGTCTGGAGTTTGCATGTTTTCCCCGTGCCTCAGGGGGTTTTTCTCCGGGTTCTCCGGTTTCCTCCCCGGTTCAAAAACATGCACGGTAGGTTGATTGGCACCTTGGAAAATTGTCCCTAGTGTATGTGGGTGTGTGTATGTGTGTGTGTCCTGTGATGGGTTGGCATTCCATCCAGGGTGTATCCTGCCTTAATGCCCATAGACGCCTGAGATAGACACAGACTCGTCGTGACCCGAGGGAAGATCAGATAAAGCGGTAGAAGATGAATGAATGAAAGAATGAATATTAATAGTATTAATAGTGATTTATTCCTTTAATTCACTTCATTTATAATTCATGACTTTCACTGCTGGTTTTCGTTTGGTGGTCTCTACTAATTTTTGCACGAATAATATCCTGATATTATTATTCAATTATGTTGATCAGAATCAGGAGAAGTTTAAAGAGCACTTTAATGCACTAGGAAGTTGGCTTGGTGCGAACAAAAACAAACACACAATTGTACACAATTTATATATACATTTAAAAATGTATATATGTTTATATACATTTATATATAAATAGAATGAATTCAATACAGAAAGTGGCTTATATTATTCAGTATAGCATTATGGCATTATAAGGATATTAGAGGTGAAGTGGATAGCACTAATTAGCTTTATACCATGGCGCCTGTTGGTGGGGTGGGATTTATTAGGTAGCTTGTGAACATTATTTTTTTTTTTTTATGAACAAACACCGGTGTGAAAAGTATTCCTATTCATTCCTCAGGTAGAAGAATAGATATTAGGGTTGAAAAAGACTTTAGTTTAAGCTTTTCGCTTTAGTAAAAGTGTAAAAGTGCTGGTTTCAAAACGACTTAAAGAATAAAAGTACAAGTAATGTAAGGAAAAAGATGCCATTAAGGACAAAAGCTCAGGCCTCAAGCTCAGATCGCTCTATTCAAACGTCTCTCTACAGATCTCCCTACTGTAGCTTCATATGCGGAGGACGGAGAGAAAGCACCCTTTTGCTAAATGAGTCAGTAGTGGAGAAATAATCACTTTTAAGAAACAATCTTTTTTGAATAACGACCTCCAACACTGGTTAATGTCCTTGCTGGAGTGTGAGGTGATTTGTGTTGTCGTGTGCAGGTGCGATGGATCGAGTACAAACCAATAGGGTGTCGGAATGGTGTATGTTTATCTCTCATCCAACCACAATCACATTCACTCTATCCGGATAGAGACGTTTATCTTGATATGGGTTTTTTTATTTATTTCTACATAAGAAAGGTAACGAAGTAAGGAAGCTGATGTGTCAGAAGCAGGAAAAATGGGCAAGTGTAAGGATTGAACACAGAATGTTATGCCTGATTGGTGCCCGGTCATATACATACATATGTATATATATATATACATTCATCTTCTACCGCTATATCCGATTTTCCCTCTGGTCACGGGAGTCTGTGCCTATCTCAGGCGTCTATGGGCATTAAGGCAGGATACACCCTGGATGGAATGCCAACCCATCGCAGAGCACACCCATCGCAGACACACACACACGCACACACACACACACACACACACACATTCATATAATAGGGACAATTTTCCAAGGTGCCAATCAACCTACCGTGCATGTTTTTGTACTGTGGGGGAAACCGGAGAACCCGGAGAAAAACCCCCTGAGGCACGGGGAGAACATGCAAACTCCACACACACACATGTCCAAGACGGGAATCGAATCCAGACCCTGGCGGTGTGAGGCGAACGTTCTAAACACTAAGCCACCGTGCCCCTCTTTATATATATATATATATATATATATATATATATATATATATATATATATATATATATATATATATATATATAGTTTCTTCCTATAGCTTGTTTGGGGTCAGAGCACAGGGTTAACCATGATAAGTCAACCCCCCCCCCCCAATCTTCCGATCAGTATCCCAGCACCTTATCCACTGAGCTACCCCCTGAGATTGGGGTTATTAGACCTTGATTCCAGGTTTCGTGGAAGAAACCGACGCTCTGAATAAAAGCGTTTTAAAATTGCCGAGCCGGCATGTTTAATCATTTCGTTCAGGATTCCTGAATATTTCTCTGCTTTCAGTTTACACATTCAGGACAGCTTAGCAGAGGAAAAAGACAGGAGATGGTTTGGTGATGTGGAATATAAACTACAGACTGAATCACCAGGCATGAGAAAAAGTGAACGGTTGAAGGAGGAGGTTTATGGATATGCTGAGAGAAGATATAGTAGGTTTGAATGAGGCAGATGTAGAGGACAGAGTGATATGGAGATGCGGATGGTCCACTTTTGAGAGCCCGATTAAGAAGAAGAAGAAGAGATTATATACTGAAATACTCGTCTCATTCATTCATTCATTCATTCATTCATTCATCTTCTACCACTTTAACCGCGGGTCGCGGGGGAACCTGTGCCTATCTCCGGCGGGCATCAAGGCAGGACACACCCTGTACAGCATGCCAACCCATTGCAGGACACACACACACACACTCACACTCACACTCACACACTAGGGGCACTTCTCCAAGGTGCTAATCATGTTTTGGATCGTGGGGGAAACCGGAAAATCCAGAGAAAAACCCCCTGAGGCACGGGGAGAACATGCCAGATCTACACACACACATACACACATGGTGTCGGGAGTAGGGAATCGAACCCCTGACCCTACTGAAATATTCTGTACTGAAAATCTTACTTGTTTACGTACTCTAATTTTCCTTGTGAATGATTGGGAAGAACCCTCGTTTATGCAAATGTGTCTGTGACATCATCTGGTGACTTCTGGCGGCTTCCTAAGTGTTGGAAGCACTGACTGTGTCCTGTGGCCTTTGGGTAGCTGAGGAGCATATGGTTCATTCAGATGTGAAGGTTGGGAGGGCGAAAGGGGAGGGGGATATAGGGTTGTGTGTGTATGTGTGTGGGGTGTGTGTGTGTGTGTGTGTGTGTGTGGTAGGTTTGTTAGGAGTGTACCCAAGCTTGTGTATGTGTATATATCGTTCTAGTGGAAGTGTGGTGACAGATTTCAATAAAATTCTGGAGGTCCGTAGTGGCGTTCAGGCAGCCCGGGGCTTGAACCCCCCCCTCCATCCCTCCGTTCTTTCTCCTTCCTTTTCTCTCAGACATGTTTGTTTCTTAGTTAGCAATTTCGGCTGTATTTATAGCAGCCCCTGAGTGCTGAACCTGGCTAGGGCGATGCTTGGCAGTACGGATGCTTTATTTTCAGATCTTATCTGTGCTGTGTGTGTGTGTGTGTGTGTGTGTGTGTGTGTGTGTGTGTGTGTGTGTGTGTGGTCTCAATCCAGAGGCTCATTAGTTTTTATTTATTACATTTTTTTGTGTTTAATACCGGGAGAAAAAGATGGGTAGCCGAACACACGACACTACATGCCAACAAATGAAGTGGTTACATGATTATGTAGGAGAATCGAGTATTTCTATTCAGAATGCGCTGAAGAACTTTGGCGTCACTATGTAGGCAGCGGATAAGAGCGGGAACAGGTTTCAGACCTACACGTGTTGGTGACTTTGGAAACTGAACCCTCGCTGTGACTAAATCATGATGGAAAGACATTTCATTCAGTCATTTCGTGAAGAAAATGTGAGTGATGCTTGCCGATGCAAATCGCAGCTCGGTGCGTGACCCATTAGAGTCTGGTCCGTTTAATATTTAGCTCCATTGACTTCAAAATGCTAGCACGTTATAAGAGACGAGTGTTTAGACACCAAAAATGCCCATTTTGGGCGTTTTTTCAGGAGGGGGCGGGGCACATGATGTTCCTGACATCATCAAATTATCCAATGTACGACTCCCGAGCGTTTAGACATGTCACATGACCCTGTGTCCAAGTTTTGCCGTTTCGCAGTCATATGTTCACGACCTAATCCCTCTCACCTATGAGCTGATATGTCAAATGTGCGTGTTGGGCGAACATGTGTGTGTGGGGTTCAGGAGGTATACGATCGTGATCCAATCCGGACCCCCTATGAGTGGATATGCCATATGTGCATGTGGGACGCTCACAGGCCGAACTGTGAGGCACGTAATTTTCTATGGAAAAAAATTCCCACTTTTTGGCCCGAGGTTCGGAATTCCACAGGGCGATTCCTTATAAAAGTAATAGCACCCCTCGTACCGTCAGGCCGCACGATATGAGGTATGATTAATGGCGATCGGACAAAAACTGCAGGACGAGTTACGTGCCGAAAAGCACCACTAATAATAAAAGGGATTGGGTGTAGCTGAGTGGTTGAAGGTAGCTGTGTTACTGAGCAGAAGGTCGGGGGTTCAAGCTCCACTATCAGCAAGCTGCTGCTCTTGGATCATTGAGCAAGGACCTTAATCCTGTGTGCTCCAGGGGGCTCTGTATCATGGCTGACCCTGTTCTGCTGACTCCGGATCCCAAAAATCAGTATAGGAAACGCGAATGCTTTAATGTATATGTGACAAAGGCTCTTTTACATTGCAGTACTAAATAAATGTAAGAAAAGGAGTTGAGCATGAAAAAAGAAAGAGAAAAACAGGGAGGATTGGGAAGAGCAGAAGGAATGTGACAACTGGAAGACAGGAGGAGAACAGATAGCATTGATAGCATCGAATGTCAAATGACAGCACGCTGGAATTCTTTCATCACAGCTTGTGTTTGGAAGCCGGGGGTCAGAGCACAGAGTGATCCGGCGCCCCCTGGAGGACAGAGGATTAAGGGCCTTGCTCAAGGACGCAAGAGTGGCAGCTTTGGCGATACCGGGTTTCGAACCCGCCGACCTTCCGATCAGTGACCCAGAGAGTAACCCGCTGAGCTACACTCTATGAGAAGAAGGGATAGAACTGCGAAAGAAGAAGTAGAGCATAAAGAAGGGAAGATCTGAGAGCAGAAGTAGGCCAGAAAGAAAGTAGAACAGGGAGAAAAATAGAGAGAACGAAAAATAGTGTTGGTCTTTAAAAAACGAGGTCCGAATCTCGTCTCCGTGTCCAAATCGGTACTCTATAACGAGAATCGGAGATTTTATTTATTTATTTATTTATTTTTCCCAGTGCTTTGTTAGGTTTGTTCTTAGTGTGGCTCGCTGCAATCTGCATTTATGGCCTTTTACAAAAGCCGTCACTTTCGAATCCGACGGCAGCTTTCGGAAATCGTTTTTCCAGTGAAGATAAGTACTGGGACAACGCACTCGATCAGCAAAACGCATCCATGACACAAAGTCCAGAGAGATTAGAATATCATAGGCGTGAAACGGATATAAAATACAATATACTCTCTATGACATGTGCATTATACACACATTGACGATAGACTATACATAGACAATAGACCAAAACAACATAGAATTGCCTTTCAGCTGTGCAAAGTGAGTACAATAGAGCAGTTACACACACACACACACACACACACAGCAAAAAAATGTCAAGAGCAAGGGTAACAATGGTGTAAACAAGAAGCACAATAGTGTAGCTGTGGGCTGCGAGAGATTATTAATGAATGCGCTTCAAAAGAGTGTGACAGATAAAATGATCGATATCCAGAAGACTGCTCGCTAAGCTCATTAATAACCGCACGGAGATTATTACTATGGCCGGACACGCATATACAAAGCCTGTTATTAAACGTAGTTCCAATACAAAGGCTTCCGGAGTGTCTTGGACGGCTCCGGAGAGTGCGAGCAGTGTACGACCTTGTGGGTGATGATATTTACAGTGTCCTTTTTGCTCTGTAACATCTGTAAGGTGATCGCATCGACCCAGCGCAAAAAGGTCAACGAACCTGACATGACATTTCTCCTTCACGACCTCTTATACCCCAGGGGTGTGTCCATTTTTTTTCTCCCCCTCCTTACAGCCGACCCTTACGGATGGGAGAAAATGAAAACGCGCTGCCACGGCTTAAACGTTAACCCTGATCATGACATTCGTGGCTTGTTAAAACAACCTCGCCTCGCGAGATAATATAAGTTTGCATGATGTCGTGGAATTGTATAGTTGAATTGAGTACACAATGTGATAATTCGACAATTGTATTTGTTACATGCAGGGTGATTATAGGTGTGAATACCGTGTGTGCTTTTTTGGGACTCATTGGCTGCGTTATTATTATTTGGTGCGCTGAAGAGGAATCAGCCTGGAATCTCGATATCTCTGGAATAACACTGATTATCTCTGTATCATGGCACCTGTTAGTAGTGACAGGCAGAACGTGTACATTATGATGTGTTCGAAGGGCAGTATTTGAGTTCGACGAAATTGTGATGGCTAGCCGATAGTGTTGCGCGATATACCGTTACTAGAAATGTATCGCGATATCCTGCTTTTAAAAACGATACAAAACGTCATTTTATTAGTACCGGTGCCTAAAAAGATGACAGCTGTTGGTGTTGAACTGTAAACGTGTAAAATAAATACATTTCCCCAAAAAGGCAAACTGAAGTCTTATAATTCCCTGATGTCAAAACGCTATTTTATTAGCCGTTCGGCGGCGAAAGCGATTTACATTTGCGATGTCTCGCCGAAACCCATAGGTGATATGTCACGGAATACAAATTGGAACCGTATATCGCTGTTATCAGAGTGGCATTTGCAAAAATAAAACTGTCCGTGGCTTTTCGAGGAAAAATGTGAAACGAAAACCATTATGCGTTTCCATCAACTAGTGTAATAGAAAGTTAGCGCGATATCCTGCTTTAAAAAAATTATACCATTCGTAATTTTATAAGTACCGGTGCCAAAAAAAAAGACAGCTGTAGCTGTAGTAGCTCAGTGTTGGACTGTAGGGGCAGTGCACATGTACATGCCAATTTTTTTTCGCCTTTATATATACTTTCATGTGGACAAAAATGGAGGCATTAAAATATAATAAAAATATTATTACATTAAAATGTAATCAAATATTTTAATACAAATAGTGAAAAAAACTGAAAAATGCTGTTTAATCAGTTCTACTTTGATATGAGTGTGTTTATTAATAAATAAAAAGAAAGTTCTACTATTCGGTTTCTATCATCATCATCATCATTATTATTATTATTATTATTATTATTATTATTATTATTATTATTATTATTATTATTATTATTATTGTATCGATTTGGTATTGGTATCGTGATATATAATAGAGGTATTGGTATTGAAGTTAAAATCTTGGTATCGTGACATCACTACTAGACGACTGCATGTCTAACACTAGAGCTCTTGTGGGATGTTCACGTTTGGATAGATAGGCCTGTCAAAAGTGCTCCAAGAAAGGAACCATGGTGAAAGCGTGTCAAAGGCAGCTCTTTGAAGATTTAACTTTATATTGGTTGGAGATGGTGATTGGTCGTCTATAGAGATCTGACCTCAACCCTACTGAACATGAACTGGAAAACGAAATACATCCCAGGCCTCCTCATTCCACACCAGACTTTACCGACACCCTCGTGGCAGAATGAAATCTCACAAATCTCCACACTCCGACAGACTCCAGTATCTAGTGGAACGTCTGTTAAATAAATGAGACAGAATAAACGTCTGTTAAAGAGGAAAGTAAATAAATAAATAAATAAATACATGTGGAACGGGATGTTCAAAAAGCACCGAATACAAACCTTAAGGTTAAAAATTTGGGCAAAATCGTGGCCAAGCTCCAAACGGCAAAATACGAATGTAATGGTCTGAACCACAAATCATATATTTGTGAAATCTCACACACTCAGTATGTAATGGAATTCCTCTTAACTAGGCAAATAAATAAATAAATAAATGTGGAATGGGATGTTCAAAAAGCACCCACTACAAATGTTATGGTCAAATTTGGACACAATCATCGGCAAACCCCAAACGGCAAAATACGAATCTAATTATCGGAAAAACGAATCATTTCTTCGAAACATCAGCCTTCTCTTCTTCCATTTCGAGAACAATAAAAAGAAAGAAAGAAAGAAAGAAAGATAGATAGAAAAAGTGTCTTCTTGCTAAAACTCCATGATGAATGCTTTGGTAGTCATATGAAGCGTTTGAAGCTTATAAAATCATTAAAAGCTTCATATTCCACTATTTCTGTCCCGTTTTCTTGGCCAGGAGTGTGTGTGTGTGTGTGTGTGTGTGTGTGTGTGTGTGTGTGTGTGTGTGTGTGTACTGAATAGGTGCTATTGATCATAAAAAAGGCAGACCTGGGTACACCCTGCACTTGTGAACATTATATAAGCTGTGAATTCTTTGACTAGACGTTTTATTAAGCCCATTATACAGTCTTCTTTATATTTGTGTGTGTGTGTGTGTGTGTGTGTGTGTGTGTGTGTGTGTGTGTGTGTGTGTGTGAATGCAGCGCTTGTGTACATGTTTGGGGAGATGATTATGCATGACTCGTGCCCCAGTGTAATCCGAGTACTTACTGGTATTAATAAAATAAATAAATAAAGTAAGTAAAAAAGAGGAAAGAAAAGGAAAAAAAATAATAAAAAAATTCAAACGAAATGACCGACATTGAACAGAGGAACCGTTCAGCCTGCAGTTCTGTTGCTATGGTTACTCATTTTGTGGACGTGTAAAATAAATACATTTCCCCAAAAAGGCAAAATGAAGTCTTATAATTCCCTGATGTCAAAACGCGAGCCGAAAAAACGCATTTTATTAGCTGCTCGGCGGCGAAGGCGATTTGTATTTGCGATGTCTCGCCGAAGCCCAGAGGTGATATGTCACGGAATGTAAGTTGGAATCGTTCGCCTAATGTATGTCGCCGTTATCAGCGTGGCATTTGCAAAAATAGAACTGTCCGTGGCTTTTCGAGAAAAATGCGGAACGAAAAACGTTATGCGTTTCCATCAACTAGTGTTATGCAAATATTTTGAAGAGGATGCAGCAAAGATTAGATAATCAAAAGAGCACCGGCCAAACGCACACTCCAGTCACGGAGACATCGGAACGAGGAGCCAATAGCATTCCGAAAATCGAGTCCACCTCACGCCCGGTCCGAATTCCCATACGCACCGGTTTAAACCCCAAGTAACGTCAAAACGCACTTCGTTCGGAAAGCTCGTTATCGGGTTTGCGTAAGCCGTTGTGAATAATTAGCTCGGACCTCCCGCATATTTGTTCAAAAGGTAAGAAAAGAAGGCGCGGGAGATAACCTAATGTTCGTGGGAGCGGGTATAATTGCCCTGGCGAACGCTTCTTTCACCTCATGCGTCTTCGTTTTAAAGCACAGGGAGGTGGTAGCGCAGTGGTTAAGACATAGGTCTCTGGAACGGAAGATCGCAGGTTCAAATCCCCCCCCACCGAGATGCCACTAGTGGGTCCTTGAGCAAGGGCCCTTAACCCTGAATTGCTCACTTGTAAGTCGCTCTGGATAAGGGCGTCTCCCAAACGTCATAAATGTAAAATGTAAATGTATACTTCAACATGTGACCCCAGCGTGTATCTCCCATAATGCATAGTGCAATAAGTGATGTATAACAGTGTGAATGTTACAGTAAGGGATGGTTCAGTGTGTTCTCTTTGTGTAGGGAGGGGGGTAGCACAGTGGTTAAGGTGTTGGACTCTGGACCAGATGATCATAGGTTCAAACCCCACCACCACCAAGCTGCCCCTAGTGGGCCCTTGAGCAATTAGTGGGCCCTCAATTGCTCCATTATAAGTCGCTCTGGATAAGGGCGTCTGCCAAATGCTGTAAATGTACATGTAAAGCCTCTCCGCCAACCTTTCACCCTTTTACCCCATCGTCAAAGGCGAAAGGTTTATGCGTCGCATGATCTCGGATTCCTGGAACGCACCTTCTCATGCATTATGGCGCTTCTTTCTTCTTTTCCCTTCTTTCCGTCTCATTATTGGCAGGTTTGGGAAGGTTACTTTGGAATAAGTAGCGTTACTTTTCAATGACTTTCGTTTGTCCACTAGGTGGCGCTTTAAGTTAACATTCTAAGGAAAAAAGTTTCAAACCCTCGGGAGAAATATGTTTTTTTTTTATATGAAACTGTATCAGAATGTTGTATTGCAAAATAAAGCACATTCCCCGGGATCACATGCACCACCACCCCCCACCAGCATCATGCCACGCCCCACTATTTGTAATCTTTAACATTTTGCTAAGTAACTAATTTAATGACACATTACGAATGAATTACGATACATTTATTTTGTAATTAAATTACGTAACGGCATTACGAGTAACTAGTTACACTTCAACACTGTTATCGGTAGCGCGTCTACAACTCCCTCAACGCTCGTTCGCTCCGGATGTCACTTGCGCGCACGCAAAGGTCCGGATCGGAGGCTGCTTGTTCCTCGCCGAACCATCTTTCGCTGCCTCTTTTCAGCTCCTTGTTTTCTAATTACACACCCTATAGGAGTCTTTGTTCTGCGTAATTACTGACTTCAATCTCTGTCGTAATCCTTCACTGCGTTTTCTCTCTCCTCCTTCTCGTGCAATTTTGCCTGATTCCCCTTTTCACCAGCTTCCAATTCCCTTTCGCTCCCCTTTTGTCATCGCTTTTTCTGCTATTCTTCACGACGCGTCCGTGTCACATTGTGGCTTATGCTCTCTCTCTCTCTCTCTCTCTCTCTCTCTCTCTCTCACACACACACACACACACACACTTTCTCTCTCTTTGGAACTGTCTCCTGTATTTACCACTGAGTTAATAACACATCTCTAAGTCTATCTTCTATTTTTCCCTCCATTGTTGTTTGAAATCCTCGACCCGACCACCGCTCCTCCCTTCCCATCGTTTGTGAATAAGCCTTCTCCGTCATTTCACAGGCGTCTGAATAAGCTGGCCGGCGTTCGAAAAAGAAAAAAAAAATCCGCTTATTGCTTTCCGATGGTCCCCTTGGGCACATCCTGCTAATGGTACCAGCACTGTACACAATGTTTCATCCTGCACTTCGCTATCCATCAAAGGCCACAACAGCACTTTTAAGAGAAAGGCAGCAGGCAGAATAAAAAAAAAAAAAAAAAAAAAACCCTCTGAGACCCAAATACAGCGGTCAATGGCTCCCACACAACCCCCCTTCTGCCAAACAGACTGTTTTAATGCTTTGTTTAATTAGCAGAGCTATTTGAAACGTGTATAATTTCCAGCTCCGAAGTCCCTGAACAGCCGCCCGAACACCCCCTTCCCATCCCAACCACCACCACAGTGATATTTCTTTCGATTCAGTCTGGTCTCATGTGGCTTGCTGGGGGAAAAAAAGCATTGAAAATCTTATTAGCTGTGCCATGATGAGGAGTCCTTGGTGTTTGCTCTTGGCTGCTATGACAAGGACAAGGGGTTGGGTCGCGGCGGTCATTTAATTGTCTTTGCGAATTGATTCGTCCAGAGTGCGACAGTGTCTTCCAGCAGGCCAAGACATTATTGCTCTCTGTACTGTGCACACTACGAAATGTCGGATTTACCTTATAGCACGGAGTCAAATTTACACCTCGACAAGACTTAATACATACCTTCATAGAGTTTAATCTTTCTTTGTCAAGAGAAAAATACATAGGCAAATTAGACATCTGTGCAACCACCACAGGGGGCGCCAGTGAGCACCTCCTTTTTTTTCTCCTCCGACACCCCGTTTAAATGATCTATGTGTCTTTCATTTGAAGTTTAATAAACGATATAAGGTTGCGTTCTTGAATTCGCTCAGTTTTTAAACTGCATAATGGAAGGCTGTGAATGATTTATATGGAGGGAAGGCAGAGCCATGGGTGGGGTGACGATAGGAATCCTGATTAGGGTGTGAAAAATGCTTGGCCCTGGATATAGTTATAGTATATACTTATATAGCTTACTTATAGCTATACGTATAGCTATAGCAAACTTATATATTGCTAATATCTTGGGCAATAATAACAACAATAATTATTAGAATTGATTATTTATAGAGTTTATTTAAAACGTCTTGCATTTTATTTGATTTAACCACGTGTTGCCTGAATTTATTTGTAAAATATAAAAAATATATATAATTATATACATAATTATTTATTAATACTTAATTTATTAAGTATTAATTATGTGTGTCTTTGCTTTCAAGCAGATACTATTACGCAATTTTTGCCTCCAATATGATCTACTTGTCAGATACGCATCAACTGGAATACGTATATTATATTTGCTGTGTTCGGGCTGGAAGAAGTTTATTTATTTTCCGCCCACACACACACCCCCCAACACACCCTGTTGTACCATTATATATTCAAGTTTAATAATACAGAAAACAAAACCAAAGAAAAAGGGAACTTCTCCTCTGAAAGAATGGAAGTCTATATTGTTTATCTGGTCTATGACAGGTTGCCAGGTAATGAAAAATTTATGTACACAGCTTATTGTTGTGTACTTAATTATTGGGCTAGAAGCAGGTTGATGTAATTCTGAGACAAACATCAAGGGGTTAAATCTTTACTATGATTTTACTGTGAGTAACTGCATCCAAACAATTTGCATGTGGGATCGATGAAGTATTCTTATTCTGATTAAGACCCCCCCCCCCCAATTCCCCTAATTCCCTTAATTCCCATTCAATTTTCTCTACAAAGGAAGACTTATAGCTAATGTAATGTAATGAGAGAACATTTAGAGAGGAGAGCATTGATCAAAATGAAGTGGCATGGGGATTTCCAATGGTTCAATAGAAACGATCCTGCCCCGCCATCCGGAGATTACGAGTTTGCAGTCCAAGAGCACTCGCTCTACATTCTCTCAAATTGTTGCTGTTCTGATCAAACACTTCTTGCGGATCTCCTTTCGTCATGCCGCTGACCCATGGCTGTGTATGACAGATGTGTGAGTTAGGTCACTGGCTTTTCATGGCTCCACAGCTTAGCTGGCAGCGCCGGCATGGCGAAATGACGTCACACACAATCCACACCTGTCAACTTTATACAGTGATAAAAGGATTGCCACTTGCTAAACCGAGAAAGTCTTTTTGAATTTACAAATACAAAACAATAAACATTTTATTAAAATGTTTCATATATATATTTAATGATGTGTTTTTCCTATTAGTCTATACCGCTATATCCGATCATCCCTCGGGTCACGTGGAGTCTGTGCCTATCTCAGGCGTCTATGGGCATTAAGGCAGGATACACCCTGGATGGAATGCCAACCCATCGCAGGGCACACACACACACACATTCACACACTAGGGACAATTTTTCCAAGGTGCCACTCAACCTACCGTGCATGTTTTTTTGGACCGGGGGGGGGAAACCGGAGAGCCGGAGAACCCGGAGAAAAAACCCCCTGAGGCACGGGGAGAAGAAAGGGGGAGAAACATGCAAACTCCACACACACACATGGCCGAGACGGGAATCGAACCCGGACCCTGGCGGTGTGAGGCGAACGTGCTAACCACTAAGCCACCATGCCCCCATATATATATATATATATATATATATATATATATATATATATATATATATATATATGTATATATGTATATATATATATATATATATATAGTATCATAATGTGAGACCAATTTTGCTTTGTTTGCATAAATACACTGAATACATTTACGTTTGAGAGCCAAAGATTAAGACGATGGTATTTATAGGAAGATTTGCCTATATTTAGACATTCCTTATGTGGTAGATGCGTCGAACGAGTTTCCTTTTGCGTTTGATCTCTTCCGCTTTTCCAAGCGACTGAAAACATCGACTGTCGAAACTTATGATGTTGAAACATGAATCACGGCGATGTGATTGGCAGGTGTTGTTTGCAATCCTGGTTAGAGAAAGATTTTAATCATTAACATGAATAAACTCCCAACGGTTTCGACTGTGACGACTGCATTTGGTGTTAAAAGCAGGATAAAACCGCTATGAAGTCCAGAGTCGACGGGACAAAATCGAGCCGGCGAAAGCAAGTGACCAAATCTGGCCCAATCAGATCCATGGAAAAGCATTAGTTATAGCCAATAGAACAATCCGAATGTCTTGAAAAAGAAAGAAGCGACTGGTGTACAGACTTCGAACAGGTCGGCCAAGGAAAATAACAGCAATTGACGCCAGAAATATTGTGAAGAGCTGTGAAGAGAAATCCAAAAATAACAGCCAGTAGCAACACCAACAACCTCCATTGGGCAGGGGTGAAGATATTGCAATCCGTCATTTGAGGAAAGAGCTGAAATATAGAAGCGGACCACGTACGCGGGAGAAATGTTTTAGGAGCATGAAAATAAACCAGCTTCTTGACGACGCGGTCTCTACGTGTGTGTACGGATGTGTGTGTTGTGGATCAATCCCTCAATGCTTCCTCGCCGAGTGATTTCAGCCGAGCGTCTTTGCTCATGTAGAGTCGGGCTGAAAGAGAAATGCCCCCCGGCAACAACAGCAAGGCAGAACGTCCTCCGGAAATGCCGGGAGAAAAGCTACTTCAGATCACAGACGCATGCTGGAGTGTTTTCTTGGGGTTGGACAAGGGCTGGCCAAGGAAGATATAAAATACCTATGAATTGCTGTGGCCAGACTGGGTAAAAATCCTGTGTTTCATAATTCACTCAATGGCTGGCAGGAGCCCAATAACTTCAGTGTACTGGATTATTATGAGAAAGTGGCAGCCCTTGCTCGCTAGAATAGGACAGATGGCTAGATGCTGCAGTATCAGCAGAATATGTTACTGGCTGTTATAACAGGGTTTTTTAAATTGTATTTATTTATTTAACTTTTTTTTTTTTTTTTTAATCCATTACAGTATAGTATTCATTTCGAATTTCCCCCTGTGCAGTTTAATAAATTAGTTTGGCATCACGCAGCAGAACTGTGATCACAGAATGGAACATCAGCTGTAGCAGAGACATTTTATATCACCAATGTAGATGTTTATAAAACCTGGATGATTATGACAAAGCTTCTTCCTGACAGGACGGAGTGACTGATTACATTTTTACCCCCAACCACTGACATTTAATTTGATTTCTTCAGGATAGCGACATATTTTCATAACGGTGTTCGCTGTGCTAAAGGCTCATCATACGGTAATTCTCGCCAATCTTTAAATGAGGACGTTCATCTAATTCTTAATTTACTCATTATAATAACATTAAAAAATGAACGATCGTGTTGCGGGAGCAAGATGACTAATAACATTGTCAAGATGATCGTCTGGGAATTTGTTATAACACAAGGACAATAGAATGGCCAGGTCATGTCATGTTGTTTGTAGGATACGTCCCGAAAGGCCTCTTGAGGCATTTATTGCAGCACTTATTTTGAACATAGGGGCAGTAATATATTATTGAAAAATGTAAGTATTAATCATAAAATGTAATAAAATGTAACTCATTATATATATATATTATATATCTATATATATATATATATATATCTATATATATATATATATATATATATATATATATATATATATATATATATATAAATATGAAATCTTACCCTACCACTGTCAGCATATTGACAAATAATGACTAAATAGTGTTGGTCACAACACAATATTTGACCATATTCCAAATATTATAAGAGAAAATACTGTTTAGATCCAGAAATACACTTTCGATGATTTCACAAGGTAGTGTAGTGACAAGTGACACACTACATAAATAATTTATATATCATTTTGTTTCACATTCATTTACTTGTGTTGATTGTTGAGACAATGTATGTGTATATATATATCTATATCTATATCTATATACATATCTATATCTATCTATCTATCTATCTATCTATATATATATATATATATATATATATATAGAGAGAGAGAGAGAGAGAGAGAGATAGATAGATAGATAGATAGATAGATAATGATATATATAGAGACAGATATATAAATATATATGCATTAGGGATGTCAAAGTTAACGTGTTTATAACGCATTAATGGCAATAATAATGCTTCATTAACGCAGCACACATTACTATGTGAGTGATTTTCTCCTTCACTTTGCATGTTGGCGAATGAACGAGACCCTGACAACAAAGACACTAGAGAAGAAACTTCAGTCCGTGTCCTTCCTAGTTAATTTCAGCACTGACCTTTCCTCAGCTGCTCTTACTGCTCGTAATTTTAGGATGGAATATAAAAGAGGCGATAAAGATATTCTCCAGTTCAGAACCATTCATTAACTAAAAACACCCAGTAACCTGCATCCACTCACGCATCCGAAATTTTCCTAATATTACACCTTCTAGCTGCGCATTCACGACAGCAACTCATATTACCGCATGGAACCAGTTTATATGGAAAGCAACCAAAACCGGAACATAACTCTTAAAGGAGCCACATACCGTATTTGACAATTAAAACAACCACTAAAAACATTAGCATTGAAATGAACAGGAAATAAAAATAGGAATCATTTTAAATAAATATGAAATAATTAAGGATTGTATGAAATGGAGATATTTTGAGTGAAATTTTATTTATTTATTTAAAAGTATTCATGTTACATTGAGAACAGAAATATTTTACCCAGGTCAAACGTGTGATTAATCGAGGTTAAATATTTTAACCTACATATATATAGGGGCACGGTGGTTTAGTGGTTAGCACGTTCGCCTCACACCGCCAGGGTCCGGGTTCGATTCCTGTCTCAGCCATGTGTGTGTTTGCATGTTTGCATGTTCTCCACGTGCCTCAGGGTTTTTTTCTCCGGCTCCGGGTTCTCCGGTCCAAAAACATGCACGGTAGGTTGATTGGCACCTTGGAAAATTGTCCCTAGTGTGTGAAAATGTGTGTGTGTGTGTGTGTGTGTGTGCCCTGTGATGGGTTGGCATTCCATCCAGGGTGTATCCTGCCTTAATGCCCATAGACGCCTGAGATAGACACAGGCTCTATGTGACATTTACATTTACATTTACATTTGCAGCATTTGGCAGATGCTCTTATCCAGAGCGACTTACAACTGAGCAATTGAGGGTTAGGGGCCTTGCTCAGGGGCCCACTAGTGACAGCTTAGTAGTGGTGGGGTTTGAACCCATGATCTTCCGGTCAAGAGTCCAACAGAGTCCTACCACCTCCCCCCGTGACCCGAGGGAAGATCGGATAAAGCGGTAGAAGATGAATGAATGAATGAATGAATGATATATATATATATATATATATAATATATATATATATATAATTTTTATTCTCTAAGAGGTAATTAATATATAATTAAGGTTAGATGTAGTTATAAATGAGGACTTTATGATATTCCATTGTACTGTATGTAATACACAGACCCCCTTATTATTTAAATCGCCGCAGTCATGCCTGCATTCTTGTGAACAATGCCCTAACAATACAGCCAACAAGGACTGAAATTTCCATGATAGACTGACGCACTTTCACTGATGCACTTTCACTGTTCCACTTCCATCCATAGTCATTGCAGAGGACTGTGGACACGGCAAAGCACTTATCCGTGCACTGGGGGCAGATCAGGCCATTTGCTCATTTGCCCTGAATGTGTGTACACTAATTGGTCTCATGGACTGGATCCTGCCTTGTGCCACTTCCCAATTATTGCCACGTCACAGTTTGCGTCACCCTGTTTCACCTCGCTGCATTGGGCTTTAATTCATCATCCACCCTTCACAGTTGGCTCTGATTCTTGCGGACGGACGGACGGACTGGAGGTTTGATCAAAATAGAGTCACACTCTGGTGCACTCTGGCTGGTGACAACAAAGCCAAGAGAACGCTCCTTTGATGACAGCAGGGAGCCGGGTACCGGATAATAACTCTCGGCTAATTTGTTTGTGCTGCTCTCGAATCTGATTTCATTTCATACTTGGAATCTCAGGAGCTTAACGTAAATTCTTATTTATCGCAAAATCAATCAGTGTGGGGTTTCGTTGTGGGCAAATGACCTCTCGGTGGCCCCTAGGCACTTTCTAATAATGCGTAATTATTTAATAATAGGATTTATAATAATCATTTATAATATACTGTGTAGGGGCACGGTGGCTTAGTGATTAGCACGTTCTACTCACACCGCCAGGGTCCGGGTTCGATTCCCGTCTCGGCCATGTGTGTGTGGAGTTTGCATGTTCTCCCCGTGCCTCCGGGGGTTTTTCTCCGGGTTCTCCGGTTTCCTCCCTGTCTAAAAACATGCACGGTAGGTTGATTGGCTCCATGGAAAATAGTGTATGAATGTGTGTGTGAATGTGAGTGTATGTGTGTCCTGTGATGGGTTGACATTCCATCCAGGGTGTATCCTGCCATAATGCCCATAGACGCCTGAGATAGGCACAGTCTCCCCGTGACCCGAGGGAAGATCGGATAAAGCGATAGAAGATGAATGAATGAATGAATATACTGTGTAATATAGGACTGTCATAGCATTCGAACATTGTGTTATGTCAGTTACAGAGATAAACTCCTCTCACTGACCGGTCTAGCGGGAAATATTTCACGCCGGTGTGTGTGTGTGTGTGTGTCGGGGGGGTGCTTTCTACTTTTAACACGTGCAAGAGCAATGCGAGTGCCCATGTTCACACACCCACTGAGGATTTGGTCTAGATCCCAAGCATTTCCAAGCGACAATCCCTAGATGGCATGTCAGACACTGATCATCTGTGTCCTGCTGAACTGTAAAATGTTTGGCCATTTTATACCCCGATGAGAAAAATTTCGACTCAAAAGCATTTCCTACTGCAGAAATGACAGAGGTTTCTAATAAGATAATATAATAAGGGTTGTTTTTTTCTCCTAAATTCAAATGCTTGTTGTAATAGGCTACGCTGATTAGTGTTTGATTACTGATTACACATTATAACTATGGTTTGCGTACAGAGAACATGGACAGAGAAATGTGTTTCTAATCCTGAGCTCCTTCCTTACTGTAGTGTGTCAGGAGCGAGATGTGCACTCTTAGCATAAATGAGGCGTGTCGGAATATGACTCCAAGGAGCAATTTCAAATATTAACACATCCAATCTTTAGTAGTTCAAATATTAAACAAAAAGAACTGAATAAAATAGAAGAGGAGAGTTTCATTATATGTATATATATTTTATATATATAGATATATATATATGCACATTTGCACACACACTGAAAACCCTGCCATATCCGCCACATACCATCCATTATACATTATAATTTGATTTTTTTATTCTTATCCTTATTATTACTTCATTCCTATTTTCTTTCACACACACACTATTTTTATTTTATTTTCCTTTCCATTTATTTGTTATAAATGTCTGCACTATTTATTTTTTCTTATATATATATATATATATATATTATATATAATATATACACACACAAAAAATACACAAACATCTTAGGCAGGTGTGAAAAAAATATATATATAATATATAAACATAAATACACACACAAAAAAAAAAATACACACACAAAATAAAACACAACAAAAAAGCATTGTGAAAAAAAAAATCATTATAGCATTTGATCACTTCCTAGAAATTACACAGTACTGTAATATATATATATATATATATATATATATATATATATATATATATATATGTTATGGGGCACGGTGGCTTAGTGGTTAGCACGTTCGCCTCACACCGCCAGGGTCCGGGTTCGATTCCCGTCTTGGCCGTGTGTGTGTGGAGTTTGCATGTTCTCCCCGTGCCTCAGGGGGTTTTTTCTCCGGGTTCTCCAGGTTTCCTCCCCCGGTCCAAAAACATGCACGGTAGGTTGATTGGCACCTTGGAAAATTGTGTATGAATGTGTGTGTGTGTGTGTGTGAGTGTGAGTCTGTGTGTGTCCTGCGATGGGTTGTCATTCCATCCAGGGTGTATCCTCCCATAGACGCTTGATATAGGCACAGGCTCCCCATTACCCGAGGGGGAGATAGGATAAAGGGGTAGAAGATGGGACTGAATGAATATATATTATATATATATACACACACACACACACACACACACACACACATATATATATATATATACATAAATTAATCAAAAGACCAGCGGCTTCATTACTTTTTGAATGTTCTTGACTGTTCATCATTACAGCAGAGACTTATGCAATATTTTGGTAGAATTATTTATCAGTTAGAACCAAACTGTATCAGAATTAGTTTACGCATTATTTCGCTACCCAGTAAGCTACTGAATTTTGCCAGTAGTCCCATTTGTATCACATGTTTAATGTGGAACAGATCCAAACAGAGGTCATTCATATTATCAGACCTTCATGGCCATTTCTTAATTTGATGGAAATGAATTAAGCATGTAAAATTAATCCGGAACGCTTCTGGTAAATTAATCAGCATTTGCACCGTAGCGGGTTTTCTCCCTCTTTCCCTTTAATCTACTCGTTTTATTTCACCCACTTCCTTTGATATTTATTTATTTATTTTTGTCGTTGTTCTTATAATGGTGCCTGAAGCCGCTGGACTCTGATCTTGGTTATCGTCATGCGACAGATGTTTTCCAATTATACCTGCGTGATACGGAACCCCAATTTCCACGATTAAATGGTGTGTAAGGCAACGGTGACACGTGGAACACTGGTCCTCACCACGGGGCCGTGCTCTTTCCGCTGATAAAAAGAGCTTATCAAGCGCGGTAGTGCAGGGTACTTGTCACTCGCGATGTTTAAGCCATGTTGGCTGTGATGGGATGCCAGAGGACAGTGTGGATGTTTGTTCGAGGGAGGCTTAGGGCTGAGGACAGCACAAATAACTGTGAGTGTGGACAAATGACTGGGACAAAGAAAGAGAGAGCGAAGGAGAGAGGAATGCATTTGTAGAAGTAAAGGTTTTGAAAGGACAATGAACACCGCCATGGGACAATTCAGATCAGGCAAAGGCTCTGATTGGTCGGGTGCCCTGTCACTCACGTCATTACAGAAGAGTGGTGCATCTGTGTAGGATTGCTTGCCTTCCAGTCAACGTACTATAAATAAACAGAGAAAAGGCCCAGGGCTCCCACTGGAATGACATTAAACCCAGTCAGCCCCAGCACTCAGATTTGTTTTGATATGACTTCAGATTTCTTGGCGTATTCGGCAACTTCGGAATACCGCAGCACGTTCTTTCTCTTCGCTTTCAGGACGGGCGTATGTTTTTTGTCGGGACGAAAAGAGACCAGCAAACTCAATTAGCAATTTTGTCGTTATAGAAAAAGAAACAAACCAAAAAAAAAAAAAGCAGAAATCGTTTCATCTTGTCCACGCGAAGTTCCAAATGGTTCCCAGTTGCACCAGTGTTGAGCTTTGCACTGACACGCGAGGGGTGTTGGATTTTTCCCCCGCATTTTGTCACGTACAGATTCCGATTGATGTTTCCCCAAAATCCGAGTGTGTCATTGTGTATGCGAGAGCCATGGTGAGTATTTGCATGTGCCTGGGGACAGAGTGGGAGACATCCAGTCTGCTTGGCCATACTGCTGCTTCTTCATTTGTGATTACATGCTGGAACAGCTTGCCGCGGAGAGCGTGCCTTTTTATTACGCAGTCAGCCAGGACTCGTTAGCCAATCGCTTAGCGCTATACGCCGCCATCGGCCAACTACAGATTTTTAACACACGACCCCCCCCCCCCCTCTCTCTCTTTCCCAAAGTCTATTTTTGTTTTACTACTGATAAAGTACTGATGGATGCCCAGTGTAATAGGCACCGCCAATCTGGTAGGTCAAAAAGCAACACGCTACATGTAGGGCTCGCGTCTGCGTTCGTGCTGCGAGAACGCTCGCTAGCCATATGATCGAGCGAACCTTCGTCTGATTGCATTTTATTGTGACTCGGAGACAGAGCATGCTCGGAGAAATAATTATTCCTTCGACTTTTGTCCATCGAATCAAATCTTTATCTTTTTGGGACGGTGTTTGTTGGCGTTGTGCAGAAAAGGGAGAATCTCCAAAAATGCGAGGAGTTCGACTGCTGATTTTCCCTTTTAGCTTAAGTAAATATGAAAATGCTAATGAGGTAATAATGAATGAAAGACAGTAAGGGATCGCTCAGGATTATGCAAATGAAATCATGCGTGCACTGGCTTTTAGTGTGAGCTAAATTAACATTGAGCGAGTTTAAAATTTATATATATATATATATATATATATATATATATATATATATATGGAAAAATAAGGGAGAGAGGAAAGGAATAAGAATAGTAAGAGACTATATATATATTCCTGTAAAACCTTTACTGTGTCTCCCTGGGGGGGGTTTAAAATTCATTTTTCATTTTGATTTAAATATCGAATTTGCTCCTCTTTACCCGACACGTCGTCTTCCAGAGAGGAATGGCGCCGAATGTTTCAGGTGGATGACGCTCCCATCATGTAACCTGCATCATAAAGCCTCGGCTAATTGCCTATTGTCGAACCTAATGAGCCGAGTTCACTAAGAGCCTAAAAGATGCAGATTGGTGAGCACGGATTGATGCTCTCTCTTCGCTAACGCTCCTTAAAACGATACAATCTCTTCTTACTTCAACACAGATGAATCCCCCTGCCCTGGTGGAAATACAGATGTATATGTGTAGAGGGAGGGGGTGTAGCTCAGTGGTCTAAGGCGCTGGGCTGCTGATGGGAAGATCCGGCTTCGAGCCCCGGTATGGCCAAGCTGCCGCCCTTGGGTCCTTGAGTACGACCCTTAACCCTCTGTGATCCAGGGGGTGCCGTATCATGGCCGATACCCTGCGCTCTGACCAACAACAAGCTGGGATATGCGAAGAAAGAATTTCACTGAGAATCATCCACCATGGCAGGAGGTTCAGGAAAATTACATCTTACGGGCATAACAGAAAAGCCGGCCACTCTATAGCTGCACATACAAGCACGTTAGCTAGCCGTGTCCAGGAGAACCGCCATCTACAGGAGGCTTTACCATTCGACGGCACCGTTTTTTTTTTTTTTTTTTTTTTTTGTTTGTTATGGTCTTTTGATCGTTTGAAAGCTTTGTGAATGAAAGTAGCCTGCTCTTCTCTTCCTATTCATCCACAGGCTAGCTCCGGAATCAAGAGGTCTTTTCACACCGTGTCATCTCACAGCTCTCTTTTTGATGAATATCACAATGCAGATTAGTATTAATGCGGCGCTTAGATGTGCGCTCTCGCTCTCTCTCTCTCTCTCTCTCTCTATCCGAGACTCCTGGCGAGGAGCGAGCGATACGTACAGCCGAACGACTGCGGATTGACAAATGACTGAGCAATTTGTGAGAGCAAAGGAATACACTCAGGAAAGGACAGACAAAAGGGAGGAGAAAAGCGAGGGAGGAGAAAAGCGAGGGAGAGAGGGAGGGATGGGGAAAAAAATTAGTGGGCAAGTCTATAAATAGTGCAGCTTTTTTATTTCGCAGTAAAAATGTACCTATTGGTGTTAATTTCCTTTAAATAGATTGATGATCTGGGTTTCGGGAGCGTGGGACATTCCTTTCCTATGTTTTGTAAAAAAATACAAATAAATAAAATAAATAACAACAAGCGGAGAGATGTGTAAACCGACATTGCCCTGAATCTATTCAAGGTTTTTTTTTTTTTTTTTTTTTTATCAGGTTCACTTCCTATATAAAGGTGACGCACCGTCTATCTACTCCATTCATCACCCCGAAAAAAGGCCACCGGTGATCAGATATTATTCGGGTGACAGAGCGTTCGTAGTACAGCAGCGAACGCGGTAAGGTAGACTGCGTTGATCTGCGCAAGATTGATTTTGACATCATTCAATTCGCCAGATGCAGAAGATGAAATGTGTGCATGATGAAACATGGCTTTCTAGAAAGGTTCAGCCTGTGCATTTCTTTTCCTTTTTTTCTTTCTTTTTTCTCGCTCATTCCATATCAGGAGCTCCCGCCTGAAGGCCAGTAGAAGCCACGCTGCTTTTAACGACAAAACAATCGGCTCAGGGGGAGGAGGGGGGTTTACCTTTCCTTTCTTTCGCTAATGACTATTTTTACTTCTTCTATTACTCCGTGTAATTTTAACGCCATTACGCTTCCTTTATTCACACGTAGTTTGAGATTTCGGTATGTAGGCGTTAACGTCTTGTGCCGGAGACTTTAGAAACGAACCTGGCAAGTTCTAGCGAATCCAATCGGAACGATTCCCTAATTATTTTCCCAAACTACGCTCAATTCCACTCGCGCGCTTTTGTTTCCTCGTATTATATCATCCCTAATGTGCTGTAATACCAGGGAACCCATAACCTGGTCGGCTGACAAATGAATTTTGAAGGTTGCCAAATGAGATACAGCTCGTTAATAAATTATTCAACCCCGGGGAGGGGGGAGAGGGGGGGGCACCAGGTGTTTACAGAGTAGAGAGATCACCCCAACGTCAGAAAATTCTTCAGGTCAACCATGATACATATGAACGCTTATGCATATTTGATCACTCTGAAGCGGTTTCTTATTGGTCAGCGATGATTAATGGTATCCGTTTGTGGCGCGGGCGTAAATACGCTGCACACTGTGTATTCTAAAGTTTTATCAATATCTGTATATTTCGAATAAATGGCATTATTCATTCATTCATTCATTCATCTTCTACCGCTTTATCCGATCTTCCCTCGGGTCACGGGGAGCCTGTGTCTATCTCAGACGTCTATGGGCATTAAGGCAGGATACAACCTGGATGGAATGCCAACCCATCGCAGGGCACACACACACACACACACACATTCATACACTAGGGACAATTTTCCAATCAACCGTGCATGTTTTTTGGACCGGGGGGAAACCGGAGAAAAACCCCTTGAGGCACAGGGAAAACATGCAAACTCCACACACACATGGCCGAGACGGGAATCGAACCCGAACCATGGAGGTGTAAGGCGAACGTGCTAACCACTAAGTAAATGAAATGAATTATGTTTTATTTGAGCGGTAGTTTTACAGAACAGAATAGTTTTTACATACAGAAATGCAGATATAAATTGTATTTCCTTATGAAGAAGGAAGAATTGCAAATGATAAAAAGGGCATTCTGAAGAACCTTAAGAGGAACCCCTTCCAAAAAAGAAAGCCATTATTACTCTTAGAAAGTTATGAACTATACGGGGGGAAAAAAGCTCTGGAACACCTGACTTTTCCGGATGTGTTTAATTCCAACATAACCAAAAGCACACCATTGTATTGTGAATTTCCCTTCAACTAGAAAACCCAAATCTGCACAAAGCCAATTCCATGAATATAGAGTGCATTAGCCTCTGAGCCGGAAGATCATAGGTTCAAATCCCACCACCACAACTACCAAGATGCCACAGGGCCCTTGAGCAAGGTCCCATAACCGTCAATTGTAAGTCGCTCTGGATTGGTGTCTGCCAAAAGCCTTAAATGTAAATGCATGTTATAATGATTTTAAAGAAGATCCTTCATTATAAGCTCATAAGCAGACCTTAAAGGTCCTGCTATGTAGTACTGACCTCATCTCTATTGAACACCATACATCAGTATTCGACTTCACTAACACCTTTGTGGGTGAATGGATCTCCGCCAATCACCACAAGCGCACTCCGAAATGAAGTGAAACAGCTTCCCCGGACGAGCGAAGGTTTTTGTGACAGCAAAAGGAGACTAAATGGAATGGAATTGAATGTTCAGAGAGAGGACAAGGTGGTTTAGAGGTTAGCATGTTCGCCTCACACCTCCAGGGGATTCCGATTCCCACCTTCGCCTTGTGTGTGTAGAGTTTGCATGTTCTCCCCGTGTCTCAGTGGGTTTTTCTCCGGGTTCTCCGGTTTACCCCGGGGGGGCAAAAACATGCACGGTAGTTTGATTGGCACCTTGGAAAATTGTCCCCAGTGTGTCTGTGTGTGTGAACCCTGTGATGGGTTGGCGTTCCATACCGGGTGTGTCCTGACTTTATGCCGCAAGACACCTGAGATAGGCACAGACTCCCCTCGACTTGAGAGAGGTTGGATAAATACTTCTCCTGATAGTCTCAATCAACTGTGTTAGCTAAAATAAATAAATAAATAAATAAATAAATAAATAAATAAATAAACAAAAGCTTTTTTCATCCCTCGGACTACACATTCAAATAAATGAACATGTAGCGAGAAGAGGAGACCCGTAAAAGACCCGTAAACCACTAAAACATGGAACTTGAATGAATATCTATATTTTATTGCGCTGTAGTCAGGAAAAGATTTGGGCGTATCGAATCACGACTGACTGAACAACAGTCTGCGATCTGACACTTTCATTCTATCAACCCCAAGCAGCAACTGAACCGATACTAATGAACACAAAGCCAGCGTTTACGGTCAACACACCATATGTTTTTGAGAGGGGGAAATAAAATAAACAGTTATGCGTGGTTTTTATTTGAAATCCTTAGTAATTTACACATCTGAATGGTTCGATCCAATTTTATGCACCACTCGTTCCGTTAGTCCTATTAATATAGAGTCCTTTAATAATAAATCGTTATTAAATGTAGTTGCTGCGGATTTGGTTTATTTCATCACTGTAATAATTCAGGACCGTTTGTTACTAATGCAAAGAAAACTGTTAAAATTGTCATCACTGATGCATATATATATATATATATATATATATATATATATATATATATATATATATATATATATATATATATATAGTACATTTACATTTACAGCATTTGGCAGACACCATTATCCAGAGCGACTTACAACTGAGCAATTGAGGGTTAAGGGCCTTGCTCAAGGGCCCACTAGTGCAGTTGTTGGTTGTGGGGTTTGAACCTGTGATCTTCTGGTCCAGAGTCCAACCTCCCTATATATATAGATATATATATAGATATATATATATATAGAGATGAGGGGATATATATATATATGATATATATATATATACACATCAGTGATGAGGACAATTTTAAGTTCTAATTAGTAACAAAACCGTTTGTGAATTAAATACTGTGATGAAATAAACCAAATCCGCAACAACTACATTTAATAACAATTTATATTATATTATATATATATATATATATATATATATATATATATATATATCATATATATATATATACACTTCATTATTCTGGTAGAAGTACAAATACTAGGGTTTAAAAAGACTTCTGAAGCGTTTTACTCAAGTAAAAGTATAAAAGTACTGGTTTCAAAAAGGACAAAAGCTTAGGCCGAGCCAATCGCTAATCTATTTAAACGTCTCTCTACAGAACCCCTCTCTGCTTCATTTGTGGAGGAATGCGCCAGTTTGATAAATGCGCCAGTATTAGTGAAATAATCACTTTTAAAAGAAATCATCTTTTTTTTGAGTAAACGACCCCCAACACTGGTTAATGTCCTTTCTGGAGTGTGAGGTGATTTGTGTTGTCGTGTGCAAGTGCGATGGATCGAGTACAAACCAATAGGGTGTGGGAATGGTGTATGTTTATATCTCATCCAACCACAATCACATTCACTCTATCCGGATAGAGACGTTTATCTGGATAGTGTTTGTTTTTATTCACACGATGACAAGCCGAAATGAAACGAGGGCATTTATAAAATATAAGGAGTACATTATTAAAAAAACATTACTCCAGTAAAGTATAGATACTCCCAAATTTTCTACTTAAGTAAGGTAAGAAAGTATTTGTATACCTCTGGGATGTAGCTATTGCTGGTGCATCGGATGTTCCTGACATTTCAGTTACTAATTCAAAGAAGCAATGGAAACATGACGCTTGATTTAATGTGAAAGAAATTCAGCGTTCTAGGTACAGTACGTGCCTGTATTATTACATAATAAAGTGAATAAATAATTTACTTGGGACTGAATGTACTTCTCTCCAAATAGCCTCGCATATCAAACTGGGCTTCTCTACAAATATATTCCCTATCACAAGTTGACCGTAGAAAAAAAGTAATATCCTTTAATCAAAATGAATTCGCCTGTAATATCGATGGGAAGTTTGTAGTGAACGCGTGATTAACTCGTGAGTGGAGTAAAAGCTCTCTATTCAAGAAGAGATGAATGTCGAAGGTCTTTTTTTTTTGTCTTTTGGGAAAAAGCAAATCTTTCATTTGAAATACTTCATTACTTCGAACGGGTGTTTATAAGTGTAATGGTAAACGATGGAATGTGGTAGCCCAGTAGTTAAGGTGTTGGCCTCTGGACCATGATCTCTGGAAGATCATGGGTTCAAACCCCACCACAACCAAACTGCCACTAGTGGGCCCTTGAGCAAGTCCCTTAACCCTCAATTGCTCAGTTGTAAGTCGTTCTGGATAAATAATAATAATAATAATAATAATGATAAAATAATAAAATAATGATAAAATAATAATAATGATAAATGTAAATGTAATCAGTGTTGGGGAGTAACTGGTTACATGTAACCATTTAATTATGAATTAATAATTCGTTACAGCTACTGTGAAAAAATAAACATGTAATTAAATTAGAGTTACTCATGAAATGTTAAAAATTACAAATCTCAAAACCCCCCAGTGGGCACGGTGGCTTAGTAGTTAGCAACCGCGATGTGAGCAACCTCACACCGCCAGGGTCTGGGTTCGAGTGCCGTCTCGGCCATGTGTGTGTGTGGAGTTTGCATGTTCTCCCCGTGCCTCAGGGTTTTTTTCTCCGGGTTCTCCGGTTTCCCCCCGGTCCAAAAACATGCACGGTAGGTTGATTGGCACCTTGGAAAATTGTCCCTAGTGTATAATGAATGTATGTGTGTGTGTGTGTGTGTGTGCCCTGCGATGGGTTGGCATTCCATCCAGGGTGTATCCTGCCTTAATGCCCATAGACGCCTGAGATAGGCACAGACTCCCCGTGACCCGAGGGAAGATCGGATAAAGCGGTAGAAGATGAATGAATGAAAACCCCCCAATCCCAACCCCTCCCCAACCACAACAATAATTTCGCCCGCCCCCACTAGGAATCCCTGCCCCCTTAGGGCCCGCAAAAATATTGCCCCCACAGTTCAATTTTAAAAAATATAACATACTTTTTTGCTTTTTTTTTTTTCGTAGAATGTTAACTCAAAGTGCCACCTAGTGGACAACTGAAAACGTTATTCATTTACTTTTATAAGGTCATTGCAAAGTTACGCTACTTCGCTACATTTTGAATCGGGACATTTGTAATCTGTAATCTATTACATTTCCAAAGTAACCTTCCCAACACTGTTGGTAAATACGCAAATTCCGTATTTTTTTCCGTATTCCCACAATGGATTCTTACGGAAACAAATTTACGGCGTACACGTGACTCGTCTTGTACCAGGACACAAAGAATACACTCCTGTCAAAGTAGTTCAGTCAAAAGAAAAAATGGAACAGATCTATTCTAATGCTTCCCTAAACCCAGGTCGCATACCGAATCCGAAATGCTGAAAGGGAAAAAAAAGAGAGAAAGAAAGATTTCGATGGCAACACATCGCTAGAGTGCACTTGATGAGCATCTGGTTATCGTGGAACATTGCGACTAAACATGGCTTTGGTATTTAAACACGATAAGCGTTTAAACAGTCCGACCATTCAGGGTTTTCTTTTCTAAGGATGAAAATGGCATATCTGAGATAGAGGAAAACATGGAGAGGTAGTGGTGGTGGTGGAGGGGAAGGCAGCTCTACAGTGAGACAAAGGTAGCTCTTGATGACTCACTCCCTCTCTCCTTCTCTCCCTCTATCTCTCTCTCTCTCTCTCGTTCTCTATCTCTCTCACTCCAGTCTGGATTAAAATAACAGAACCTCAGCAGTCTCAGCCCGCAGAGAGGGAGTTACGCATTCCATCTCGGAGATAGGGTGATGGTCTAAAAATACCTCTTCATGTGTGGGTTGTAGTTGGAGATCAGGATCGGGTGGAACTTGAGGAGATGCGTTCCAAATTACCATCTGACATAAAGTGCATGTAGCAGCGCCGCCACTAAAAGTCATTTACTGTGACTCTGAGGCACCGGGAAGAGAAAAAAAAAGAAGAGGAAAAAAAAATCGATATTAACGGACTTCTCGTTACTCAGCTTGGGATTTTATCTGAGCCACTTTATTAGGCCATGTTGAATGTAGAAGTCAATAACCGATCAATACAAAAACAACCTTTCGCGTACTGCAGATGGATGGGTGTTATTGGAGAGCCGGCATGATGGAACGCTGTTGAGCGTGCATCTGTATTTATTTTGATTCAGACCGCCTGGTTATGTGCCTCATGTTGTCACATTTTCATAAATGTATAATAGAGGGAATTAACCATGTATTTGGATTTTTTTTTGTGAAAAATGCTCTGCTCTGTATGTGTGCGGGGCACGGTGGCTTAGTGGTTAGCACGTTCGCCTCACACCGCCAGAGTCCGGGTTCGATTCCCATCTCGGCCATGTGTGTATGGAGTTCTCCCCGTGCCTCAGAGGGTTTTTCTCCAGGTTATCCGGTTTCACCCCGGTCCAAAAACATGCACGGTAAGTTGATTGGCACCTTGAAAAAATGTCCATAGTGTGTGAATGTGTGTATGAATGTTTGTGTGTGTGTGTGTGTGTGTAGTGAGTGTGTGCCCTGCGATGGCTTGGCATTCCGTCCAGGGTGTATCCTGCTTTAATGCCCATAGACGCCTGAGATAGACTCCCCGTGACCCGATGGAAGATCGGATGTAGCGGTAGAAGATGAATAAATGAATATTACAAGAATAAATAAATAAATATCAAATAATCAAGAATTTGATTAAAAGGAGAGATTTTGAGAGAAATGTATATAATTATAACATCTGTTAATTAGAGTATTAGGAACATGAAAAGTATAAATGTATGGTACATGAAAATTATATATATATATATATGTATATATATATATATATATATATATATAATATATATATATATAGTATATTATAAAAATATATAAAAATATAAATAAAAATGTACATTTATAGATATATTATATATATATAATATATATAATATTTCAATCTATATATATAATATATATATATATATATATATATATATATATATATATATAAAAAATATATAAAAAGATAAATAAAAATGTTATCAATATAGATATTATATATATATATATATATATATATATATATATATATATATATATAAAAATAAATAACAATATATATATATATAAATAAAATGTGCATATATAGATATTATATATATATATATATCTATATAGTATAATATATATATATATATATTATATATATATAAAAAGATATAATAAAATATAATAAAAAAGTTCCATATATAGATATTATATATATATAATATATATATATCTATATATAAATATATATATATATATATAATTATAAAAATATAAAAAATATATATAAAAATGCATATATAGATATTATATATATATATATATATATATATATATATATATATATAAGATTTAAATTGAAATTTTGTTTCTTAAATATCGAAGAATTAATAATAAAATCCTCAGAAGTCGGCTTATTATTTCAATTCCCTTCTCTAAAGGATCTCTCGTGCTGCAGGAAGAATTTCAATGACCATGTTTGGGAAGTCGTGGGTGGAGGTTGGAGGGAGGGTGGGGGGGGGGGGGGAGTGGGTTTGGGGTTGTTCGTGTGAAATGTGAGAGCAAGATAGAGGGAGACAGTGGCAGAAGTGGGAGTCTTTAGTATGCTGTTGAGAGTGTCACGGGCAATTAGTCAGGCTGCAACTGAAGATGCGCAATGGGTAACTGGTGAAACTGGTGGGAATCAGGTCGATGACATGTCGTACGCGGTGGTGCGAGAGAACGCAGAGAGAGAGAGAGAGAGAGAGAGAGAGAGACGGCTCAAGAACAGCAGGGGTTCGATATGAATTTCACCGGGCGAGTTCCTAAAACGAGGTTAAGGCCCAGTGGCGTCTCTTCTGACTGGTGTTTTGTTGTAGGGCGGTACCGCACGCCACATCGATGGTAATACAAGCGTATATGGACGGCTTCCTGCCGTGGAGGTTCAGGTGATGTTTGGGGGATTGATTGCACTGATGGGCTGCGCTTGTTGTGGAGCCAAGTTTCAGCTCTTGGAAGACTACTCTGAAAAGATTGATTTAATGTGAAATGATGGGTGTCCCTGGCGGCTTTTCCTCTGGATTACATCGAGACACTGAGTGAATGGCAAACAGGTATGCGAGTAAGAAAGGCTCGTCTGGGGAAGCCAGGCAGACACATCCAAATGTACGCTTGCTTTAAAAAGCCTTCACAAGACAGCGCCTCTCGCATATTATGTCTCGAGTATGTCCCGATTGAACGATTGAAGTGAAACAGCGTGGCGAATTTGCAAGGGCTTCTGGGACTGGGCCGCCGCGTTCGCCACACGATCTTCTGTAATCCTGGCCAGCCGGTAATTTTAACAACCCTGTCCGGTATCCGATGAAGCAGTCAGGGAAGGTTCTCTAGGCTCGGATCATGACCTTTGGAGGGAGGGAGGGAGGGAGGGAGAGAGTGCAGGTGGATGAGTGGGCTGGCGATACACAACATGTGCAGTTCATATCAGCTTGAACGACGCTCTGGAGGCTAGTGCGAGTGGGGGAAAGAACGCACTTCTATGCCTTTCCTAAAATATACCAGTGAGTCACCAGTGAGGCTGTCGAGCTGTGTCCTCACTGTAATGTGCACTCGGAGTGGCAGTGCAACTAAACAGACCATTTCCCCCACTGCTCGAGATCAGCTGCAGCTCGGGAACGGGGAGGCGGTAGACGGGGTGTAGGGGGTTTTGGTGCGCACTTGGAAATCAGCATCTGTGCGTAGCTGTTGGAGGAAGCGGAGGTAGGAAATAACTGTCGCACTCCATTCAGCTGCGGTCGTGTGTGTGTGTGTGTGTGTGTGTGTGTGTGTGTGTGTGTGTGTGTGAGGTAAAGCACAAACACGAAAAATGTAAAGATTTCAATATTATAAATGAGTAAAGAGACTTTATTTTGTAGTGATACAACATTGTAGTGATACAACATTGTAGTGATACAACGGAATTGGTTTCCACGCTCTCATATACCTTCAGCAGTAAATAGGGGGAAATAAATAAATCACAAAATAAAAATAAATAAGATAATAGGTAATAATTGCACTATGGAATGGACAAGATAGTGATGATTGGACAGAATAAAGTAGTATATAGGTAAAGTGGGGTTGGATCTTGGTGTAAACAGTGCAAAAAGGGAGGGGTGTAGCTCAGTGGGTTAATGACCGGGGGTTCGAGCCCTGGTATTGCCAAGCTGCCACCCTTGGGTCATTGAGTACGGCTCTTAAGCCCCTGTGCTCCAGGGGGCGCTGTATTATGGTTGACCCTGCACTCTGACCCCGGCTTCCAAAAATAAATAAATAAAATACGTGAAGTAAAGAATTTCCCTCATGGGATCAATCAAAAAAAAAAAAGATTGTCAACAATATATACATTCATTCATTCATCTTCTACCGCTATATCCGATCTTCCCTCGGGTCACGGGGAGCCTGTGCCCTGTCTCAGGCGTCTATGGGCATTAAGGCAGGATACACCCTGGATGGAATGCCACCAACCCATCACAGGACACACACACACACACACATTCATACACACTAGGGACAATTTTCCAAGGTGCCAATCAACCTACCGTGCATGTTTTTGGACCGGGAGGAAACCGGAGAACCCGGAGAAAAAAACCCCTGAGCCACGGGGAGAACATGCACAAACTCCACACACACATGGCCGAAACAGGAATCAAACCCGGACCCTGTCGGTCTGAGGCAAACGTTCTAACCACTAATCCACCGTGCCCCCAATATATACATGTGATAATAGATAATAATGCTGGTAATTATTATAACTATTTTAATAATTTATTAATGTAATATTTTTATATAATTATTATATAATTATATATAATATACTTGCATAATTAGATATTAGGGGGCACGGTGGCGTAGTGGTTAGCACGTTCGCCTCACACCGCCAGGGTCCGGGTTCAATTCCCGTCTCGGCCATGTGTGTGTGGAGTTTGCATGTTCTCCCCGTGCCTCAGGGGGTTTTTCTCCGGGTTCTCCGGTTTCCTCCCCGGTCCAAAAACATGCACGGTAGGTTGATTGGCACCTTGGAAAATTGTCCCTAGTGTATGAATGTGAGTGTGTGTGTGTGTGTGTGTGTGTGTGTGTGCTCTGCGATGGGTTGGCATTCCATCCAGGGTGTATCCTGCCTTAATGCCCATAGACGCCTGAGATAGGCACAGGCTCCCCGTGACCCGAGGGAAGATCGGATAAAGCGGTAGAAGATGAATGAATGAATGAATTAGATATTATTCTATATAATTAATATATTATTATTGTTGTTGTTATAGAAAATTTTTATAAAAAATTATAATTTTTATGTTTTATTAAACTATGTCCTTTATATCTGTATTCTTTTGTTTGTTTGTATATCACAAAAACACTCCATTATAGGTTGCGGCACAGCTGTTTTCCCCGCAAAGCCTCTGGGCCCTATGTTCACTGTTAACAAACAATTAGTCCGGAGGTCATCCAGAAAAAAAAAATTAAATGAAATAGTACGCACTCTCCAAGGTTGAATTCATTTCTGTCTGTTCCGTTCAGTGCAGCTTCAAAAGCGTTAATATTCGACATGAATTCAATTTGCGGGATAAATAAAAGAGTTTCCCAGGCATTTGTACTAACAGCTCGAGATTGTATCGCCATGTTGACTTCGTGAGAGTTTGTTTACTGGTTGGCAATTATGATCAAAGGGGACAGATTTTCATATCGCTTCGGGCGTATATGTTTTGTAGATGGTGTAGTTTTATGTGGCATTAATTAATGAATTCATAAACTCAACAACATCCAAGAGAAAGCCTTTGGGAATGAACTGGAACCCTGACTGAACCCCAAACATCAGTGACTTATCCCGATAAAGCTCTTGTAGCTAAATGATGATATTTCCCCACAACGTGGATCTTATAATAACAGGAAACATATAATAAATCCGCAATGAGATGTCCAACAAGCATTCTACTTAGTGCTACGGTGTGCTATGAAATTATGGCACACTTAAAGCAAACACAATACAGACTGTACATGAGCTGATAAATATTACGGAAAAATAAAAAAGCAATTAAATGCTGAAGGGATTTCCATCGAAAAAACGATTATTAATGTCGGGCGTAGATGGCGATCTTTATTTCAGGACGAAATGAGACAGCAGTAGGGGAAGTTAGAGGGAAAAAAGGAAGGATTCTGTATTATACTTAATAGTATGTGATGATGTGTAGTGCCTCCATTTTCTCGCAGCACTGTTCAGTCAGAAAGCAGAAGGTCAGACAGTCAGGAGCTGGAAGATGTCAGTCTGCGATCCGGCTGCAGGTCAGAGATCAGAATCCAGAGTCCAGAGATGTTCCGACGGTAGAAGTGGCGATGTCAGTAGGCGAATGTGAAAAAGAAGGATGGAGATGAGAGCACCGTGTAACGGAATAGAGGTATAACGATATAACAGAATAAGGATTTTATTTTCGTAGTATTTCTGGAGAAGTGGGTGGGGATCAGAGGAAAACAAAATGGTACACAATATACAGTAGGGTTAAGATCAGAGCTCTATAGCAGGCCATTCCAGATCTTACATTGCAATCCATATAAACACCTATTTGTATTAATGAGTACTGGGGTGTATAACTCGTTAAGCGCATTTCCATTACCCTTCAAAATGCACAAATTTAAATAACGAATTGAAAATACGCTTAATAGGGGCACGGTGGTTTAGTGGTTAGAACACCGCCAGGGTCCAGGTTCGATGCATGTTCTCCCTGTGCCTCCGGGGGGGTTTTCTCCGGGTTCTCCGGTTTCCTCCCAGTCCAAAAACATGCACGGTAGGTTGATTGGCACCTTGGAAAATTGTCCCTAGTGTATGAATGTGTGTGTGATTGTGTGTGTGCTCTGCGATGGGTTGGCATTCCATCCAGGGTGTATCCTGCCTTAATGCCCATAGACGCCTGAGATAGGCACAGACTCCCTGTGACCCGAGGGAAGATCGGATAAAGCGGTAGAAGATGAATAATGGAAAAGTGTCAAATTTTTACACTCGCATGAGGTGTTTTTTTAGACGATGCGAAAAAGGAATAGTTTGCAAAACTGTAATGGAAACGTTTTTTTTTGTTTTTTTTTTCGCCTGGCATGACATATCGCGAAATGTTTTTGCCCAAAAAAAATATCCCAAAAGTTTTGCGCTAATTTGTAACGGAAACGCATCATCATTGACGATGATGTGGGCCACATCAGCATTATGGTGAGTCTCGAAGGGCCAGGTGTAATTATAAAACAGTATATAGGGTTTGATGAGCGACGCCACCTCATAACACAAAACACACAGCGGCTTTTCTCCTCGAAGCACAAACATGTATTTCTTGGAAGTGCCTTCTATCTGCATCCATTTTTCACTTCCTGGTTATTTTGGGAGAGAAATTTCTCAGTTCTTGTTGGAATAATGTGGGATACACTGCACTCTAGTGGTGGGAGGCCATCATGGGGTAACATAGTGGCATGCATTGTGGGAGATGTGGTTTATTGTTAACGTACTCTTTATAGCAGCATCGCTTTATTTTAAGACAATCACATGCCTTTTATGCTCTTTCGGGCCACATAGCATGATGTTGGCGGGCCACGTGTGATTTAGTGCATAGTAGGATAAAGGAAACCAATCACTCCAATGGAGAAAGACTATGAAAGATAAATGAAAATATGAAATAATTGTCAGGGGCACGGTGGCTTAGTGGTTAGCATGTTCGCCTCACACCGCCAGGGTCCGGGTTCGATTCCCGTCTCGGCCATGTGTGTGTGGAGTTTGCATGTTCTGCCCGTGTCTCAGGGGGGTTTTCTCCGGGTTCTCCGGTTTCCCCCACGGTCCAAAAACATGCACGGTAGGTTGATTGGCACTTTGGAAAATTGTCCCTCGTGTGTGATTGTGAGTGTGAATGTGAGTGTGTGTTTGTGTCCTGCGATGGGTTGGCATTCAATTCAATTTTATTTATAAAGCGCTTTTAACAATTTGTCATCGTCTCAAAGCAGCTTTACATAATACTTGTGTGAAAAGTGAAAATCAGTTTTGCCCTAATTGTTTCTTGTTGAGCAAGCCGAAGCGACGGTGGCAAGGAAAATCTCCCTGGGAGCAGGAAGAAACCTTGAGAGGAACCAGACTCAACAGAGAACCCCATCCTCATTTGGGTTGTTAGTGTTGTGTGTGTGTTGAGGATGTTTATTGTGGAGTGTGGAGTGTATTCATGAATTTGAAGCATCATCAACCAGGGGCGGGTCACCAGGAGGTTCGGACAGGACAGGACATTCCATCCAGGGTGTATCCTGCCTTAATGCCCATAGACGCCTGAGATAGGCACAGGCTCCCCGTGACCTGAGGGAAGATCGGATAAAGCGGTAGAAGATGAATGAATGAATGAATGAAATAATTGTCGATTTTCTTGATTATAATCATCGTATTAATAGATACAATAAGATATTATATAATTATATTATATATATATTATTATAAAATGTCATGACCTTCAAGTAATGAAAATAATACAAACATATACTGTGGTAGAAAAATACGGGGGGGGGGGGGGGGGGGTGGGGGTAATTAAAAGGTTTCACATTTCCTATAGAGATTCCAGCAGGTAGCGAAAACTCCTCACAGCTCCAGGGATTCCAGTCCCATCCAGAGCTCCCGTTACAGACTGTGCAGAGTTTTATGATTTCTGCACAGTCTGCACATCCTTTCTCCCGTGTCTGCGTGGGTTTCCTGAGTGTTCTCTCGTTTCCCTACGCGTAACTGAGTGTGCAAATATTTCTCTTTCATAACCACTTTACGGAATCTGGAATACCGTATTCCCAATAAACAGTTTTCTACAGATACCTTTTCACATACATTTCCTGCATGGGTTTTATTTATATTTTCAAAGTACACATTACGTCACTCACCAGAGGTGTCAAGTTCAAATACTTTGTTACATTACTTAAGTAGAAATGTGGGATATCTGTACTTTACTGGAGTAATGATTCGACTTTCACTTCTGCTCCTTACATTTTCACACAATTATCTCTACTCGTCAAATTTTAAAAATAGATTTTACTTTATTTCATTCATTCATTACATATTGTTTTATTCCTATTTTATTTCAGCTTTTCAGCTTTTTTTTTATTTAAAAAAAAAAAAACCTATCCATATAAACTGCTCCATCTGGATAGAGGGAATGTGATTGTGGTTGGATGAGATATAAACATATACCATTCCGATGCCCTATTGGTTTGTACCATCGCACCGGCACACGACAACACAAATCATGTCGCACTCCAGCAAAGACATTAACCAGTGTTGGGAATGCTTTGCATCATGAGCAGTTCCTTGCCTTCTCTGTATTCATTTCTGCTTGTCCCATCATTCTGGTACAAGGTGTCTCGTTTTGTCTTGTTGCTGTTGTTCCGGCCCTACACATGCTTTTAGGCTTATCAGTAGATTGATTTCTGTGCCGAACTCTCAAGTGTAGTCCTTTCTTGATTGTTGACTTTGACACATACACCTACTACTATAGGGTGTTAACGATCAGGTCTAAAAGAGGGTTGCGAAGGGCGCTTTATCTTCACCAAGGAAAGTCACCCAGTTGCCTTTTGTGGAGTCCCTAAACGCTCCGGTGTGAGGTTTGTTTGGATGCAAATTCCCTCGAATTGCAGCTGAGCCGAGCGTATAGTCGTTCTGTGGCACGGAAATAACAATACCTTCATAATTGTCTACATATACACGGCGCCCGCGATGTGTAGAAATATGTTTAACGGTTGTATATTGTTAGATAATTATGTCACCGCGAGAAATGCCGCTAAGTTGTCACGATTCCTACACCCCCCCCCTCTCCCCCTCCTTCTCGATTCACACCTCACTTTGCAGGTAGAAAGTACGTGGGAACCCAAACGTACAAATCGTCTCGAGTAAACGAGCAATTTTAAATCGTCAAGCCTTCCGGTGTTCCTCCTTCACGCCGTGCCCTTTCAAGTGCCGCATGTCGAGGCTCTTATGAATCTTAAAAACCCCTTCGGTTAGTCATCTCGTGTGGGATTTCTCTTTGTTGTTTTTTTTTTGTTTTTTTTTTTTGTTTTTTTACAATACACATCAATAGGACCAGTGATCATCTCGCTTGTCTGCTGCAATTATTGTCAGTTTCAAGACTGTAGCCACTTCAAGGTTAGTAATTCAGGGAGGCTGGCCAGGTACATTAAGCAAGGCAATCAATGCGTTGAAGGTTTGTTTTCCGTGGCGGAAGGAAGCGCCGAGGTTAGCATGTTATCTTTTATAGGGAAAGATATCCAGCTGGCAGAAATCCTTTCCTCTGTGCACCCTCTGATCATCATGTCATTGTCCAGAGATCTGCTCTCTAGGGGTTGTCTTATCACCGAGGGAAAAAAGAGAGCTGCCAGCCTATAATCATTGTGTGTGCCAGTGTGTGTTTGAGTATGTGTGTGTGTGTGTGTGTGTGTACGAGATACACAGGATCGTGTGTGTGTGTGTGTGTGTGTTTTTCTACATACTGTTTTTCCAATCATTGACTACTGATGCATATACATTATTATCTTCCAGGTGTATTAATTTGTGCCATTAGATTAAGCAGAACATATATATATATATAGTCTACACACTTAAGGATGGCCTAGTTTAAGGTGTGAATATCTTTCTCACACACACACACACACACACACACACACACACACACACACACAAACAATAAACTGCAGCAATGCCATTTCGGTTTTCTACCTAGACACGGTCTGACAAAAGCAGCTCATGTTTCATGTTTAAGAATGTCATTTTTGTTGTTGTGGCTCGGTGAATGTGATCCATGGATCCTTCTGTAACCTACAAACAAACCAAAGCTGCATTGTAGCAACACACGCTTGGCTTCTGCTTCTTCTTCTCCTTCTCCTTTTTTTTTTTTTTTCCGCCACTGAGTCATAGCGACAGAGGCAAAATTACAAACAAAGAGAGAGCGAGAAAGATGTGCAGAGACGTGAGCTGAAGCAGATAGAGGTAAAGAAACACAAAAAAATGAGTGGGGGGCTTAGAATGGGATGGTGAGATTGGATGCTGGAGAGTTGGCATGTTGGCATATATATATATATACACATACATACAACAAGCCTATAATACAACATGCCAACTCTCAAGCATCCCATCTCACTATTCCATTCTTTTATTTGTATATATATATATATATATATATATATATATATATATATATATATATATATATATATATATAAATTTTTCTGTTATTTTAAAAGACTTCAGAATGCATTAACATGTGACAGAGAAAGGAGCATGCGTGTTCATGTGTGCACCCACACATTCCCTCTCTCTGTATATCTTTTTCTCTTTCTCTCTCTCTCACATACACACACATACACACACACACACACACTTTTTTTCTTTCTCTATGGCTAACACATATACACACACATTGTATGTGTGCGACTGGCATGAGTAATAAATGCATATTTGGAATGATTATTTGTTGCAATTAGTAAAACAAACTTAAGACTTCAGCCTTTAAATAAACACCAAAAGAAATCGCTTCAGAAAAAGAGTGTAAAAATAGTAAATATACTCCCATTTTCCTTTGCGATAAGATTACAATAAATCCGAAAATAAAAATGCGATTATTAAACCCGTATTTGGAGATATTATTATATAAGCCTAATTGGGAGATCCCGCCCCGTCATTTCAGGTTTCGTTCTGTTGCCAGATAATTTAGATAATTTTACTCTGGAAAGATGCAAGAATGCAAGACTATTTCACGCTTGATTTTAGTTTGGGGTGGAAAAAAGGTTCGAAATAGGTTTAGTCGTGGTTTAATCTTTTGTCTTATCTTTAATACGAGGTAAATTGGTCTATATTGAAGATGTGTCCTTTGAAAAGAGGTAAGTGCGTTTGCTTTTGGGGCGTAAATGCGACGATAAATCCGGTTCGGAAAATACTGCGTGTTCCTGACGAGTTCTTGTCGGAATAGAAAGGGGTTTTGGGAGAGGGAAAAAAAAGGTCAGGAAAAAAAAAAACATTTCAAGCTTTTCCGGTATGTAAATGTTTGGAGCCGTAAATCTGCTCCAGTCCTTTCCTGCGGTTCCTTTAGTCTATTTCTCATGGCTTTATGTTTTCACGTTTGGGATAACGGATAGGAACCCTGTTCGCCTCAGATAAGGGGAAGGGAAGTGGGAACGAATATCTGTCGTAAGAAGGTGGAAATCAGGCGCGTAGATGGAAGGAGATGCGAGAGTGAAGAATGATGGACTGGACTAGACCGGAGTGTTGTCCGTGTGATGGAGTGAGCTCTTCGGAGAGAGATAAGAACGACACAGGAGTCAGAGACCGGCCTTTTCCTGTTCGGGTTTCTTTTATAATAAACGAGCGAAGAAAAGGGTGGATCTGTAGTGCACTTCCGGTAGCACTAGTGCTCACTAGAATGACTCAGACTAGTGTGTTTTTCAGCGCATGAAATAAGTGGCCAGACTTTCTTTAGTGCATCTGCCATGTGTGTGTATGTGTGTGTGTGTGTGTCTGTGTGTGTTTGTGGGAACAGGGTTATTAGACTCCTAGAGAGAGAAAAGGAGTGAGGGGGAGGAAGTCTGACTGACAGAAACAGAGAAAAAGACAGCAGGTGAAGAAAGAAAGAAAAAAAAATGAATCTTGGCGTGTTTTTCGAGCTCCGACGCGAAATCTTTACACGTCTTTTTCTTCTTCTGGCGTGTGCGTTTGAAATTCCGAGCGCTGCAGCGTCCCCAGAATTCCCAGTGATGACTCAAAGCGGATCAGCATGCGCCAACAAACCTTCCCACTTTACGCACTTCCTCCTACTCGGCTTAGGCCCTGACCCCCTGACACACACACACACACACACACACACACCGGCCCAGCTGCGCTACATAATGCAACTCTGAATTATAGCTAGTGAAACGATCGCTTGTGGTGATCTCGGTTTCATCTAAACGCCACACCACTCTGCCTGTTTTCCTTTATAGGACATCATGCACGGCTGATAGCAGTCATAATGTGTGTGTGTGTGTGTGTGTGTGTGTGTGTGTGTTTTGGTGGAGGTGATTTGACAGCGGGAAGCTTATGGGCCATAAACACCTCAGTAATCGTGGATGCCAATCAGCTCTCTTCAGTTCTTCTGTTAACATTAGCAGTGTAGCATGACTGAGCAAACATACTTTGGAACCGGCAAAGTGAACACCTAGCGCTTATCATTAGTATTTTTCCATTCACAGCTGTATAACTGTAGTATTGTGTGCATGTGTGTGTGTGTGTGTGTGTGTGTGTGTGTGTGTGTGTGCTGTAGACATCGCTATTGTTTACAGTCAGGATAATGGCCGTATGTACCAGTGATTATTCTAAACAAGGCGAATCAGACTGAGGATCTTTTCCCATTAGGGTGTTGATGGTTATGCTAATGGGGGGAACGCCGAATAGCTCCCGAATGTGTCTGTCTCAGCGCTTTAAACGCTCGGAATTATGCCTGAGCAAAGAGAGAGAGAGAGAGAGAGAGAGAGAGAGAGAGAGAGAGAGAGAGAGAGAGAAAGGCAATCGTGTGCTCACGACTCTCTTTGACCCGTCGCAAAAAGGACTAAAAGAATAGGCAGGATTGATCGAAACAGCAAGATGGGACCAGATTCCCACTTCTCTTCTCCGTCTTCAATCCGTCTTTATAGTGTGTCTCGGGGTCTCACCCTTTCACTGTCTGTCCTCCTTTCCCACAGTTTTGAAAGCGAAAATGGACCGTCTCCTGGCCGGAGCCCAATGGATTTGCAGGCGAGTCCGGGGCTCGTGCTTCATCCGTCCTTCCCCCAGAGTGGCCGGAGGGAATCCTTCCTCTACCGCTCCGACTCCGACTACGACATGTCCCCCAAGACCATGTCCCGCAACTCGTCCATTAACAGCGAGGGGTGAGCAGAATCGTCCCATAGAAGCACCCGAAATGACTATATGTTGCAGACCTTGACGTTTAGTCAACACAATGCAAATGATAGTAATGAACATGTGCCCCATATTTACTCTTCTGTATTATTTCTTCGATCTCTCTCTCTCTCTCTCTCTCTCTCTCTCTCTCTCTCTCTCTCTCTCTCTCTCTCTCTCTCTCTCTCTCTCTCTCTCTCTCTAGCCATGCTGAGGACCTCATAGTCACCCCTTTTGCTCAGGTCAGCTGTGTTCAAGTCTCCACATGGGATTGCATCATGAAGCTATGTTAAGGGATAATGACCCCGCCCCCTCGCCCCTCCCCCTTTTCCCCCTCTCTCCTAGGTGTTGGCCAGTCTCCGGACTGTCAGAAGCAACTTCACCATCCTAGCCAATGTCACGTCGCCTACTGACAAGTTAGTACAATGTCTAGAAAGTAGTCTTGTATTTGTATTTGCTTTTTCCACGCACCACGGCTTCGCTGCATTCTCACCGCCATCCACGTCGATATATAATCATTTCCCCGGCATGAGCAGAGCAACCTAACAGGACATTTGATCATTTCAAGCATATTTCATAAAGGCACTTCTGCGGTATGCGGAACGAATTACAGGCCCGTGTCCTGGAAACGGCTCGTAATTCTATTTTATAGCAACCCTTCCTGTCTCAGTGCCTCGTTAATGAATAGAACATACGCTAATTATTGCTTATAAGCAATTACATGCCGGTGTGGAGAACATCAAGCTGTAAGCACAAATCTTGCCTTTTGGTTTTTTTTTTCCTCAATGCATTTTAATTTTTGGTCAAAGTATAAAGAGAAATTCTTAGTTTATACGCCAAATATTTCAATATTCAATATGAAAAAGTGTTTGCCCCCTTCCGGATTTCCTAATTGTTTTTGTTTCAGATCATCAAACAAATGAAAAATATTAATCAAAGATAATATAGATATAAGATAAAACACAAAACGCAGTTTTTAAATGAAGGGTTTTTTTTTAATTATTAAGGAAAACAAGGGGCACGGTGGCTTAGTGGTTAGCACGTTCGCCTCACACCGCCAGGGTCCGGGTTCGAGTCCCGTCTCGGCCATGTGTGCGTGGAGTTTGCATGTTCTCCCCGTGCCTCGGGGGCTTTTTCTCCGGGTTCTGCCGGTTTCCCCCCTCCCCGGTCCAAAAACATGCACGGTAGGTTTGATTGGCACCTTTGGAAAATTGTCCCTAGTGTGTGAATGTGTGTGTGTGTGTGAGTGTGTGTGTGCCCTGCGATGGGTTGGCATTCCATCCAGGGTGTATCCTGCCTTAATGCCCATAGACGCCTGAGATAGGCACAGGCTCCCCGTGACCCGAGGGAAGATCGGATAAAGCGGCAGAAGATGAATGAATGAATGAATAAGGAAAACAAAATCCAAAACTACACCTTTTCACACCTCTGTATATATTCCAAAAAAATAAATACATAAATAAATAATAAAATATATATATATATATATATATATTTTATTTTATTTTATTAATCACTATTTAATATACCATGTATATAAAACATTTAAATGAAGAATTATTTTTGAAAATATGTCTGAACTGATCTTTAAATATCAGTGGTTGCGCAATGATTATGTCTTTGGACTTGAGATTGGAAGATCGTAAGCTCAAATCCCACCACTTCTGGGCCCTAGTGCAAGGCCCTTAACCGTAAACTACTCTGGATAAGTGTCTGGCAATGGTGTAAATATAAATGCAATATGTATATGTTATAAAAGTGGAATCAAATTCTGTCAATTCTGTCAATTGCTATATTGTGTATTGTAAACGCCATAACGCGTTATTAACATGTGCTTACATCTCTTCTGTTTTAGCTCAGATCATTCTGTTTATTCTGATGTAATTGTGTTCATCACCAGCAGAGGGCACTATTCATCCATGTCTTTGACTGCGAGTTTCATTTTTTGCCCACAGGAGGTCGCCAGTTACAAGCCAATCAACAGTTCCACCAGCAACGCTGTCTGGTATGTTTACTGTAATAAATATTAGTCACAGGAGAGTATCTCTCTCCCTCTCTCTCTCTCTCTCCCCCCCCCCCTCTCTCTCTCTCTCTCTCTCTCCCACACACAGTAGCACTCATCCCACACACTGTCTCTCACATTTACTTGCACCACGCTTCCTGTTGTAGGCACTGCTGCCAGGACAAAATGAATTATATCACCGGACGCAGTGGAACCATATGGGCAACGAGGGCTGGAGGCCTACCAGACTCCTTAATCAGACTAAAAACAGCTCTCAGTGGCTTGCCCCGATGATGTAAATAAATTACAAATTATTTGGTGCCTGCTCTGTTCCGCTGAGGCGCGAAGATTAATTCTCTTAAAAGCACCCCTTATATATATATACCAACTCCCATTCCTCCGTCTCACTGCTAGGGGATAATACTGTTCGGTGTCAATAATACACACTTAACACACTGTGTTTTTTTTTTGTTTATTTCTTTTTTAACGAACCATCCCTGCCTAATTTCAAAATGTTCCCCTATTGACCTTTGACATAAGCCCAATGTCCTTAAAATAGTGTCTTTGGAGCAATAAATGTAGTGAATGAGGTAAAAGTAATTTGATACTGAACTTAAGTGTCATGGGGCACGGTGGTTTAGTGGTTAGCACTTTCGCCTCACACCGCCAGGGTCCGGGTTCGATTCCCATCTCGGTCATGTGTGTATGTGGAGTTTGCATGTTCTCCCCCTCCCCGTGCCTCAGGGTTTTTTTTTCTCCGGGTTCTCCGGTTTCCTCCCCGGTCCCCCCGGTACAAAAACATGCACGGTAGGTTGATTGGCACCTTGGAAAATTGTCCCTAGTGTGTGAATGTGAATGTGTGTGTCCTGTGATGGGTTGGCATTCCATCCAGGGTGTATCCTGCCTTAATGCCCATAGACTCCTGAGATAGACACAGACTCCCCGTGACCCGAGGGAAGATCGGATAAAGCGGTAGAAGATGCAGGAATGAATGAACTTAAGTGTCTTTTCCTACATATCTTTAATGAAGTCAAAATTTCTACAATATGCAGACCAGGTTGCTATAACATAAATGTACAAGACACAGGACTGCACATAATTCTAAAGTAAAAATAAAATAACTAGGACAAAAAAAGCACATGTGATAAAAAAAAAATATATATATATATATATAAATTTCACCACCATTAACTGAACTGTTTCAATTTGGGCGTCCTTTTTACTTCACTACATTCCAAATGTCTTGCTTATCAAATATCTAACACGCTTTAACTGGTCGATCACGATCAGCAAGCCACCAATCAGTGTAGAGCACACGCTTCAGCTTGTTTTGATTGCCGCCTGGTGGTGTCGATTTTGCACGAACATACAGTTCAGGATCAGTTCAACAGCAAGCAGAACATTTGGACAGGAATAAATAACACCCCTATCATCCTGTAGCCCAAGACTGGCTGCCTGCTGAAGCTAAGCAGGGATGAACCTGGTTAATACCTGGATGGGAGACCCACCTGGGAGTAATAGGTTGGTGCAGGTAGAGGTGTTTGTTAGTGTAGCCAGCAGGGGGCGCTTAACACCCTAATATAGGGACACTACTGTCTTTCAGAGGAGGGGTTAAACTGAGGCTCTCTGTGGTCATTAAATATCACAGGATGTCTTTTGTAAAAGAGTAGAGGCGTGTCCTCGGCATCCCGGCCAAATTCACCCATTGGTCTCTGACCATCACGGCCTCCTAACCGTCCACCATATCTACTGATTGGCTTCATCATTCAGTCCACTCCACCAGTAAGATAGTGTGTGTTGGGAGTTCTGGTGCACTATGGCTGCCGTCTCATCATCCAGGTGGATGCTGTTGGATGATGAGATCCCCCTCTCACAATGTAAAAGTGCTATATAAATGTAATGAATTATTATTATTGCTATTATTATTATTATTATTACTACTACTATTATTATTATTATTATTCATTCATTAATTCATCTTCTGCCCCTATATCCGATCTTAATTCTTATTATTATTGTTATTATTATTATTATTATTAATGAAATGATGGGGCTCTAACATTAATTTGCACATTTGCACAGATTTTGGAATCATAATAATTGTAAATCAGTCATTAATATCATTAATTCTGTTAATCGATCGGCGTGACATTCACAAACAGAGATGAAGCAGAGAGAAGAATCTAATGATTATAGCCATAATATATCATATTATTATTATGGCTATATTATTATAGAGGGGGGGGGGGCAAACTTTTTTACTTATTTGACAAATATGAAAAGGAAAAGAGCCAGCACCAGAATGCATACATATCAAACATCAACATATAATACAAGGCTTTAATGTAAATACTCAATGTATCACTGCCCTCATGCGCCATCTAGTGGAACGTCAGGAAATGACAGGAAAAGGTCAATGCAGTCATGATTATGATATGATTTGATTTGGACAATTCTTTTGGATTGGGAGTGCAGCTTTACTTTCATTTCATGTTTACTTCATCCACCAGTGCTTTAGAGTGCATTTATCATCAGCGCTGGTCAAATTTTCACCTTTCGAAATTTTATACAATCTGAAATTGAAATAAACTTAATCGGTTTCCTTTTTCAATTTACCCAATATGTTTAGCTGTTTTGTTTTAAACATATTAATTATTAACTATTAATATCTGCAGATCAACGATGTTGTTGTGCGATAGGTTTGTGCGGGAGTCTTTGGGATTTGTCATTTTTAACATTTTCTTAAGTAGCTCCAATTTAATTGCACGAATTAATGTTACTTTTATTTTGTAATTAAATTGCGTAACGCTGTTACATCTATCTAGTTACTCGCCAACACTGCTTCTGACTGCCTCCATTTATTTTGCACTCATCTCTAAGCGTTTTCATTTTTTCTTGTTGGTTCTTTTGACAATCGGTGCTGCTACCACCACCGTGCTTCACCCTGTACATGCTGTTTTCTGGCTATTGAGAATAGATATAACAAATATAGACTTATTTTATATGTATATGGTAAATTGTAAACTTGCCATTCGGCACATTTAATTTTATTCCCCCTTATTCCCCATAACATTTCTTATGTTTTTTTTTCCCCTTTTTTCCCCCTTTATTTTCCTATAAATGTGTCCTAATCCCACACAGTTCTTAATGCCCCCGCTCCCCCCATTTTCACATTTTTCCTCTGGCTTTTTCACAGCCGTACAGCATTTCTCATGGCTTTTTTCTTATTTCATTTCATATTCCCATTCCCATACTATTTATTCTGCCTTTTTCCCAATTACTAGTCATTTCCTATAGATTTTAGAATTTCTTCTTGCTTTTTTTGTTTCTGCATTTCCACTCATTTTTTTATAGATTTTGTTAAAAAATATTGCATCTTTTACATTGTGTGAATTTTATTTCACGGTACCAAGAATTCAAACATGAATCCTAACTCTGAATATACTAATTAGATATCTGCTTACAGAGCTGGTAAATATATAAATAGATTAATAAAGGAATCATTGATATAAACCAAAGGGCTCTAGGGTTAGAATGATCATGGAAACATGTAAACATGGCCTCAGTGTTCAGTGTAGCTGTCCAGTGCCTTTTCACCTGACCTGTAACACGACAACCCTAATCAGGATTCAACAAATATAGTAATAGAATATAAATGACCCCTTATACAATGACACATGTGCAGACTGCACTCAGTTAAACCAAAGATGTAGGATCTTATCATACTGTACCGCTATAATAATAACAATAATAACAACAACAACACAACAATAAAACAACAACAACAACAACAACAACAATAACAATAACAATAACAATAACAACAACAACAACAACAACAATAACAATAACAACAACAACAATAATAATAACAATAATAATAATATTAATAATAGCAACAACAACAACAATAATAATAATAATAACAATAGCAATAATAATAACAACAACAAAATAATATTATTAATATATAATCAAAAATAATAATAATAATAATAATAATAATAATAATAATAATAATAATAAATAATAATAAAATAATAATAATAATAATAATAACAATAATAATAATAATAATAAAATAATAATAATAATAATAATAATAAATTATAATAATAACAACAACTATAATAATAATAACAACAATAACAATAATAATAACAACAACAATAATAATAACAACAATAATAATAATAACAATAATAATAACAAATAATAATATTAACAACAACTATAATAATAATAACAACAATAACAATAATAACAACAACAACAACAATAATAACAATAACAACAACAACACATACACACAATAAAAATATAATACAACAACAGTAACAACAACAACAATACAACAACAACACATATAATAATAACAATAAACAACAACAACAACAATACTACTACTAATAATAAAATAATAAAACAACAACAAGAAGAAGAATAACACAACAACAATAACAACAACAACAACAACAACAATAATAATATTAATAATAATAATAATAATAATAATAATAATAATAATATAGCACACTGGGTGAAGGTGACATGTGGTAGTGAGCTGCAAATGTACATCCAGTCAGATTGCACTTTGTCCTCTGTTAACACTGGGATGGTTTTATTTTGATTCTGTTTATTTCGCTTCGGTCCCACATGCTGTGATATCTGATTACCACCAGGCCACAAATAGGTTATGAAAATATTCCAATCCTTGCTCAGGTCTCATATTTCAGATAGATGGGATAACTTTAGAGTCATAGATTCGAGTCATCAGATTTGTTTTCTCAGCACATCCGACCCAGTGTAGGAGTTTTCTTGACTTTGGTCACTGCAGCTATGCGACGCTATAAAACATGCGAGCTGCAATGAGATGTGTGTTTGGACACCTTTCAAATCACAAGCCATTGGGCACCAAGATGTCCTGTAGAGGTCATGTAGTGACGATGCCGTGACTCAATCATATAGATATCAGATAGATTAGCCTTTATTTGTCACATATACATTACAGCACAGTGAAATTCTTTCTTCACATATCCCAGCTTGGGATCAGAGAGCAGGGTCAGCCATGATACGGCGCCCCCTGGAGCACAGAGGGTTAAGGGTCTTGCTCAAGGACCCAAAGGTGGCATCTTGTCTTGCCATACTGGGGCCGGGCTCAAACCCTTAGTCCACTGAGCTTCACCCACTCCTCTCCTTACGTTTGGCTGTTTTTCTTACTTCCAACACACCACCTTTGAGAACATACTGCGCCTGCTGTATTATATGTCGCACTCTTGATGCATTGTAGAGATTATTAATGTTATTGCTGATCCCTGACCATAAAAGAGCAAAGCACTGAAATGCTTTCCTAAATGTGTGATATACACCCAAATCATGTATAATGTTATTTTTCTTGTCTAAATGTACATAAGTCGTAATTCCATGAGCAGTCTTTTCTTAAATAAGCCCCAGCAGGTTTTATTCAACCGTGAAGGCTTTATATGGTTTTCAGGGTAGTGGTTAAGACACTGTTCGTAGGTTGTGAGTTCAAATGCCAGCCACACCAAAACGTGCTTGCTGGTGCCCAGATGTAATTAACATCTGGCATAATGTAAAATCAGTATTGTACGAATACCGTATTGATATATTTACTGCATCGGAAGAAGGTCAGAAGTCATACTTTGTTATATGCTTTATAGACTTTCTCTAAAAATGACCTAATGCCTATTGTATTGATAATGCTGATTAGAATGCTGAAGCTTATAACATGGTGTTATAACATGGTACTAATGTGTGTGTGTGTGTGTGTTTGTGTGTGAAATTGTGCTAATGGTGTTACTATCCCTGTGTCTCTACAATACAGAAGAGACATATCAACAGCTGGCACACAGCTGGCACGGGAGACCCTGGAGGAGCTCGACTGGTGTTTGGACCAGCTGGAGACCATCCAGACACATCGCTCCGTCAGCGAAATGGCCTCCAACAAGGTGCGCGTTCACCTTTCATTTTTTTGCAGCATTGACATCAGGGAATATCGTTCCGCCAGTTTGTACAACAATTCCCTTTAGCCGTTTGTCACAATTTCACTTTTTGTCTGGGATCTGCTTACACACACACACACACACACGTATATCTATCTATCTATCTATCTATCTATCTATCTATCTATCTATCTATATATATATATATATATATATATTATATATATATATATATATATATATATATATATATAGATAGATAGATAGATATAGATATATCGCTCTGATTTATATATATATATATATATATATATATATATATATATATATATATATGTGTGTGTGTGTGTGTGTATATATGTATATATGTATATATTTATATGTGTGTGTGTGTGTGTGTATATATATGTGTATATATAGGGTTTGTATGGCTAGCACATAACACCACATGTTTGTTGTTGGTGTGGTGTTATTTAAATTTGAGTTGTTGGGTTGTATAGTTGGAACTAATTGAGCTGAATAAATGGATGTATATTTTACAGCCAACTACATACTCTCTCTCTCTCTCTCTCTCTCTCTCTCTCTCTCTCTCTCTCTCTCTCTCTCCTCGCTCTCTCAATCTCTCTCTCTCTCTCTCCTCAATGTTTATTTTATACTTGATACAGTATGTGCAACCGAATGTGCATTGGTATGAATGCCTGGCAGCCTTGTCATATGCCCTGAGTCCTCGGTTCTAGAAGAGCAAGAGGGAAGGGAGAGTAAAAGGGAAGGAAAGAAAAGCAAAGGATAGAGAGGGAGGCTAGAGAGAGAGAGAGAGAGAGAGAGAGAGATAGATAGAGAAAGCGTGATAACAGGGTGCTCAGGTCCTGATGCTGTCTATGCTTTAACCTTGGTTGCTACGGAGCTGCAGAAGGGTCTGCCCATCCTGCTTTCTTATTGGCTCTTTGCGGAGACCATAAAAAGCCTTCTCAGTATATTAGCCAATGGCGTATCAGTGCATCTTCTTGCTACCTTTCTCTCTTAAAGAGATACACTTGCTTTCTGTCCTTGTTGCCCTAAAAATGGACGCAGCATATCCGTCTTCATCAATGCTTCTTTACTATCCTCCTTGTCATTGTAGACTCTGTATACAAAACAAGGACCCAAGTCATATAAACAGGACTTTATGTGTTTGATTGGACACAGAGTGCTGATGCATTTTTGAATCGGATTGACCAAAGGGTATCCACACAAAGCCTTGTAATAGGGAAATCAGCATAGACACACTTTATACAGACACATACACACTACCCCACCACCCCCACATACACACAGACACACACACACACACATACACACACACACACACACACACACACACACACACACACACACTAGCATGCCCTCTGCTGCGCATGCGCAATCAAGAGTGCACGCTCGCACACTCACCCCACACAAACACACACACACACGCACGCACGCACACATGCACGCTCCCGTCAGAAGAGGCTGATTAGCTTGCAAGAGCTGTCTACAGCATCCAGGGAGTCAGAACTCAAGCCACAGACACAGGCAGCAGTGGATTCGATCGGCAGGCACATCTGTGCAAGGATCCGAGGAGTTGGTGCAGTGAAGGAAAGCAGCAGTGCTGGACAGACACGAGCTGCTGCTTAAGCTGGAACGGGATCGGTGCACACCGTGGCAACGTGGGGCCCAGCTCCGAGCACTGCTGTGGGGGAGGGGCATCAGACCCAAGGACAGCGAGCAAAAGACAAGCTGTTTTTTCCAGACTCCTGCTTGAATAGGACTACTAAAGGCCCTGGCTCTATTTTTGTTCCCTCGTTTCGTCGATTCCTATTGCTCGTCTGTTTTCGCTGTCCATTTCAGACCAGGCAGTCCTGTTGGTTGCCAGCTGGCTGTGTTGTTTTGTCTCGTCCTCTCCTGTCATCACATCGACTCTTTCCGTCTCATCCGTCGTCATCATTCTGGTCTCACTCATCTTTCGGTCATCCCACACCTCCCGTCGCAGACTTTGCATCCTTTCACTACGCCGTCTCTATCCTGCTCTCCACTGCCTTCTCCTCCCCGTGCCCTTCAGACGGTCTGCCTTTTCCGGAATTCTCCATCTTGGTCCACTCCTCTCGTCTGCCCCCCTCCTCGCGCGGCTGGATTTGGGTCAGCTCGGCTCCTTTGCCTGGATGCAATGTAGCCCTCTCAGACTGCGGATCCAGGCGGCTCCTGGAGAGCCGTTTACCACCCAGCCCCGCATCTGACACCTGCATGTAAAGCGCCAGGGAAAGGGGGAAGAAAAGGAAGAACCTTTGGGTGTCTGGCTTCTTGCCAAACCACACTCTGGAGTGGCCTGGCGGGGCTGGCTGTGGCCTCAGCAAGCACACCCTGACTGAGCCCGCATGCCGCTGGGGTACAAGTGCTGCACCGGCCCCGCTGCACTATTGTGCCTCCTGCCTGTGTCAGCGGCCCGTGCCACCAGTCTCACTCAGCATGGGTGTAGTGGAGGCCATCGAGCCAGCTACCTCACCTGGACCTTCGCCTGGCCCTGCAGCCTACCGGCTGCCCCACTCCTCCAGCTACAGCAGCCTGCAGGGGAGGGGAAGGGCAGAGCTGGAGCTGGGGGCGGTTGGAGGGCTGGATGGAGGCGGGCAGGCCGCCGAGCGCAGGAGCCCCTTGATGGACCTGTTCTGTGAGACCTGCTCCAAGCCCTGGCTCATTGGCTGGTGGGACCAGGTAGGGACAGGATTTGCCGGGCCATGTGGGAAGGGGTGTTTGTCATAAGTAAGGGGTTTATTAAAGTCCCAGGTGAGGAGAGCATTCTGGGGGGGGGATCTTTAATAAATCAATAGATAGGAAATGACCAAGGCTGGAGAAATGTGTCTCATAATGACATCACGTATGAACTCATATTAAGCGAGTTTACGGCATATTCTTTTTAGATGTTTTATAAGTGCCCTTTGTATCACACATGACAATGTTCGTGGGAAACGTGTCCAAATATAACTTGTGAATGAGAATGATGTACAAATTAAGAGAATGAAAAGAAAACTCTAGACCACTTTTGAAATATCCTTAAGAAAAAGGAAATTCTGCATTCTTATAGTCTTAATGGCTATTGATATTATATACAGAATCATTAATCAGTTATATATATATATATATACAGTATATATAGCAGTATATATTGCATATATATATATATATATATATATATATATATATATAAATATTCTACAAAGAATACAGGTGTCTTCTTCACTTCTGAGCTCTGAACCTTATCATGAAATTCAGCGGCAGGTCTGGATTTGTTTCGTTCTTTTGGCATATTTGCTGTTGTTGTTGTTTAGATGTTGCCCCACTCTCACTTGCCCTCCTCTATCCCATTTTTACAACCTATAAACACTGACACTCCGCCAGTAAATATCTACTACTCCCCTGCTCCATAGCTCCCTTGACCGTTCTATTAGTTATCCTTCAGCTTTGTGGGCTTTTTCCTTCCCAGACTTCATTTGCTAATCATGGACTGACTTTCACATCGGGCGGCCGGTTCTATTGAATTTTAATTAAAAACTCTGCCAGCCATTTGACCCGACGACTTTGATTTCAGACCTTAGGTGTGCATTGAATCTGTTGTGACCCCTCCCCCCCCCCAAGGTATTATGTAATGGTAATGCGGAAGAAACATGCAGAAAACAACTGTGACAGGATGAGTGGTGTAGCTTGAACGTGCAAACACTTTTGTCACTTTGGGAATCTGTATAATTTAGTGCATTTGGAATGAGCGTGGAAGCTGTTGGAACACTGTTGATCGCATTTTCCTTGTAATATTAGGTAAATAAGCGGCTCAATAAGGTAAATAAGGGATCAAATGGTAGCTGGTAAACAGTCTGATCCTAACATATTGTTTCTGAAACTATATTTGTTCATGTCTTCCTAGTTGGGATAAATATATATATATATATATATATATATATATATATATATATATATGATATCATTTATTAGCAGAGGATAAAGAAGACAACAGGCATCACGAGTAGAGTAAAGGCAGGCGATATGGAATCTTTGTGCAGGGATGCAGCAGTGGAGAGGGGGGTGAGAGAGAGAGAGAGAGAGAAAAATAGAGCGTCAGAATAGCGCACGGAAAATGCATGATGTGGTGAAGAATTTGAGGCGGAGAAAGCGCGAGAGCACGGGACATGGCGAACGAGAGCGAGCGAGCGAGCGAGCGAGAGAGTTGCCGTGTAGAGCGATGACCTTGGAGGAGGTCAAAGACAGACACCTGCCTACTCCGGCTGACTGTCACCCAACCAGTTGACTCGCTCCCCGTAATGCCGCAGGAGGGAGTGCGAGGAGACAGTTGCTAAGGAAACCTGCTGGTTGCCATGGAGATTGTAATGTGTGAAGGACCAGTCAGTGGGACCGCGCTGGGGTCCTCATCCGAATCCCACCGAGAGTCTGTCGGGTCTAGTTATGTCTTGTGCTGTGTTTACATCGTTTAATCTGGGGCCCTCGCAGTCGTTTACAAACGCATCCACAATATATCCCTCTCGGCGTCCAAAGACCTGCTCCTGCCGACGCTTCCTTTGCGTCATTGCCCGTTTGTGTTTTGCGACCGCTCGGTCGGGCCTGCGTTTAATCAAAGTTTCAAAAACTGTAGATGGTATTGACGAGTGATAAACAAACGCTACCAGACTACCATATGTATATTGCATAACGACCACTCACAGAGTAGTAAATGACACCGAAGAGGAACGAATAAGATCTCTGGTTCAAGTCCCACAACCATCAAGCTGCCTCTAGTGGGCCCTTGAGCAAGGCCCTTAACCCTCAATTGCTCAGTTGTAAGTCGCTCTGGATAAGGGCATCTGCCAAATGCTGTAAATGTAAATGTAATGTACATGTATGAACTACTACTAACTAGTTTCCATTGAACAGAACCTTGTATTCTGTATATTAGTGTGTTTGTGACTGAAAATGTTGAATCATACAAACTGGGAAAGATGGCCGAAGGCAGGGGTGTCAAACACATTGTCACCGTGGGCCACATCAGCATTATTGTTGCCCTCGAAGGGACAGCTGTAACTATAGGACAGTATATAGTGTTTGATTACCTCATAACAGAAGAGACCACGCTTTTAGTGGTTTAAGGGCCTGGGTTACGGAAACGTGGTGGTTCGAACCCTAGTATCAGCAAGCTGCAACCCTTGGGTCCTTGAGCAAGGCCCTTAACCCTCTGTGCTCCAGAGGACGCCGTATCTTGCCCCAGCGCTCTGACCCCAGCTTGCAAACAAGAAGAAAGAATTTCACAGTGCTGTAATGTATATGTTTACATTTATGGCATTTGGCAGACGCCCTTATCCAGAGCGACTTACAACTGAGCAAATGAGGGTTAAGGGCCTTGCTCAAGGGCCCTCTAGTGGTAGCTTGGTGGTTGTGGGGGTTTGAACCTGCGATCTTCTGGTCCAGAGTCCAAATCCTTAACCACTAAGCCACCACCTCCCCAAATAAAGGCTCTAATAAAGGCTCTAATAAAGGCTCTAATAAAGGCTCTTCTATTCTTCTCCTTTTACATGTATTCGCTTTCTCGTCTTTCTTGGAAGTGCCTTCCATCTGCATCCATATTTCGCTCCCTGGACATTTTGGAATAGAAATTTCGCCCTCGGTGTAGTGCACTCTAGTGGCGGGATGCCCTCACTTCGCCGGGTCACGTAGTCGCATACATTGTGGAAGATGTAGTTTGTTGTCAATGCACATTTAAAGCAGCACATCCTTATTTTAAGACAATCATCCACCTTTTATTCTCTCGCGGGCCACAGTAAATGACATGGTGACCCACGTTCGGCCCGGGGGGTCCTCGAGTTGGACACGTGTGATGATTATGATAATGGGGTAGTTAGAGTAGGAATTTTATTCCTTATTCACATTGTTTGTATGTAAACTATTTGTGACTCAGCACATATTGTCTGTCAGAAATTCTTGTTAGCAAACATTTTCAATCTAAAAAGGTCACATCAAGGTGACTCATTCTGATTAGCCCATTCAGAATAGTCCTTACACTTCAGAGTATATTTTGAGGATATTTATTGGCCTGGGTCAAAACTATCACCCGGATTGGAGCATGTTTACTCCCTGATTGTATCCTGACTATATAGTCATTTGTGGTTGGTTTTCATATATATATATATATATATATATATATATATATATATATATATATATATATATTTGTAAACTGTTGCAAACCAAGTACGTATATAAATCCTGTAATATCATCCGACCCTCATATATTACCTTTCACCAGGGGCATTACTCATTCTCCTTTCTCTGTCCTTCAGTTTAAGAGGATGCTAAACAGGGAGCTGTCTCATCTGTCTGAGATGAGCCGTTCAGGGAACCAGGTGTCTGAGTACATCTCCACCACCTTCTTAGGTGAGCGAACATCCAATTCCGCTTCGGCTCTATATAGCGGGTTCCCTGCCTCCGTGTCGATTTCACCTGGGTATGTTCCTCAGACAAACAAAACGAGGTGGAGATCCCGTCGCCGACCCTGCGTGAGCGCGAGAAGCCTATGTGCCATATAAGTGGTGTGAAGAAGTTGACACACAGCTCCAGCCTGACCAGTAAGGCCCTGCCACGGTTTGGGATCAAGACAGAGCATGAGGACGCACTGGCCAGGGTACTGATCGGCTTCCTTAACACACAAAATGTCTTTATGCAAAATAAATAAATAAATAAATAGCCAGATGGTTTTGTTATATAACTGTTTATATATCTCTTCTCCAGGAGCTGGATGACTTGAATAAGTGGGGCCTTAATATATTTCGAGTGGCCGAGTTTTCCAATAACAGACCTCTGAGTTGCATCATGTTCGCCATCTTCCAGGTAGCTAATGAATGTCTGTGCTCTTCCGTAGGAATGGTTCCCTAATAACGTCCTAAAAGACGCATGTGCTGTTTTCTTGCTCTGTTCCAAGGAGCGCGATCTGTTGAAGACTTTTCGTATCCCCATGGATACCTTCGTCACCTACGTGATGACGCTAGAGGATCATTACCACGCCAATGTGGCCTACCACAACAGCCTGCATGCAGCCGACGTCACGCAGTCAACACACGTGCTGTTATCCACGCCAGCATTGGACGTAAGTGGGGGCCTTTCTGGCGTGGCCAGATCTCTGTACATGTGTATACGGTTGCACACGGCTCCTTTGCTGCCGCGAGTCACGTGACCAGATTCTGTTATGTCCATTCAAACAGGCTGTCTTCACTGATTTGGAAATTCTGGCTGCGTTGTTTGCTGCTGCCATCCATGATGTGGACCATCCTGGAGTTTCCAATCAGTTTCTTATTAATACCAGTAAGTACCCACAATATTTGTGCATTTACAGAGGGTTATTGTCATGATGGGACAGGTTTGGGTCTCTTAATTACATTGGAAGGAAATGCTATAGCATACAGAGACATTATACAGAGGAGGCATGGGCATTTAAGGTGTGTAAATATAGTGTATACAGAGTAGGGTTTGGTGCTTGGGAACGACCCGTCGCAATAAATCCATATTTCCAGTAGGACTGCCTGTTAATTCGGCTTTCTTTTGTCATTATTCTGTCACCTCACTGGCTCTTTTACCCGGCGCAGAGGAACTTTCCAAAGACGTTTGTTTTATCTTCGTGTTGCTAACTCGGGGGTTTCAGTTTAGCGCTAATGTATGATGTGTTAGCGGCTGGAGCAACCACTTAGAAGGTACCTAAGAAGGTAGCGGATGTTGGTAAGACATGTGACTGAGGTGAGAATTAATCATAAGACAGTTGTGTGGTTTATTTTTCCAAAATAAAACATTGTTCAGAGTCAGATAATAAATAAAACAGAAATCATGTAAGTTATGTATTCTTCCTGCGTGGCCCGGTACCGGTCCACGGCCCTGGGGGGTGGGGACCACTGATCAGTTCTTATAGGTAAACAGTCAAGATGTTTTCCTCTTTTAGGTACTAATTCACCATTGTTAAATGCTAAAAAAAAGTAAGTAATATTAGTGCATATTTTTTATTTTGAAATGAATATTTTTGGTGGTCTGGAACGCATTATCTGACTTTACATTATTCCTTATGGGGAAATACGTTTTGGCTTAAAAATATTTCAGTATCTGAGTCACATTTCTGGAACAAATTACATTTGTAATCCGAGGTATCACTGTACTGTAGACAGTTTAACACAATTTATCACACATACCATATTCTTCACAACCAGGTAGAGATACATAATCACGAGGGTATAGATTTGATAGCAGGACCACCTGCCTGATCTGCACTTTGCTGTGATTTGCAGACTCAGAGCTGGCTCTGATGTATAACGATGAGTCAGTTCTAGAAAACCATCACCTTGCTGTGGGTTTCAAGCTCCTCCATGAAGACAACTGTGACATTTTCCAGAACCTGACCAAGCGGCAGCGCCAGAGTCTGCGCAAGTTGGTTATCGATATGGTGAGGGAGTGCTGAGGCGATTTGTGTTTCAGTAGAATTCAATTAATATTTCTTATTATATATATATATATATATATATATATATATATATATAATGTCAGGGAGGGGCACGTTGGCTGAGTGGTTAGCACGTTCGCCTCACACCGCCAGGGTCCGGGTTCTATTCCCGTCTCGGTCATGTGTGTGTGGAGTTTGCATGTTCTCCCCATGCCTCAGGGGTTTTTTCTCCTGGTTCTCCGGTTTCCCCTCCGGTCCAAAAACATGCACGGTAGGTTGATTGGCACCTTGGAAAATTGTCCCTAGTGTATGAATGTGTGTGTGTGTGAATGTGAGTGTGTGTGTTCTGCGATGGGTTGGCATTCCATCCAGGGTGTATCCTGCCTTAATGCCCACAGACGCCTGAGATAGGCACAGGCTCCCAATGACCCGATGGAAGATTGGATAAAGCGGTAGAAGATGAATGAATGAATGAATATATATATATAATATTTATAATATTTTCCTTTGTATTCTAAGGTACTGGCAACCGACATGTCCAAGCACATGAGTTTGCTGGCGGATCTGAAGACCATGGTAGAGACGAAGAAAGTAACTAGCTCAGGAGTGCTACTGCTGGATCATTACACTGACCGCATACAGGTAACCCAAGCCTTTCTGAAGTGACTCTGCTTTAAACATGACCGAAGCCAACAGGGATATTGTTACCTGTATTATATCATATTTTCTCCTTATTTAGTATTTGATCACTCCCACCCATCTATTCTGTCCTCTCCCATGTCCTGTCTTGAATCATATCTTCTGTCAGGAAGCGTGTGCTGACAATTGTTCAGAACTCATAGGTCGTAATGGTAAATATGATTCCGAGAGAAAACGAGTGCGTGTGGACATGTTCGCTGCTCCAGATATTAAATAAAAGAGAGACGTGCATGTGGGGTTCAGCAGTGTGAGACAGGAAGGACAGTAGGTGGACCGGACATTTCACATTGCTGTGTGTCAGATGGTGTGAGCTGACTGTTGTTCAGAGAGATTATAAAACCTTGACATGGAGATATATCTCCGGGTCTCTACAGCTGTCTGAGCTTGTTGGGGTTGAGTTTCAGCTGGGGTGATGCTTTCCATGATAAGATGTCAACCAGACGTGAGATAGATGGATGGATGGATGGATGGATGGATGGATAGATAGATAGATAGATAGATAGATAGATAGATAGATAGATAGATAGATAGATAGATGGATGGATGGATGGGTAGATAGATAGATGGATGGATGTATAGATAGATGGATAGATAGATAGATAGATAGATAGATAGATAGATAGATAGATAGATAGATAGATAGATAGATAGATAGATAGATAGATCGATAGATAGATAGATAGATAGATGATACGATAGGATAGATAGATGGATAGAACGATAGATAGATAGATGGATGGATGGATGGATGGATGGATGGATGGATGGATAGAACAGATGGATGTATAGATAGGATAGATGGATGGATGGATGTATAGATGAGATAGATAGATAGATAGATAGATAGATAGATAGATGTATATTTAGATAGATAGATAGATAGATAGATGATGGCTGATAGATAGATAGATAGATAGATGATAGATGGATGATAGATGGGAGATAGATATGATTAGATAGAGATAGATAGGGAATTTTTTTAAGATTTAGAGAAATAAGATGGATGGATGGATGGCTGGAGATATGGATGGATGGAGATATAGGATAGCCTCGGATCGATCGATATCTGATTAGATAGATAGATAGATAATCGATAGATAGATAGATAGATAGATAGATAGATAGATAGATAGATAGATGGATGGATGGATGGATGGATGGATGGATAGATGGATAGATAGATGATGCTAGATAGCTCCATGGTAGATAGATAGATCGATAGATAGATAGATGATATACGAGGGATAGATAGATGGCGCTAGATAGATAGACTGGATGGATCGCCTAGCGATGGATGGATGGATGGATCTGGATGATATGCTGGATAGATGATAGATGGTAGATGATGATAAGATCAGATAGATGATGATAGATAGAGATGCAGATGGCTGATGATGATGCGGCTCGCTGGATGGATGCTATCATAGATATGAGCTATATGATGGATGATGCTGATGCTAGATGCTCGATGGGTAGATAGATAGATAGATAGATAGATAGATAGATAGATAGATAGATAGATAGATGGATGGATGGATGGATGGATGGATGGATGGATGGATGGATAGAACAGATGGATGTATAGATAGGATAGATGGATGGGTAGAGAGATAGATAGATAGATAGATAGATGATGGATGGATGGACAGATAGATAGATAGATAGATAAATAGATAGATAGATAGATAGATAGATAGATGATGATAGATAGATAGATAGATAGATAGATAGGATAGGATGGATGGATGGATAGATGATAGATAGATAGGACGGATAGATAGATAAATAGATAGATGATGGATGGATGGATGGATGGATGGATGGACGATGATAGATATAGATAGATAGATAGATAGATAGATAGATAGATGATAGATAGATGGAGGGATCAGATGGATGGATACATATACATATGTATATGTATATGTATATATGTGTGTGTGTGTTTGTGTGTGAGAGAAGTGCTTCTTATGAATAATCACAATAGCTTCTTATACCTTGAGGCCATTTATTTAAAATAAATAAATAAATAAACGAAGGAAACTCATTTTAAATGTGTATATATGCTTGTGTGTAGGTTCTGAGAAACATGGTGCACTGTGCTGACCTCAGCAACCCCACTAAGCCCCTGGCAGTATACCGGCAATGGACAGAGCGCATCATGGAGGAGTTTTTCCGGCAGGGAGACAAGGAGCGTGAGCGTGGGATGGAGATCAGCCCCATGTGTGATAAACACACTGCATCTGTAGAAAAGAGTCAGGTACATACACACACACACACACACACATACACAGATAAAACAGGAAATGTGTTAAAATCTAGGGATATAATAACTGAATATATGAATAAGTGAAAATAGGCGGTGCTATATACATTTTTTCTTCGAAAGCTTGGCAGAAGGTTTGCATGGATACTTTATTTGCATGTCCTGATATAAAAAAAAAACTCCCTGCGATGCACAAGGTTATAAAAAATCCTCACACGTTGATTTATAAGCAAGGCATGAGTTTATAAAGGCATAGAGCGGCATGTGAATGTCTGATTCATTTTGTAGCGCTGTCACTCCATGCAGGCAACACGTTTCGCAGCGGAAATCCTCCAGACATGAATGAAATTTCAGTTTAAAGACGAGCGGAGAAGAGTTTTCCCACGCAGGTGGACTATATTCTGTGCTGAAAGAGATCGGTGGTGGCAGGGGATCGTGTAGTTAGACAGCAGCTTATGGTGGTCATGTAGGGTGAAGAAGAAGGACTGATAAAAGAAGGAAGAAGGAAGAGTGTAGTGTGCAGTAAAGCATAAGAAGTAAGAGGTTGGGGGAAATGGAATTGGGATGGGCAGAGAGAGAGAGAGAGAGATGAGAAAAGTAGTATGGAGAAGGTCGTTAGGACTTGCATTGTGTGTTTGTGGATCTAGAGAAAGCGGTTCCAAGAGAAGAGTCGTGGTATTGTATGAGGGCGTCAGGTGTAGCAGCGAAGTACGGAAGTACGGGTGGTGCAGGACGTATAAAACGACAGACTGCTTCAAGGTGGAGGTTGGATTGCATCAAGGATCGGCACTGAGCCCGATCAGTGGTGTTGGTTGGCGGACGAGGTCGCACAGGAGTCTGCATGGAAAATGATGATATTGTAAACCATTTAACTACACTTTCGTTAAATATTAGCTATGCTATTTTATTGTGTGCTTGCTGAGCATTTCTAAACGTAGTAAAAAGAAATGCACCGCTCATGTCACAAATAAATCGCCACGCAACGGAAATGCTTCGGAATTGTGTGCTTCAATGAATAATAGGGGAGGTAATGTGGGAGGTGTGTAGCCCAGTGGTTAAGGTGTTGGACTTTGGACCAGAAGAACACGGGTTCAAACCCCACCACCATCAAGCTTCCACTAGTGGGCCCTTGAGCAAGGTCCTTAACCCTCAATTGCTCAGTTGTAAGTCGCTCTGGATAAGGGCGTCTGCCAAATGCTGTAAATTTAAATATGAAATGACATGCACATGCCGAGACGTACCGTACATCAAAGTCACCGAATTATTTTAATAATATACAATAATGGCTATAAATATGGCTAACGATTCATTTGGGTCGTAAAATTTTATGATATGTTGAACAGGGAGGTGTGTAACTCAGTGGTTAAGGCATTATTGACCTCTGGACCGGAAGCGCACGGGTTCAAAAGTCCTACCACCACCACTAAGCTGCCACTAGTGGGCCCTTGAGCAAGGCCCTTACCTTTCAATTGCTCAGTTGTAAGTCACTCTGGATAAGAGGCGTCTGCCAAATGCTGTAAATGTAAAAAAGGACCAAATCAACCCAAAATAAACACTCATTCGCTTTAAACCCATGTGTGAAGCAGGCTGATCCCCTGGGCAAGCAGTTCTCCCACTTTGCTAGCAAAAAAGGCGGTTTCCAGAGAGATACCCATCTGAGATTGGTTGGCTTTTTAAAGACGAGCCTTCAGGGACTCCTAGAGACGACGGAGATCCTGCGCCAAGTGCTTAAGGAATTGTGGTGGTTGTAAAAGTTTTGTCCATTTCAGAAATTTACTGAAATGCTCATTTTTGTTTCGCATTTGTCGATTCGGATCCAGAAAATATCGACCCGTTCAAATAAAATCTAGCAGGCATGTAAGACCACTGAATTACCAGCTCTCCTTTTTCACAAGTGCCTTCAAGGCTGCTGGGATACGGTAAACAAGTCTCCCAACATGTAGTGCTGGGGGTAATGAATTTAATACCATTTCCTCCGAGATCATTAAGTCCGAGCTGCTCCTTATTAAGTAATCAGGAGATAAGCAGAAATAGGGGCACGGTGGATTAGTGGTTAGCACGTTCGCCTCACACCTCCAGGGTCCGGGTTCGATTCCCGTCTCGGCCATGTGTGTGTGGAGTTTGCATGTTCTCCCCGTGCCTCAGGGGGTTTTTCTCCGGGTTCTCTGGTTTCCCACCGGTCCAAAAACATGCACGGTAGGTTGATTGGCACCTTGGAAAATTGTCCCTAGTGTATGAATGTGTGTGTGTGTGTGTGTGTGGTGTGTGTTCTGCGATGGGTTGGCATTCCATCCAGGGTGTATCCTGCCTTAATGCCCATAGATGCCTGAGATAGACACAGACTCCCCGTGACCCGAGGGAAGATCGGATAAAGCGATAGAAGATGAATGAATGAGATTAGCAGAGTATTAAAAAAAAGAATAAAAGCAAAATAAAATAAAAATAATAAATTCAAATAGAAAATATAGTCAATAAAAATGGCTTAATATTGGCAAGAGTAATTGAAGAGTGTTGGTATGGGTGAAATTTTTTTTTGGCTTGATTTTCTTTCATTTTAATATTCCATTAAAAGATTTGTTCCTATTGTTTATGGCAAGAAATGATTTCTCCCGCTTTCCACTGATTTTGGTCAGATATCAGACGCTCTTGTTTACCTACAGTAAGCTTAAATCCTTAGCAACCAATGTAATCATTCCGTACTACGTAAATCATATCCGTACTACAGGGTTAGTTGCACCATTTTCATTTTCATCTTCCCTCGGGTCACGGGGAGTCTGTGCCTATCTCAGGCATCTATGGGCATTAAGGCAGGATACACCCTGGATGGAATGCCAGCCAATCACAGGACACACACACTCACACACACACACTCACATTCATCACTAGGGACAACATTTTCCAAGGTGCCAATCAACCTACCGTGCATGTTTTTGGACCGGGAGGAAACCGGAAACCGGAGAGACCACCGGGAGAAACCCGGAGAAAAACCCCCTGAGGCACGGGGAGAACATGCAAACTCCACACACACATGGCCGAGACGGGAATCGAACCCGGACCCTGGCGGTGTGAGGCGAACGTGCTAACCACTAAGCCACCGTGCTAAGGCCATTTTGAAAAGGAAAATTTTATTCTACACAATTTTATTTAATTTTTCTCGATTTTTGTTTTCATGAAAGTGAAATATCCGTGAAACAGTTTAGTGTGACCTCTGAGCGGATGTCAGAACGGGAATTTAAGGTGTTTTCTGACAGCTTCATTGTCTCCCCCTGAACCTGGAAATGGAAACAGGAGTATAAATAAAGCTACCCATCAATAAGCGCGTTTTTCCGTCACCCTTCAAAATGCAACAATTTAAATAGCGAATTGAGAAGACGCTTAATGGAAACGCGTCAAAGTCGCAAAAACACACATGGCTAGCAAAAAAAAAAAAACATTTTATGCAATGCGAAAAGGAATAATTCGCAGAAACAGTTTTTTCACATTTCCAGGTCACATGATCTACCTTGCCTTAAATTACATTTACATTTATGGTATTTGGCAGACGCCCTTAAGGGCCTTGCTCAAGAGCCCACTAGTGGTAGCTTGGTGGTTGTGGGGTTTGAACCTGCGACCTTCTGGTCCAGAGACCAAGACCTTACCACTAAGGTAAGGGCCACTTGGCGTGATGCTGTAGGTGCTACAAGAGGCGCTATTGCTATTGGAAATTCGGAATCCACAGGTCCTCCAGGAAATCGCGCACTATTGCCTATAGGGGCATCGCCTCGCCATTAATGCTTGTATAACGCGCATATTATTTACAAATAAAAGCCGCTAATGTGTATAAGTAAACCTGCCGATATCTGTCTTATCGTGAGAGGACGATATATGGTCATATATGATATGGTTAATGGAAACACTGTCATTTCTCAACGTTATTTTTATCGACATTTAGAAAATATCGCAAAAGTTTTGCGCAAAATTGTACTGGAAACGCATCTAATACAGGTTTTGAAATCATTTTTGAATCATTTAAGCCCCTAATATAACCCCATTTTAAGAAGAATTGATGTGCTATTTGTACTTATGATCACCTGATCAGACCCAGGGCAAGAACCTCATACCCTTTCCTTTTCATCTCTCATAGGTGGGCTTTATTGATTACATTGTGCACCCTCTGTGGGAGACGTGGGGCGACCTAGTACACCCGGACGCTCAGGAAATCCTGGACACCCTCGAGGACAACCGGGACTGGTACCAGAGCACCATTCCCCAGAGTCCCTCGCCCCCGCCGATCACAGACCATGAGCTCGACTCCTGCACGGACAAGTTTCAATTTCAGCTCACCTTGGAAGGTGAGCCAGCTCAGGAGGCCGGGCCCAACCACAATCATATAGATGGCATTGAACAGGAGGTGCCAAACGAGCTGAAGGAAGGCGAGAATCCCGGCGGAGGACAGCAGGAGGAGGACGGCGGCGGCGGCGGCGAGGAGGTTGTGGAGGTAGAGAGGGGCGGGAGGAGGCGACTGCAGGTTCAGTCGGTGGTGGAGGAAGAAGACGAGGAAAGACATTCCGACGGGAGTCCCATAGAGGAAGCAGAAGACGAAGAGGAGTCGTCCTTCTCCCCCGGTGACGACACGTGAGGCTCCGTCAGGAATGGTCCCTGGTGGTCCCGCGAGAACTTTTTGCTTTCTTCTACCTTACCTTCTACTTCACCACAAGCAAAATAATATTCCTGCACCAAGTCAATAAAAGGTTTTCGTTTTATTTATTTATTTAGATTATTTTTTTCGAATAAAGGGAAGACAATAATATTATCTGAGAAGTAATTCACACAGCAACTGTAGAATTGGATCGGGTGCTGGGGCCCCTTTCTAGCAGAATGTAAGAGTTTGCATGGAGGTCAATACAGGTTTTTTTTTGTTTGTTTGTTTTTGTTTGCTTTTTTTGTTTTCAAATGGGCCGTTTACACCATGTAGCACTCTGGAATTCGTTTTCGATTAGAACCTAATACAATACGTGTATTTATACCGACATATAGATGCACACATGCCTACCCATACATTCACAATAATTAAAAAAAAGCATTTCAGTTCAATATAAATAAATAAATAAATAACTATGTGCACACACTTGGGGGAGCTAAGAAGCGATTTGGGGGTCTCTTGGAAAAAGCCATCTTTAAAGGAACACACCGATTACTTTCCATCTCAGTAGATGTCTCGATGCTCAAGAAACCGAGACGCCGGAATCCTCGGAAGTTGATGCGATTAGTCCCGATCAGACTTGACTTATTTTCCATTTATGTCGGAAAGAAACTCATAAGGACACCTGCTGCTTTGGCTGGGAAGCCCTGGATGGGTGCGTCTTCAAGTCCAAGTGGTACAAGACTGGACCTGTGATGCAGGTCTGGGCCCCTCCCCTCGCCCGCCCCCCCCCTTCCCCCCCCCCCCCACACCGCCGTTTTATTCCCTTTACCAGGAGTGCTACCGGTGCGAGATGGCCACGTGCCTTTCTGAACCATCAGCTCCTGTCATGGAGCTGCCGTGAAGCAATGCATCGTGGGATAGTAGTCTAGTTTTGTCTTCATTTCTTAATTGTTGCCTGTTTGAGTCTCTCTCTTTCGTTGTCAGTCTCTCTCTCTCTATCTCTCTCTCTCTCTTACACACACATTGTTGTGCGTGTTGGAAGCCTTTCTGTTACCGTGTCGAAAAACCTCATTTGTAAAGGTAAGGTCTTCCTTGGTTGCTTCCGTTCTCGTCGGACATTTTTGGGGTGGGGGTGGTGGGTGGGAAGGGGGGGGGTTGTGGGGCTGAATTAAGGAACGAGCCACGGGCGGTTTGCTCGTGGTGTATCGTCTCCTGTCACGTTTTAATGCAAACAAGGATAGTCACTTTTTTGAGAAAAAAAAGCCATGTTATTCTTCGGAATTTATGATTTATTTTTTATTTTGAACCTTCTTTTTTTTCGATATCGCATTTTCAGGACGGTTCCTGTGAGACGGGCGGAAATCACAGAATCCTTTCCAATAGCAGCACAGATTCACTTTTTCATCCGCTCGTAGAATGCAGCCATTGCTCCATCGCAGCCAATAATGAGTTTCCATTTATTTTTTCGGCTTACCAAAGGAACGGGTGGTGGTACCTAATAACCTTGGCCGAGGGGTGCGCCGGATTGGTGGATTGGTGGACGGTTGCAACTTTGAACCCGGTGGACCTGAGCACAGGGAGTCACGTGCAGCCATTATTTGACGTTTTTATGCCTTAACACTGCAGGGTTTTTTTTGTTTTGTTTTTCTTTTTATTATACGTGGCACTATGCTGACTGTCCTGAGGCTCTAGAGAGATCCCAGCAAATGTGTTTTGTCCTGTACACCTTCAAGATGTGTTTTGTCTGCACTAATATCCATCGAATAGCCCGTATCTATTGGAATACATCCATCTTCTCACTAATGGCAATGAGAATGGATCACTGTTGTTGTTGTTGTTTTTTTTTTGTTTGTTTGTTTACAGGGTCTTTTAAATCTAGGTTGCACGTTCGCCTGCATCAAAATAATGGGTTGTCTGTGACTCTGAATGTATGAGCTGACTGGGGAATTGTGGGTCTTTTGTGAGGGGGGAAAAAACCATCCCTTCTATGGATGTGGTGATAAGCTGGTTCCTGCTGGTCAGTACCCGAGCTTCAAGTGTGTGCCTGTCGCAACCGGACTTTGAGGTTACACCGATATAATAACGGTATCGAAATGGCCGCATCTTCGGTACCTCGACGGGTGGTTCGTATCAGTCGGACGTTTAATCGGCATCTTTAACCGGATTTTAGACCCGTAACCCCAAGGGCGGTCGATCTGTTGTATGAACCCGACGACATCCCTACATACATTTACCCTCCGAGAAAATGCTTCTGTTTGTGGCTTTTTTAAATTTTTTTTTTTTTTTTATTATTGTTGTTGTTGTTGTTGATGTTGTTGTTGTTGATGAGGCAAGCTCTTAAGCAAACAAATACTTCTTGCCATTTTAACACAATACTGTAGCAATCGTTTTTTTTTATAAAGAATTGAATTACTCGCTGCCATTCTTTTTGAATATCAAAAAGGAAACGTTTGTTCTTTTCCCTCTTTTCTTTTTTCTTTTTTTGGTTGTTTTTTTTTCGGACAGTCTGTGTACAGTTTTTATTTTTGTATCATGCTGGTCGGTGATTGTGATTTCCAGGAAACGATTATAAATATTAGACTTATCACTGCTTATTTTGTATATATTGTAATGTCAGTCTGTACATTTAAAAACAAAAACAAAAACAAAAACACTCCGAATTTCTCATTGTCACTGACAGCTTATTATATTTAGTTGTAATAAATTGTACATGGACGGTTGAAATTTGCAGGAAAAAAAAACACTATTTTTTTTCCTGACATTTTTTTTTTTTTAATTATTATTATTATTAGGAATCGCACAACTGTTTTATATTTGAGTTTCGTTTAAGGGCAGCCTAATCATTTGTGAAATCTTTAAAACCTGCACTTTATTTTGGATTGTGGGCTGGTTAGTCTAGGTTAAACAGTGTATAGATTTATTGGGGTTTTTTTTTGTTAATGGAATTACAATAAGACTTGCACCAGGGAAGCACTACTCATGGCTTGATCCCAAACTTTTCGACCATGCCGACTTTCTCTCCCTGCGACCTGACAAAAAAACAAACAAAAAAACAAACAAACAAACAAAAAAACAATACAATAAAGTACTCTGCAGTAATAATTCCCATTGCAGAGGCTGGTTGTCATGAGATTCACAATAGTTTGACTGATTGTGTGAAAGTCTGTAAGGGGATGATTTAAGAGATAATTCTTGTGGCTGTAAAGGGTAGTAAAGGGTTTATATGAACTTTACTTCTCATGAGAATCCTTTACGGAATGACTCTCTGGGCTTTAAACAATATGTTAATTGTTAATAAATGATGATCATATAAAAAGAAAAAAAACACACACATACACACACACACACACACAACAAAATGATTGTAATATTTGTAAATGATGTTGCTGTAATGTGTATAATGTGTCCAAGTTATTTTATATTATATTATTTTTATGAAAGTTTGTCCTCCGAGAAAAACCGAGGTGTCATTTTGTGAATAAAATGCATTTAATAAGCAAATGACTATATATATATATATATATATAGATATATATATATATATATATATATATATATATAGATAGATAGATAGATATAGATATAATATATATATATGAAACAAATATATATAAAAATATATATCAGTATATTTTTCTTTTGTTTCACTGTTCAGTACTGTAAAGTGTGTTCAAAATACAAATAAAGGATGATTTTTAACAAACACGGTTCCAGAGCAGAAACGTACACTTGGGCCATTTGTATTTATTTCTGTTGTTACATCCTCCGTGAATGGGTCAATGGGACTCCATATATATTTAGAGAACACACATGCCTACTGACAAGGGCTTCGTTTTGATATAATGATATAATAATAAACCATCCTGTAGAGCAAGGGGTCAATTCTATGGACACGTTTAAATATAAAAACGAAATAATATATAAGAAAGTTTTATACAACAATCTTGTACGTGACTGGAGTCGGCTTCAAGTGAATAGTCTGTGTGTAAAGTCAAAAACCAAACCATTAAGTCCTAAGAGACCGATGTGAACCAAAACTACAGGGTAGGATTCAAAAGTAATGAGCCTTTGTTGAAAAAGACAAATTTATTGAGCAAATCGGTACAAATAATTAATAGTCTTCAAAATAGGCACCTCCTGCATCAATACACTTTTGTAGGCGTCTTTTCCATGACTCGAAGGCGTCCACGTAGGTCTGTTCCGGGACGGCTGCAAGGGCTGCCTTGACATTTGCTTGGATGTCCTCGATCCAACGAGATCCTCCACTACGAGTTTGTCCCGCCCGGACAGACTGTGAATGCTGCTTACTACTTGGAAGTCCTGAGAAGGCTTGGAAAATTGTCCCTAGTGTGTGAGTGTGTGTGTGTGTGTGTGTGTGCTCTGTGATGGGTTGGCATTCCATCCAGGGTGTATCCTGCCTTAAAGCCCATAGACGCCTGAGATAGGCACAGGCTCCCCGTGACCCGAGGGAAGATCGGATAAAGCGGTAGAAGATGAATGAATGAATTAATAATAATAATGGGGCACGGTGGTTTAGTGGTTAGCACGTAGGCCTCACACCTCCAGAGTTGGTGGTTCGAGTCCTGCCTATGCCATGTGGCTGTATGTGTGTGTGTGTGGCGTTTGCATGTTCTCCTTGTGCCTCAGGCCCGGTTTTTCTCTGGGTTCTCTAGTTTCCCCCATCCAAAAACATGCACGACAGATTGTCCCTAGTGTGTGTTGCAATGGGTTGGCACCCCATACAGGGTGTATCCTGCCTTGACGCCCCAAGACGCCTGAGATAGGCACATGCTTCCGGGGAACCGAGAGAAGATCGGATAAAGTGGTAGAAGATGAATGAATGAATGAATGAGTATTATTATTATTATTGCTCAAATTATTATGTGGATTATGTGCTGCTATGTTTATTGTCCAAGTTGCTAGCAGTCATGCTTCGTATCATTAACATTACTCTGCATTCTGAAGGAGGAGCCACTTCTCAAGTAGGAATTTGACAAGAGTCAGGAATAAACCTCTCTCTCTTTCTCTCTCTCTCTCTCTCTCTCTCTCTATATATATATATATATGTTTAATTTGTCTCAGTCTGATTGTCTCTCCTTGTTTTTCTCTCTATAAGTGTTACTGTCTCTTTCCTTTCTTTTTTCATTGTCACTTTCTCTCTCTCTCTCTCTCTCTCTCTCTCTCTCTCTATCTATATATATATATATATATATATATGTTTAATTTGTCTCAGTCTGATTGTCTCTCCTTGTTTTTCTCTCTATAAGTGTTACTGTCTCTTTCCTTTCTTTTTTCATTGTCACTTTCTCTCTCTCTCTCTCTCTCTCTCTCTCTCTCTCTCTCTCTCTCTCTCCGACTCTCTCACTTCATTTATATCTGTCTGTACATTTGTATCGCCTAATCAAGTACAAAAAAATAACAATGAACAAAAACTAATGTAAGAAATAAACTAAAAATGAAATCCTAGTACGTAAAATCAATAATAAATATTTATGCACAATGTGTACATATATTAAGAAATGACATGAAGACCTCTCTCTCCTCTCCTCCTCTCCCATTATTCCCCTCTTCCCGCCTTCTATTTCTCCGTCCACCAATCAGAACAGAACACCGCACGGCATGTCACGTCACGGCACGGCAGCGCCTGTAATCCGCTCGTCCTGGAAGTCGGTAAATGAATGATAATCTCGGGTGGTTGTTTTTTTTTGTGCATATTTAGTGCAACATTCCGGCTTCTGCAAAACCGTGAGTGGGATCATTCCGTAGTATTTTCTTATTTATATAACAATATTTGTAGATTTTTATGATTCTAAGACCAGACCTGTGTTTTTACTTCCTGCGTTACCTTTGCTAGCAGCAGGAGTTTAGCTAGCTCTTTATAAGCTTTATAATTCATGAACCGAACACAAAAGTGATTCATTTGATACATTGACTCATTAATTCATATGACGTTTTGTTTATTTGTGTGGTTGATAAAGTGATAAAGCTAAGATTATAGTTACAGTATAATCCGATTTAAATGTTATTGTTATTTATTCTAGGATATTCTCGGTCTTTACGTCTTGTAAACACGAGTATATCATGAGCGCCACACATTTACTCCTGATGATGTGCCTGGGCCTGGCTGTGGGATCAACTGCTGCCGTGGAGGTCCAGAGGCCTCGTGGGGTCCCGCTGTCCAGTAAGAGAACCGGACAAGATATATATATATATATATATATATATATATATATATATATATATATATAGATATATATATATATATATATATATGATATGATGCATTTGGCAGACGCCCTTATCCAGAGCGACTTGCAATTGAGGGTTAAGGGCCTTGCTCAAGGGCCCAGGTTGTGTGGTTTGAACCTGCGATCTTCTGGTCCAGAGGCCAACACCTTACCACTAAACCACCACCTCCTCATTTCAGGGGATAGTACATAGTACATAGATCAGGCTCCGAATGTCATGTCATTCTCATAGGAGTTATGTAACCTGATCGTTTGCATTTAAAATATTGCTAAATATAATTCGAATAGGAATTTGATGGAAAATAGTTGGTCACGATGCATGTCATTACTTTACCAATGATCATACAATAGTGAAACTACATTTACTGTATCCGAACCATGACATTTACACATTGAAGAATCATCTTTTTAAGGAAAGACACCTAATACTGGCCTGCAGACGTTTTCCCATGTGCTAACTTTGTGTCTTAGTGACTGATCAATTACTGTTAATTCTGTAAACTTCCATTATATATTTACAAACCAAATGAAGAGGTCTTTCAGAAGGCCCTCGGGAGAAAAACCTGCCCAACAGCAGGGCACAAGTGCCCTAACTCCACCATAATGATTTACGTTATCCACTAATTTCACAAGTTCTTGTGTACTCCTCCTAAATTGAACCATTTACTATGACGTCTCGTTTACCTCCATACCATTCTAATTTACATGTTCCAAAATATCCCCTGACCGTACAGATCTCTGACCCCATCCCTAGTTATTGACCTTTCTTGCAAAAATACCTGTTTGGCCCCATTGTTGTACATTGTTGTGTCGCAGCAATGTTTGTACAAAAGGTGATATTCAATCTTGTATACAAGGTGGTAGCTGAGTGGTTAAAAGCATTGCCCTCTGGACTGGAAGATTGCAGGTTCAAATCTCACCCCCAAGCTGCCACTAGTGGGTCCTTGAGCAAGGCCCTTAACCCTTAGTTATACGTCTCTCTGGATAAGCGTGTCTGCCAAATGTAAAAATGTGTTAAAATGAGTTTAAAGAAAGTGTAACATGACGTCATGATTTTTTTGCGGGGGAAACAATGCTGCTCATGTGTTTAGCTGCAATCTCAGCACAGATGTTATTTACTGATTATAAAGGTGGTTGCTAGCTTTTGTTTGTTTGTGTTAATTGTAATAAGTCGAGTGATATAGACTTATGCAGAGAGATTTATAAATAAAGGTTATAGGGTTAAGGGCCTTGCTCTAAGGGTTTAAAGAATCAAATCAGCAGGTGGTAGCTTGGTGTTTAACGTTCCTACTGTGTAGCCAACTGGACAACCCATTTATGCTTTAATTTCCACAGAACGTATTTTCTATGATGAGAACCGCCCGTTCACGTGCCTGGACGGCTCCGGTACCGTTCCTTTCGACAGAGTGAATGACGACTACTGTGACTGTAAAGACGGCTCTGATGAACCAGGTAAAACCGAACGACTCGCTCTGAGTGAGAATTAAATTGTTTAAGCAAAGTTCAGTGAACTCGGGCCAATCAGTGAAGATTTGAATATGAATCATGTTGTGGCTTACTTCATTTGTGCATTTTGAAAACAAGCCTGTTTTAGTCTTAAATGCTTTGCGCATTATGGATACAGCAATTGCTGCTTAAGGTTTTTATACATTAGTGTTGTCTGAATATCAATTTTGACTTCAGTACGATATCTAGATTAAATATCACAATACCAATAACAAATGAATACCATGGCAAAAACAGAAGTAGAATAAAAAAACTTGGCATTAATTTATTAATAAACATTCAGTGTTTGTAGTCTGCTGAAACAAAGTAGAGCTGGTTCAACTACAAATAAATATAAGTAATTGTAATTTTGAATTATTCGCAAACATTCAAGCTTTCAGATTCATCATCAATAAAGTCCGTGTGCCTTTGGGGGGGGGGGGGGGGGGGGGGGGGGGGGGGGGGGGGGGGGGGGGGGGGGGGGGGGGGGGGGGGGGGGGTGGGGGGGGGGGGGGGGGTGGGGGGGGGGGGGGGGGGGGGGGGGGGGGGGGTGGGGGGGGGGGGGGGGGGGGGGGCTGGAATGGGCATACACTGCGCCCTGTAGTCAACACTCGGTATATATATAGATAGATAGATAGATAGACAGGTGTGTGTGTGTGTGTGTGTGTAAGTAAGTAATGCATACCCAGGGGTAGTTTTCATCATGTACATTTACCTGACATCTAGGTACTGCTGCCTGTCCCAATGGAGTCTTCCACTGCACTAATGCCGGATACCGACCCACCTCCATCCCATCCTCCCGCATTAATGACGGCATATGTGGTGAGAGCCTCCACCTCACCCTCGTGTGTATATATATATATATATATATATATATATATATATATAACTTTAAACACCATCTTACAGCTTACAGACACACCAACATCAGTTCAGATCTGCAACTGCAATCCACCGTACTTCTTAAACTATAGTAACCACTCCCAGCCTTTGTTGTTTATTATTATTCTTATTATGATTATTATTACTACATAATGTAGTCATCTATTCAATGAGTCAATCATTTCCATGTACTGTAATATCATTATGGCGATGACCAGTGTGTCCAAGAATACAAGAAACATATCTATATATGTTTTGCTTCAAAGATTGCTGTGACACGACCGACGAGTACAACA
>JACRUU010000007.1:11521536-11546536 GCA_030449085.1 Kryptopterus vitreolus
ACAAATTTGATCAGCGCAATTTGCTATCATCGAATGTCACTGTTCTCTCTATAGATATATCTACAGACTCTGTCCTTTTAATCGTGTTTCCCAGAAGCCCAAGTATGGAGGCTCAGAAACTAATCTAGGGTAAGAATGTCCTACTATGATGTAACGAATATTCAGTGCTCTTAGGAAATGGTCATAGATATGATTGCTTATTGATGTATTTTGCTGTGTGTGTGTGTGCATGCATAGTTCGTGGGGAACCTGGGCAGGGTCTGAGGACAATAAGTACCTTGTGATGAAGTATGAGCATGGCACAGGGTGCTGGCAGGGCCCGAACAGGTCCACCACAGTAAGTCATTGTCTCCCACTGTGCTTTTCTGTTTTGCTTATTAAACATGGTACATCAGAATATCACTTGTTGAATGTGGTCTTGGGTAGGATTATTATTATTATTGTTTGTTTGGAAATCCGTTAACGGTGTATTTCTTTGTCTTTAGGTAAAGATGACATGTGGTAAAGAGACGACAGTTACATCCACCTCCGAGCCGAGCCGCTGCGAGTACCTGATGGAGTTCACCACGCCTGCTGTGTGCCAGGAACCTTCGGTTGTCGACCCTACCGCGCCTGGGCATGACGAGTTCTAATAGCCTGCATCTCCAGCAGTGAGTTTAATTCCTAGCGAACCCGCTTTTGAGTTCGAGTAGCATTTTATTATAAGCAACAGTGGGCTGTACACCAACAATGATTCATGCACGCCGGTTACAGAGGGCTCGCAGACTGATTTTGATGGCGTGAGCTGTTTCATAATGCATATAATGTATGCAAAGAAAATAGCAACGACGGGGTGTTGTGAATGATGCCAGGTGGAGGTCAGCAGGAGCAGAAAGGGAACATTAGGCTTTTAGTATAGAACTAGAATTGTATACAAACCATGTACTGAAAAACCATTAACTTGCAAAGGAAGTAACCTGCTGATGTTGTAACGCGCTGTAGACTGACCGAATTATACCCAATTTTGGCGCCATTCAAAAAAGCATCACAATAAACATCACATCGCAATAATTTTACACATATAAAGTACATTTATATGCATTATGACAACAATACACAAGTTTGTCCAGATAGAATAGAATAGACTTTATATGTCACATATACATTACAGCACAGTGAAATTCTTTCTTCGCATATCCCAGCTTGTTGTTGGTAGGTGGGGTCAGAGCTCAGGGTCAGCCATGATACGGCGCCCCTGGAGCACAGAGGGTTAAGGGTCTTGCTCAAGGACCCAAGGGCGGCAGCTTGGCCATACCGGGGCTCGAACCCGGATCGTCCGATCATCAGCCCAGCACCTTGGCCACTGAGCTACCCCCTCCTAGATGCAGTCAGCACTACAGTAGCTGTGTGTGTGTGTGTGTGTGTGTGTGTGTGTGTGTGTGTGTGTGTGTGTGTGTGTGTGTGTGTGTGTGTGTGTGTGTGTGTGTGTGTGTGTGTGTGTGTGTGGTGTGTGTGTTTGTATGTATGTGTGTATGTATGTATGTATATATATATACATACACACACACACACACACACACACACACACACACACACACACACACACACACACACACACACACGCGCGCGCATACATACATACACTTTTTTTTTTTTTTTTTTTTTTTTTTTTTTTTTTTTTTTTTTTTTTTTAGGAATGGTACTTGACTGTAGTTCTGAGTGTTGGAATATAGGGGGCAGTGTGCACATTGTGTGCCTGCCGAATACTTTCCCCCATAATTTATAGTCCGCAAAGTATCGATTTCCTTGGTATCGTGATTATTTAATATTTGTATTGTATTGAAGCCTCATTTTATATATTTATATAATATATATATTTATATATGGAGAACAATTTGAATTCAATGTAATTCCCATATTGGCCTGATAGATATGGAATATAGAACTGGTCCAGTTTCAACACTAATTAAATAAAAACACTCATGTTTGGGGTCTAAAACAAAGTTGTGTTTATTTTATATTTATATATATATATATATATATATATTATATATATATATATATATATATATATATATATATATATACACATTTTTTTGTATACACATATTTAAATACATGTATAAGGCACATCACTCGTGTCTTGATGAGTGTAGTCACACTTTGACATTACCATGATATTTTGTCTTTTTGCTCAACAACAATAGGAGAGTTTATGTGTCACCCCAGTACATCATATCTAAGTGACTTTAATGGTCTAACACAATTGTTTTATCTTTTAACGCAATTATTGCCTTGCTCAAAAATCTAAGTCTAGGTAGTTTTAGGTTTTTGGGGTGGCAAAAATTGTGACAGTTAAGTAGTAGCTATTCATTTCTGTGTGTGTGTGTGTGTGTGTGTGTGTTCTCAGAATCAAGACTTTTATATATTAATCATTTTTCTTTGTATTTATATGGATTATAAATATCTAGATTTGTAAATAGTTATTAACTGTTTTCCTTTTCTCAGTTTTCAGGTCGCACCGTGGAGAATGTGTGTGTGTGCTCCACTGTCAGCACTGTCAGCAGATCAGCACTGTCTGACCCGTCTCTGCTCAATGTTTCAACTAGTCAAAGTGTGTTTTTCTTCTCTGATTTATCTTTAAGGGTGGTTTTTTTTTGTACTGAAATTAGATTCTGCTCACATTCCATCACAAATAAAATCATGTTTTAATTCATGGCCCATCTGTGGTTTTTCTAGTTTGCACACACACACACACACACACACAAACACACACACGCGGTGTCAGAAATCCGGCAACACAGGGAAAATGACCAAGACGCTATGGTTCGCAACTTTTATTTTATTTTTTTTCTGGCATGTAAAGTACAAATAATTAAATAATTCCATGAAAAAGTCCTCAAGCGTTTTTCAGCTGTATTCCCAGTAATAAATATCCTAAACTAAACAGAAAGATATATTTAAATTTTTTTTCCTTTGTTACATCGTTGGTTTGTTTGGTTTGTGTTTGGAACTCATGAGATTTTGTCCTTTTTTTTTTCTTTTTTTTTTTTCCTCGCCCTCGACCCGTGACGTCGGAGGCTTCTGTGGTTAATCCGTTTGTGTTTCTGTATTATTGTACCATGAGAAATGGTGTAAGAACATTGCTAAGTAACTCTGCATCCCTTTCTAAAATTAATCGATACAAAAATACAATTGGTTGAGAAACAGAGGAACCACTGACCCCCTCCCTCCCCACACACACACACACACACACACACACACACCCCATCACCACCACCACCACCACCACCATTACCCTCCCATCACTGCCTGCTCCTGGAGTTATGAATAAAGGCTTCAGCGTCTCAATAATCTTGACAGGAGAGCTTCTAAAACGAGTCTGCTCACACACAGCTGCAATAACTATCGCTCTTCTCCATCCGCCTCTTCTACATGTTTTTTTTTCTTTTCTTCTTTTTTTAATCTTTTCCACCACTCCCTCTCTCCCTTTCGCTGGGGGTCTGAACGTGGCCGGATAAAACAAGACTGTGATTAGATCAAATAATTAAAAAGGTTTTCATTGAACAAGACAAACAGAACACAGGCAGTAAAGGCATAACATCTAGAACACAGCATGTATGTTTACACGTTCAGTTAGTTTAATATAGCAGTGCATTCTTTGCCTATGGAGAACTTTTTTTTTTGCTTTTTTTTTTAACCAAATGGTAATTCTAAAGCTGTTTATTTATTTATTTTTTAATTCTATTTGTTCCCTTTTAGAAAGAAAGGAAAACACAAAGAAAAGAAAAAAAAAACAAATGGAAAAACCAAACGGAAAACGAAAAAACAAAAATAAAACAAAATAGTGTATCCACATTTGGCAAAATTAAAGTCCTTTTCAACTTGCAAATATGAAATAAACCATAAATATACACAAAACATACTTTTATACGAGGCAATAATAATAATAATCATAATAATGAGAATAAATAGTTTTTAAGTTAACAATAAGTTAAAACTACAAGCTTAAAGTCGCCCAAATAATACAAGTTCGTTGGCGCTATATTGAAAAAAATTATTTTTTTTTGTTTGTTTTTTTTTCCCGTTTTAAATTATTTATGTTGCAACGAAAGCTACCACAGACTTTTACGAACACAACTGAGCACAGTTTGATTGAAATCAAAAAATCTAACTAATTCTAAAACCTGCATACACTGTAGGAACAGCAACTAATTTTTTTCTTTTTTAAATAATGGAAAAAAATAAATAAATAAAGAACAAAAAATCTAATAAATCGTACCCAATAAGCAACCGAAAGAAATATTCCAACCCATGTATGTTCTATATGGCAACGTCAACGACACAAATACGCTAAGTTTAACATGTGAGTCTGATATGTGGAAGAAATCAATCATGTACAGGAAATTTAAAAAAAAAAAAAAGAAAAAAAAAAACGATAGTTTGAAATTCGACGTGGGCTAAAACTGATGAGATATTAGACAAGTTGTTCCTTTCACCATCTTCGAGAATTGCTCTTTAATTTTTTTGTTCCACATTCTGGCTGTTTACTTTACCATACATAGTCAGAGCACTAAATTTGGGGGTGGGAGTCGGGGGTTGGTTGGGGGGAAGGGAAGGGCTTGGGGTTTTGGGGGGGGGGGGGGGTTGTCTACGGAAGGGATAATGAACGTAATCAGAGATCAGAGCTCTTGGTGTTTTCGTTTGATTCCATTTATGAATCGGTTAACACTTATTTATTTGTCTTTCTTTCTTGCTTTCTTTCTCTCTCTCTCTCTCGCTCGTTGTTTTTGATCCTATTCTGCAAACCACTTCAATGTGATGTTTAATTTCTTTTTTTTTAAAAATATATATATCTTTTGTTCTCAGTCAATATAAAAACGAAGCACATTGCACTTACTGTTCCATAGGAAAGTTTTTTTGTCTTTTTTTTTGTCTTTTTTTTCTTTTTCTCAACGATTTCTTATTGTACTTTGTTGCTCAAGCGGTGCAGTGTGTGTGTGTGTGTGTGTGTGTGTGTGTGTGTTGTGTGTGATTCCGCCATCGTCTCGGGCTCTCTACTGTATTATACTCTATTTTATAAGGGGGGGGGGATGTTGGAGTAGAAGGAGTAGGAGGAGGAGGAGTTATCTCTGGTTTCATTAATGTGGGTGGGTTTTCGAGCGAATCCACACTGGGGTTCTGGGCTCGTTAAGGGCTCTTTGTTTTTTTGTTTGTCTTTTTTTCTGCAGCAAAACCATTTCTGGCTATTTCCTCCCAAGATCGTTATAAAGAGACACAAAAAATAAGTTTGCCCTGTTTTTGCCCTTCACCTCCAAATGTGGAGGGCAGATGAAAAACTTGGTAAGGCAGGTTACGCATTATTCCACGGTATTCCGTGTCGATTGGGCAAAACTGGCCAGGATTTGTTTGCTCGTGCACCTTTAATGCAAAATAAATAATAATAATAATAATAATTTATATAAAAAAAAGCCTTGAGATGTGATTTGAGGGATATTTCAGTGCGAGAATAAACAGTAAGATGTAATGATACCTGGATATGCATAAAGGTATGATATGGTGCTTTCGCCAAGTTTGGTTAGTGTGTAAACAGAGTGCGACGATCGCGGCGTGAAGATTTACAGCCGAGCTTCAGGAAATTATCTTTAAAGCTGATATAATGTTTGCCAAGCGGGTTGGGATCGTCGGAGGGCCGCATTAGTGTTTTCCCTCCGCGAAATGTATATATATATATATATATATATATATATATATATATATATATATATATATATATATATATATATATATATATATATATAAGTTTTTTTTTCATTCCGAGGTCTGGAGGGCCTCACTATCATACTGTATTATATATATTATATATATATATATATATATATATATATATATATATTATTATATATTTTCATATCGCAGGCAATGAATGTGCTATTGGGATGATATGATGTATCCTGGAAGATAGAATTAGCCCCGTTGTAAGCTGCTGTTGTAGCCTATAGGAATGCACTGCGCAGCTGCTGGAACGGATCCCAAATTGAAAATACATTCTTTGGTGCGTGTTTTTTTTCCAAATTAAAAATTACGACAACGAAAGGAATAGAATAAGGACGGGCGATAGACTCTCTTGTCCGCAAAGTTTGAAAAGATGCTTGGGTATTAAAAAGTGCCACTATCAGATTGCAGTTATCGAGCCTTTGTGGAACAGATTTGCAGCTTGTTCGTGGGTCCCTATGTTAGTTATAGCCAGTGTCGGGAGAGTGACTAGTTACATGTAACGGCGTTACGGAATTTAGTTACAAAATAAAAGTAACGGTAAATTGAAAATTTTGATTTCTTTTAAATCGGGATTTTTTTTTCATCAAGCGCCACCTAGTGGACAAATGAAGGTAACTCTAAAGTAATTCAAAGTAATCAGTTAGTTTTCTTTTATAAAGTAATTTAAAGGTTACATGTAACAGCGTTACACAATTTAATTACAAAATAAATGTAACGGTAATTGAAAGATTACCTTCCCCCCTAAACAATTTGTTTCTGATCTGTAATTTTGTTTTTGTTTTTATCGTGATGTTTTTTTCATCAAGCGCCACCTAGTGGACAAATGAAGGTAACCCTAAAGTAATTCAAAGTAATTAGTACCTTTACTTTCATAAAGTAATTAAAAAGTTACACTACTTTTGTAATCTGTAATCTATGACATTTCTGAAGTAACTTTCCCGACACCGGTTATAACACAAGGTTTCACTGCACCGCCACTGAAGCAACTTTATAGAGAGAATGCTTTTTTTTTATTCGTTTTGTTTTGTTTAATTCCCCCTAAACGCGTACATTTATCCGTCTGGTTATTTGTTTTTAGAGTAATGCGAGCTTGTTTTGTTTTCTTTTTCTTTAAAATCCATGTAATGGTTTCACTGCACATACTGTATGTTTATAAGTCCCCCAACACTTCAGTCCCCTCCCAGACACCGCAGAGAGTCAGGCGCTCTCTCCCCTAAAAGCTGAAAAGTCGGAAAAATAAAAGCCATGCGGTGTGTCCCAAAGGTTTTTTTTTCTCCCCCTCCCCCCTCCCTCCCCCAACACACTTTAAGAATCTGTAAAAATGTTGCACAAGGTCTTGTGTTTTTTTTTCTTATTCTGTAGATATAAAAATATATTAATCTCTAATGTAATCCATATTTTCAAAGAGATCATTGTCCTCTTTGGCTAACACAGCGTTATCAAGAAAAAAGCAAAATGTCATTCGGTTTAAATGCACATTATTTTCTCTTTTTTTTTTTTAAACCCTTCTCTTTCATGTTAAATTCTCATCTGTCATTCTTTTTTGTTTGTTTGTTTGTTTGTTTGTTTGTTTTTTACAGCAACGTCTCTCTCCCTGGAACAGTTTTTGTTTTGTTTTTTTCTTAATGGGCATTCAACTTTCTGCATTGTGGGCATCGTCATTCAGTGCATCTGTTTTTGTTTTTTTTTTTTGTTCGTTTGTTGTTTTTTTTTTAAAGGGGATTAATAAATATGAATGAAGTGCTGATCATTGGGCTGATCAGGTGGCCCCGCCTTCACACGGCTGTTAGATAGGCTTCCTAGCGTTGGAGGCGTTGATGGTCTTGGGTTTGCATGAAGGCCGGTTAAGAGCGCGAAAGCTTTATCGGGTTGAGAGAGAGATAAAGAACGAGTGATCGGGTTGCGTTCGAGAAAGTTTAGCGACTTACTTAAACCCTTTCTCTGCAATCCCCACCACGTCCTGCTCCGGACATCCCCAAGTGTCCAAGTTCGGAGACCGTCAATGGTCTTTATAGGAAATGCGATATTTGAAAAAATAAATTCCAAATGTTAAAATTTTGCTCGTCAAGCTTATTTATAGTGCAAAGTGATTTTTTTTTTTTAATTCTGCCTATTTTTTGTTTTGTTTTGCATTTTCGTTTGTTTGTTTTTTTTTTTTTCGGGAAAAGAATTATGCATACGTCATCACCGTGACACCAGACTGCTCCCAGTGACAGCTCTTCCAATCTACACAAACTAGAGTGGAAAAACACAGGGATAGTCTTGCTTTAGGTTACTGTCAAATCCAATGTTTTTGTTATGTCGAGAGAAGAGCGTGTGATTTTGGGTTTCTTATGCCTTATGTGTCTAATAGTGAGGCGACGATGATGACCTTTGACTATTCCTCAGCCTCGTGAGTGCTGATATGGATATTATTAAATTAGCTGTCGGTTCGGACCTTTACAGGGGGTTCGGGAACAGCGTCCTAAAGCTAGAATGTAACTGTAGGTGAAGCCAGGTAACCGTAATAAAAGTTTTTAGAAAATGCTTACATACTTGGCTATTATAACCACCTTAAATATTGTATATATATATATAGTAATAATATATATATATATATATATATATATATATATATCTATATATGATATATATATATATATATATATATATATATATATATATGAGAGAGAACACTGTTTTTATTCTTTTTTTTTTCTTACATCTAAAAAAAAAATCCACTGATTCAAAATGCCCAAGAGTAAAAAAAAAAAAAAAACTACATACTCTTCAAAAAATACAGGGAGTTACTGGGGCAAGAATTTGGTTATATATATATATATATATATATATATATATATATATATATATATATATATATATATATATATATATATATAAATTTTTGTTCAATGATGCTTCTATTTTGCCTGAATTAATCCGAAGCATTTAGCGCACACATTCGGCGTCACATTCATTAAAACTGTGTCCCTCACAAAAACAATCCCGCCCACTCACTCACTCGCTCATTCACTAATTCAATCCAGGCAAATGTAGGGAAGGATTCACATGAGAAACCAAAAAAAACTCATGTTTTGTCATTTTTGGAGACTCTGGCTAGATGTGTGTGTGTGTGTGTGTGTGTAATATTTGTGTGCAATATGTGTGATAAATGTGTGTCATAGAGAGAGACTCAGTCCAGGCCCATGTAGAGTGAATGTGCAGGGAAGCTTAGTGCCCCCTTCCCCCTTTGGGATAAAAAAAAAGGGGGTTGGTAATGGCCAGGCCACGCCTCTCTTCTTTAAGCCTTGTGCTGCTTGCTGGTCTTGAAGGAGACCTGCAGCACTCGGTCACCGAGGCGGTAGCCGTTAAGGCTGGCAATGGCCATAGCCGCCTCGTCGTAGTTGGTCATGGTGACAAAGCCGAAGCCCTTGCATTTGTTGGTAGTGAAGTCGCGGATGACCTTGACGTTGGTGACGGCGCCGAACGGCCCGAACAGCTGCCACAGGACGCTCTCGTCGGCCTCGGGAGAGAGGTTGTAGACGAAGATGCACCATCCCGAGCCGGTGGGACCCGTCAGGTTGACGCCCGCCAGGGTGGTCATGCTGTCGATGGTGATGGGAGAAAACCTGGGGAGGAGAGAGGGACAACTACCATGGGTGTCATTCTGAAGTTCCACGCCACATGCAATTCACTCCTTTCACACTCATGCTCCCTTTTTGCGATTTGATAGCTACGCCTTGAGGGCTTGACAGAGCCGATCCTCATCTCCACTACCCAGCTAAGGAAAAAAAAAAAAAAAAAAGAAAAACAAAAAAAGAATAATAAGAAGGAGAAAAAAAAGAACACTGCTTTGCTCTCTAAAACATGTTAGCCCACATTCTCTGATTATTTTAGTCATATTCCCTGGTGAGCAAAGCCTCTGTAGAAACAGGACACAGGAATTACGATGTTTGAACGCAAATTGCACAATACTGAGGAAAACACAGAAACCTAGAGAGGGATGAAAGCGAACAAGAAACAAAAACTGGAGCCAACAGAAGAGACGCAAAAACGGAATCTGGAATATGTCCATGCTGGTGGAAAAAAAATGGACATTAAAGCAACTGAAAAGAAATTAAATGTTAGTCCAATAAAAAAGAGATACTAATCAGTTCAATCGAGTAATCAACCAAAAGAAGGAAAAAAAAAAAAAAAAAGAAAAAAAAAAGATTCAACAAAGCCATTCCAGAATGTCCTGCTGTGCCACAATGTCGCTTTATTGTTGTTATTTATTTATTGTATTTATTTCTTTTTTTTTTCCCTCGGCCCGTTAAGTATTTACTAGATTGCGCCCGGCTATGGGATGCGATTATTTGCAATGCAAATCACCTAATTCAAGCTTAATTCAGCAGGGGGCATTCCGGTCACTTTGTTTGAGGCTTGTTGTTGGCATGGATGCTTTTGAAAATAGACACCTCTTTTGGAAATTACCTCTTGACTCCGTAGGTGGCGTTTAGTAAATTGTCGAGTCTGCAATGCAAGAGGGTAGAAGTGAAGTAGGTGGAGACATTAGTGGCAGGATCTGACAAACCAGAGTTACAAGGGTGGTTTCATTTAACATGCAGCCTGGGCAGCCACTAGAGGGAGCGCTAACGTAGGCGCAGAGGGCCAAACCCAGGTGTAGGGGTGGAACGCGCTGCGTGTTTTTGAGGCCCGCGGTTCAAATCTCTACGTGACGTTCTTCTCGATTTAAATCCGATCCGGCGGATCCCTCTAAAGGCATGGCAGTACTGCATTTTAAACAAAATGCCAGCAGAGAGGAGCAGAGATCGGTAATGGGTGGCAAGCAGTACCTGAACCGCTGGGTCTGGTGGTGCAGGGGGCCTGTGTAGCGGCGGGCGGCGGTCTGGTACAGCTGGGTGAGCAGGGCCTGGCCCGTCTTCTGGCTTGGGTTGTTGGCAAATTTGACCGTGATTGGCTCAGCAGCGCCCAGGGGCTTTTGGCCATTGAGGCCCTTGATGGCTTCCTCAGCCTCGTTCCTCTTATCAAAACGTATGAAGCCGACTCCTCGCGATATGCCTGTGCCTCGCGAATGAAAAGCACAATTATTTCTTTACATAAAATACAAGCAAATTTAACATTTGATTTAACATTTCATAGCCACTAGAGGGAGCACTTCATAGTCACACAGAGGCGCCCCCCTGGTGTCGGAGAGTTATCACGCACTGCATGTTAGGGATCAAACCCCTAGGGAAACGTTCTTCTTGACTTTAATTCCGATCATACTGTCGTCCTGTATAGCGCCCGCTAACCCCCGCCCCCCAGCCCAACCGAAAACCCGGGCTGTACCTGTGACCTGGTCCACCAGGATGCGGGAGGTGATGATACGGCCATACTGGGAGAACAGTTGCTCCATGTCCTTCTGGCTCATGGTCTTCGGTAGTCCGCTCACGTAGAGATTAGCGTCACGGATCGAGGCCGAACTGGGTCTCGCGTACGAAACCTAAAACGCCACATTGTGTGTTTAAGAGCCTTGGGTATAATACATTTTTTAAAAAAACAACAACAATAACAACAACAACAAAAACAAACCACGAGTTAATCCGAGTCCCCTTGCTGCTGCCATTACTGCCTTGACACACAGTAGGTACATATGTGTTCCCTCCTGCGTTCAGAAGATTTCCATCTGCCCATTCCGCCTTTCTTTCTTTCTTTCCTTCTTTCTTTCTTTCTTTCTTTCTTTATTTCTTTCTTTCTTCCCCTTCCTTCCTTTCTTCCCATCCGATGCTCTTAAGCCAACACGCTCTAGTACCCAGATTAAGCACTCCAGCGAAATGCCTTCTAAATTTAGTTCCTTTGGTCGTGTTCTTGGAGAAATATCGAGTGATAAGAAGTTCTTATTTTCTAGTATGGCTTGTTTTTATTTACAAAATGCCAAGGAGTGTAGCTTATAATATTATATATTATATATACATATATATATATATATATATATATATATATATATATATAATATATATATATATATATATATATATATATATATATATATATATATATATATATATATATATATATATTATTTGGACCAGTGAGACCTGCTTTACATCAAACGTATGACACACAATCTTTATCCAGAGCATCTGAGAGTTAAGGGCCTTGCTCAAGGGGCCCACTAATGACAGCTTGGTGGTAATGGGATTTAACCCTGTGATCTTCTGGTTCAAAGACACACCTCCTTAGTGACGACGAGGGAGGCTTGGATTGATTCCACTTGTCTCCGTAATATCGATACAAGTTGACTCTGACCATCACAACCCGCTTTTTGAATCGTCCATTCATTCATTCATTCATCTTCTACCGCTTTATCCGATCTTCCCTCGGGTCACGGGGAACCTGTGCCTATCTCAGGCGTCTATGGGAATTAATGCAGGATACACCCTGGATGAGGTGCCAACCCATCGCAGGACACACACTCACACACACACACACACACACACACACACACTCACACACTAGGGACATTTATTCCAAGGTGCCAATCAACCTACATGTTTTTGGACTGGGAGGAAACCCGAGAACCCGGAGAAAAACCCCCTGAGGCACGGGGACGGGAAAGAGAAGGGGGGAACATGCAAACTACACACACACATATGGCGGAGGTGGTAAATCGAACCCCCCACCCTGGAGGTTTGTTCATTTGTCATTTCGTCCGCAAACAAACAACAGCCGAGCGAATGTCTTCCTGAAGAACGGCATTCACCCCCTCTCTCTTTATTCCATCATTTTAAAAAAAAGCTAAAAGCTAAAGCTATTCCATTTTTGTTTGTTTGTTTTGTTTGTTATTTATTGATGATCTGTGATTGATGGCAGCAGTGTGTGTTTTTGTGCGATAGAGAAATTTGCCCCTCCCTCTCCCATCCCTCCCTCCCTCCTTCACGCCCTCCCTTCTTTTGTCTCGTCCCTCGAGGGGATATTGCTCCTCTGGCAACCGAAAAACCGAGTAAACAGCTTGCGATATGTCCGGAAAGCACACAAACTCGGCTTAAAAAAACAACAACAACAACAACACGCCTTAAATTAAAGGTACGGCGTCAGGTTGTGTGTGGAGATATTGTGTTCACAAATATTTTTGGGGAACATTTTGGTCTTTTTTTGGGTTGTAATCGTGTTACACGCCACATCTAGGCCACATTGTGTTGGTTCCCACATGTGGACTGTAGAACACTTGGGCTAATTGCTAGCTGGGTGTGAACGGCGTAGGCTCCGTGCCGGCATCATCTGTGCATGTATACACGTCGGGGGTGAGTATGACTAAGCAGCTGTATTGTTGGGGTCTGGGGCGTTTTTTTTTTTTGTTCGGCGAGTGGGTGAGTGTATGGTGGAGATTGGACTGCAGGCTGGAAGGGCGGGGCGGAGTGTTTTATTAGAAGACTGGATTCTGCCCTATAATTAACCCTCTCCCTATCTCTCCCACACTACAGATGGTGCCTGCAGCCCATATGGCCTCTAATCCTGTCATTGGCATTCTGCTCGCGGAACGCTGCCTCCTCTAGCCTTTGCTCCTGCTCCTCCTTTTTTATTTCTCCTCCTCCCAAGTCCTCCTCTCATATCTCTGACAATATCTTTTTTTTTTTACATGGAAAAATATGCTCAGATTAAGGATTCGGATGGAAAGCGGCGTTTAAATATTGTAAAATATATATATTTTCCGATTTAAAATCATTATGAAAATGCCTTTATGGGAATGACGTGGATAGCATGATGCAATAATGTGTATATAATAAATAGATATTTTTGGCAGGAAGTAAAAAAAATAAATAAATGCATGGGTTCGAGGTTCGATTTATTTATTTATTTATTTATTTATTTTGTGCACTTTGACATGATCTTTGATCTGCTGCTGATCAGGTGGGGTTAAACCAAGCCGAATTGTTTAATTTCCTTCTCCTCCTTCCAACCCCTCCTTCCCACTTTAGCCGACCCACCCCCCCTTCCACCCCCACCCCCCCATCCCTCTATCCCCCGCTGAATTCGGAGACAAAGAAGGCCCTAATTAGCCAAGATTGGAGGCAGATGGGGCTTCCTGCACTGATTCGGCACCCCCCCCGCCCCCCCAAACGCCGCGCACCGCACCTCCCTAATTACATTTCCATCACAATCACCTTTGCACGCAGCCCCCTTTGCTTTCTGACCTCTGCCTTCGCTCCCTCTCTCTCTTTCCCTTTCATTCCGCTCTCTTTGTGCCTGCTGTTGCCTTCCGTGCCCTCGGTCCCGCCCCTCGCTCCTCCTTTCCCTCTGTCCCCGTCTGTCACTTCCTCACTTTCTCTGATCCCTCACCCCCCCCTTCACCCCGCTCGACCCCTTTTGCATGTGTCACAGCGCTGATGCAGGAGCGTGGGGTCAAGGTGCTCTCTTACCTTGATTGTTTTTGTTTGCAGTTTGAGACCGTTGAGCGTGTTGATGGCCTTGTCGGCGTCGTTCGGGTCGACGTAGTTTACAAAGCCGTAGCCCAAGCTCTGACCTGTGGCGTAACGGAAAAACACGAATATCAGTCATCGTTCGGATTATGTAATGGTTATCCAGGAACGATATCCTGTTAAATATGAATCTAGTCAGATAGGTAGTCAAAAAAAGAGCTTTTTTTTAAAACCTTGAATGTAGAAAATCTATCAGCGAAACACTTAGTTTAACACGACGTCATCATTTCCGCTCATTTTCAGCCTCACCTGTGATTTTGTCTCTGACCAGCTTGCAGGACTCGATCTCCCCGATGCTGCCGAACAGGCTCTTGAACTCCTCCTGGGTCATGTTCTGAGGCAGGTAGTTGACGATCAGGTTGGTCTTGCTATCATCCGTAGCTCCGTTGGTGCTGATGACGGGGCCGTTAGGCATGTTGGTTCCGCTCGGACCGTTGGACACCTGAGTTTCCATGGTGCTGATTATCTGCGGAGAGAGAGAGAAGACCAAATACAGAGAGATATTCAGATGCTATATTTTGTGTGTATGTGTGTCTGTCTGTGTGTGTGTGTGTGAGTGTGTATATATATGTACGTGCGACTGTGTAGGTGGAATTGTCCTCGCTGCTGTCAGTGTGTGAACACTGCGGGAACTTAAAAACAATATTCACCTTCATCATCTTATATATATATATATATATATATATATATATATATATATATATGGCTATATATCTATCTATCTATCTATCTCTCTCTCTCTCTCTCTCTCTCTATATCTATATATATATATATATATATATATATATATATATATATATATGTGTGTATATATACATATATATTCAGATTTGCTATCTGCTCCTAGATCTGTTGCTGCTTTGTTTATTCGTGTCCTGTCCACTGTTTCTCCAGAAAAGTCGAAAGCGGTGTAACATTAAGAGTAATACGTCTGGAGAATCACAGGTTTAAGTGAAAGTGACATCCTGTGGTTCAGAAACTCGGCCTTGGTGACAAACGAAGATCATGTACCAGGTAAGTTTGAGGTTGCTAGTAGTAAATATATTGTGTGTAATGGAAGTGTGCCATTTCTGTGTGTGTGTTTGTATATGTGTGTGTGTGTGTGTGTGTGTGTGTGTGTGTGTGTGTGTGTGTGTGTGTGTGTGGATGTACACATGTCTACTGTGGTTTGTCTGTTGCTCCGGACTACACCGTGTTGCTTAATTTAGCCTAGGGGGAATTTTTAAAAGCGCAGATGTAGCCTGGTCAGTGCTAATTCCTTTTCATCACTCCATTCTATTACTTTGTCACTGGTGGGAAAATAACTCATATTGTATAACTGCAATGTCAATGTCTTTTTTTTTTCTTTTTTTGTCCGTTTGCCAACTTGTTATTTTTTGTCCCTTATATATATATATATATATAGATATATATATATATATATATATATATATATATATATATATATATATATATATATTTTTTTTTTTTTGTTCTGCAATGGAGCAAAGCTCGACGCCTCGCTCGCTAAGGCCATATTTATCATGTGATAATGTTATATACACAATCACGATAATGCCGAACTTCCTTTTTCCTACACAAAGCTCGGGCACAATTCCTACAAATTGTGTGTATTTAGCATTTACAGGATGAATGGCTTCCCGCTTTCACGAAAAACCAACACGCAAACAAACAAACAAAACTCCAGATCGGAGACTCGCCCTTCTCCTAACACGGTGACTTTTTTTCCCCTCCCCTCCCTGTAGGCGTGGTCCATTGTTTTTCCCTTTTCATTTCCCTCTAATCCATCTCTAACACTTTCCCCCCATGGAATCATTTCTTCTCGACTTGTGTCGTACCTCTACCCAGGTTGCCCAGGTAACAGCTGCTTGACAACAGTTGCTATCGGCTGGCTTTCATGACTTTTAGCGCCGTGTTTGTGTGCGCGGATGTATATTCTAATTTGTATTTATCGACGGGGAGGGAAAAAAAAAAAAAAATGTCCGAACGTTTCGAGAACAACGTATACGTGGTGCAAGCCTTATAATGTAGATAGATAGATCTCAGGCAGATGAACCCTGACAAGCGTCAGCGGGTTATTAAGGCCGTAAATAAACCTCCTGCAAACATGGAAGCAGGCAGAATTGCTGGCTCGACATGACGGGTGGGGTGGGGGCGGTGTTGGGGGGGGGGGGGGGCAGGTGGAATCTTGCTGACCTCTGTGTAGCAACTTCCTCGGCTCTAAAAGTTATTTCGAAATAATTCTGAAATTTTTCAACACGCCTAGACACCACAAACTCCTACAAGCAAAGCTCCGGGGTTGGAACGGCGTCTTGGACTGAAATAAACCTTCCTTCCCGTGGCAGGCGCCAATCGCTGGCAAAGGAACGCAAAACGCTGCGTAATGCGCGGGCAGCTCTCTCTCTCTCTCTCTCTCTCTATATATATATATCTCTATCTCTCTCTCTCTCTCTCTGCCCTCAGGCCCTCGCTGTTGCCAAAACAAAGACGGGGAATGGAAATCTTTTCGTCTACGGAAGGAAAAAAAACGCCAGACATGTTCGACTGCAGGTTCATCCGTGCTGGAGTTGGAGCGCCGTCGTGGGCATTCCTCAGGAACCCCGGAAATCCCTCCAGAAGTTCCTCCGGAAGGGCCGCTGACCTCGTCTTAACGCATCGCGTTATGCAAAATGACACACGGCTTGCGCTGCCTTTGGCGTTTTGCGAGCGTTTAATGCAATCCAGACAGTACGAGTGAGAGATCAAAGGAATATATTCGTTATTAAAAGGATAACGAATATATTCCGTTATATATATAATATATAAAAAGTAATATGTCGATGTTTATATGTCGGGACATTTCGGGAGTTTTATAGGCTTTGGAGGCAATGAAAAAAAATACGATTTCCCAAATTCGGAAAAACCAACAGGCCGAAAAACAACCGGCGTGTTAAAAGTGTCGGCGTTAACGCCGTCTCTCTCTCTCTCTCTCTCTCTCTCTCTCTCTCTCTATCCGGTGTCATTTCCGTGTCGTTCGTAGCGCTAACAGGAAGCCATTTTACTGACAATGTCTCCCCTTATTGCAGTGCTGCTTTTGCAGGGCAGCATTTGCTGACCAAACACATTGGGATATGGTTTGGGATTCCGCTGCGTCCGGGGCGGAAGCGAATAAATAAACCGGCGCCTCTTAACATCCTAAATTATAAATAAATAAATCAAAGGGGAAAAAAAAAAAAAAACGACAGAGCAATTCGTCAACTTTCCGCGGAAACAAAGTGAACGCTGGGATCTCTGTAACAAGCCGTCTCGGTGACTCCGATTACGGGATCTAATCCAAACAAAAGGCTTTAGCCACGTTCTCACTGCAGCTTACAGGATCACAGTGGCAGCTGGAGGGCTACAGGATGCCGCGCTATCAAAACGCCACACAGATCGGGATAGTGCGCGATGGGATAGACAGATCGAACATCGCACTCTTTCGAGAACCTTTTCCTGCAAGCCGTGTGGAAACCTTGCAATACGGACGCGCGGAGATCATGCACTGGGGTCGCCTCCTGCCTCTATCCAGAGTGCTGAAACAGACTCTGAAGCTCTGCGTAGACTCGTGTGTGTGTGTGTGTGTTTTTTCCCCCCCATAATAAATAAATAAATAAATAAATAAAAGAACAAACTAATCGGTGCCTAATTCAGCGCCTCTACCGGAATCGCTTAAATCGTTATCTTCCTCTCGGCTCGGGTTGAACAGGGATGTGTGTGAACGGATCTGGTGTGCGCTCTTTAGGCATTCATAAAAAAGCGAGACCCCCCCCCCCCCCCCCCCCCAAAACCCCCCTCATCCCTTTTTTTGCGCTGAATAATAAACGTATTGACACGCGCGAACAAAAGAGCCACCCGTTCCTCCTCGCGCTCGCAGGCCTCGGCGGCGCTATGAATATTAATGTACACACTAGCGCTTTGTGCTGCCGGCCTCTCCCGGGAACAATGAGCGCCACAACTTTACCTTGTTTCTTTCTTTTTTCTTCCTCTCTTTATTATATATATATATATATATATATATATATATATATATATATAGAGAGAGAGAGAGAGAGAGAGAGAGAGATAGATCTTAATGCATGCAACAAAAAAAAACATTGTTTTTATTGCATTCCTTTCATTTTTATATCAGATATGTGGCGCTTCTCCGTGTCCATCCTCCCCCCTGTGTATATATATATATATATATATATATATATATATATATATATATATATATATATATATATATATATATATACACTTTGCTCTGAGCTCGGGTCCTGTCTTGTCTGCGTGTTGTGCTATGCTTCACTTCACTACGTCCTTGTCCTTGAATTGTGTAAGAGAAGGTTATCTGAAGGTGACTGACTCGACGCTTTTCTTTTTTTTTTCTTTTTTTTTTTCTTCGCTTGCCACTGCGGTACCGGGAGGGGGGGGGGGAGGGGAAGGAAGGGAAAAGGGAAAAGGGAAGGGGGGAATTAGCGAGGGCAACATGAACACATGAACACACTGCTGATCCTGATGCTGGCCAGGTTGAGAGGTTTGAACGCGATTCGAGCGGCCAAGAAGAGGGGAACGGGTTTTCTGCTGGAGCGCCGACGTCCTTTTGTTTCGCCGGCGATGTCGGCGTAGCGACCTCCATCGGGATGCTAGTCTAAAGCGACTAACCCCCGACTGTCACTGACGTGGCTCAGGCCCACCTTCTTCCCCGAGAGCCTCATGATCACATCAGGCTCTTCACTAAGCATTAACCACGTGCCGTAAACCACCTCGGGCATCGTGTGTAAAAAAAAATAAACAATGTTTTTGAATGCTAAGGATGAAGGCAGAGCAGATCACACCCAGCCTGTATTCGGGTATAAGATCTGCCGTATCTCCTCAGTCAGGACTGAGATTTGTGCCGTCGTCTTCCAGATAGATCGAAGAAGAAACCACGCCCAAAAAAAAAACACTCTCACACTCGGGGCCCGTCCGCTATTGCACACGTTTCTCAATCGTCCACCAAAACAAACAAATAAATAAACCTTTCCTGAATATTTATTTCCCTCCCGCATCACAACGGCGCCTTAGGAATCTCGGAAAGAAAAAAAAAGAAAGAAAAGCGCCTGATTCGATCCGAAGAGACGGATGCATAAAACAACCCCCCCTCCCCTTTCTCTCTCTCTCTCTCTCTCTTTCCTCCGAGTGACTCGACCCTTTTCTTTGAGCCTCTCTCTCTCTCTCTCTCTCCGGTCACCGAATGCACACAATTTGTGTTTTGTCTAAGGAGACATGTCTTCCTCTCGCCGCGCACACAGTAATGCGGTACTGCGCGGCCTCGCCAAACCCAACGCCCTTCTGCCTTTTCAGCACATTTGTCCTCTCTTACGGTAACGGCCACTGAGCCGACCACGAGATCAAATGTCATTTGGCATAGGACGGAATAGAGGTGGGAAAAAAAACAAACAAAAACAAGGCGTCGACATGAAGGAATTTGGAACAACAATCCACGTCAATACAAACAACAATAATAAAAGAAAGGACACGATGCAGGAAGAGCGTCGAGAGACGGAGCGTTGCGCATCCTCGGATCACGTTTTCCGGGGAAAAAAAAAACCCTCGCCACCGCTCGTTAATCTTGTTTACACAATCCGCTTTAAGGGAATGTCGGCGAGCAAAAGGCCACGTTTTTTTTTTTTCTTCTTTTCTTTTCTCAAGCCCAATCCCCCCCCCCCCCCCCCCCCCCCCCCCCCCATCTTTCCCCCCCCCCCCCCCCACCACCCCCACCGGTATTATATTAAAGCTCGAAAGCCGCCTATGCAAATGAGATTAATCCCAGCGCATATTTTTCAAACCCCCCGAAAAATAATCTCCATATCGGAAGTCTTGATGGCTTGAGGATCGTAAATAAATAAATAAATAAAAAATAAAGGTTCGAACGGCCGGCCTAAGAGCGCCGGGAAAAAAAACAAACGAACGGATAAATAAATAAATGAAGAAGATGTGTATACGTACAGTAACCATTCTTGTACGGAGGTGATAAGGGATCCGTCGATGTGCAAGGTCTTCTCTCGGGCTTTGCTGGAGGCTTTCGCTCTGGTCTTTGTAAGGACGCGCGGCTCGGACGGACGGACGGCGGCGTCTCTCTGTTTTTTCCGAAAACGAAAAGGATGGGGGGGGGGGAAAAAAAAAAGAAAAAAAGGAGGAAGGAAAAAAAAAAAAAAAAAAAAAAAGAAAGAAGCCGGTCGTCAGGGATTCTCAAGGCCGTGCGATCGTAGGTGTCCTCAAGCCGAGTGGAAATGAGGGGAAAGGGATTTTCTTCAGGATGATGATGATGATGATGACGAGGAGGAGAGATTTCTCCCTGTGCGGCGTGGGGCGCCTTGCGGGTCGGGAAAAAATGAAGAAGAAAAAAAAAAAAGAGAGAGAGAGAGAGAGAGAAAGAGAAGCAGTGATCCCCAGTAGGGTGTGTGTCCAGAGGAGGGTGTTCTGGTTCTGTTGTTGTGCGTGGCGCGCTAGTGGGTGATGTGTGTATTTCCCAGCTCTTCACGGTCTCCTTCTGTGCCTCTGCTGCAATGTTCTTCTTTTATGTGTCCTTCTGCCAGTCAGAGGCGACTGCTGATTGGCTAATTGGGTAGGGAGGGCGCTACACGGCAGCCATTGCAATGCGTCGCTCGCCTATTATCCCCTTCAGGAGAGATCACCAGGAGCCCCCCCCCCACACACACACACACACACTCACCCACCCCATCTCTCTCTTTCTCTCTCTCTCTCTCTCTCTCCACCTCCCACCCCTTCATCTCTTCACTTCTTCTCTCTGCCCTCCCTTTTCTTCCTGCCCCCCCCCACTCCTACTCACCACACACACACACACACACACACACACACATGCAGAGATGGGTGAATAGTGCTCCACCTGCACCATCAGAACAGATGGGTGCAGAAAAGGCAGGAGCCATGTCCCCCCCACCCCACACACACACACACACACACACACACACACACACACACACACACACACACACACACACTTCCTCTCCTTCATCTCTCTCTCTCTCTCTCTCTCTCTCTCTGTCTCTTATTTATTTATTTATTTATTTTTGGGTTCACTCGCCGCCCACGTTAAACTCGTCCCACCGTCATATCCTCGCCTCACGCCGCGTCCTTGGGCTCAAGAGCACGTTTCTCGAAAAAAAAAAAGAAAAGAGTTTCTCTGTACGGAGGATCGAATAATGCTCCATTTTTTTTTCAGGATGATGCTACTAGGAAAGCATTATTGGTCAGGGAGTAAGTGGTGTAATGTACAGTATGTGACATTTTTGTGTGTGTGTGTGTGTGTGTGTGTGTGTGTGTGATCATGTGTTTCCGGGAAAAACTACCACACGGACCGGCCCTCTGTTATAAGACTATATAAACATATATTAGTCCGTCCCTGTATTTTTGAAGGATGGTGTAATCGTGATGTCACGACGGCGATGATGATGTTTTGTGATGAGAAAAGACTTTGTAAAAGTGACTCATCGTTTAGGATCGGGTTTCTTCCTGAACATCACGGTGTTTTTTTTTTGTTTTTTTCCGCGGATTCGGATGAGGCTGGCGGAGGCCGTTAGCAATCGGCACGCTGTGTTGTGTTGTGTGGGCAGGTTTTGGGGGAGAACGCATTTGGAGTTGAAATGCCACAATAAAGCTTTCAGTAAAAGCAAGGATGTTTTATCGCAGAATGTATATGGAGCGCCTCACAAATGAAAACCCTGAGATTTGTGCTTTTTAAAAGCTCAGTTTGTTGGACCGTATGAACATACGAGTCATTACTGGTCAGTGTCAGGATTCCACCTCAAACTTTCCTCTAAAAGTCTTACTTGCCGAGTCGCCCCCGTCCTCCTGTTTATTACAATAACAAATACAGTCCGTTGATATGCTGTACACGATACAATTATTATACACTGTTTATTTATTTATTAGCACCTTTTAAGCGTATATTTCTCCTGATACATTTATTCCTGAGCAGTGGGTCGGTGGTGACGGCCGGGCAAGGGGAATAAGCTCATCTGGGTTTTTATGGTAAATATCCGCTCCTTTTGGTTTCATTTTTAGTGCAGTGATGGACACTTCAATGCGAAACTGGTTTAAAGGGCTATTTTACCCATAAGACACCACAGACACAATATATATATATATATATATATATATATATATATATATATATATATATATATATATATATCGATATATATATATATATATATATATATAATGTATTAGGGCTGTCAAAGTTAACACTTTAATAGCAAATGAATAAAGAAAAATTTAGTCTGTGGCCCACTTCCCAGATCATTTCAATCATTTATCTTTCCACTAATATAACTATAACTAGATAACTAATAGTATATCTATATATATACTATATATATATATATATATATATATATATTCCTAATATATATATATATATATAATTTTTCCGCATATATATATATATTATATAATAATAGTAATAATGTTAATATAGCAATACACATTGCTACATCATATAGTAATATATAATACTATATATATATATATATATATATATATATTATATAATATTAGGGCTGTCAAATACAAAAATGAATACAACTTTAATACAAATGAATGAAAAAGAAATTCAGTCTGTGGCCTTCCCAGATAATTTCATCATTTATCTTTCCACTCTATATATATATATATAATAATAATGTAAATAATGTTAATTATTTAACATTAGTAATAATGTTAATATAGAGGCAATAACATTACTACATGATATAGTAATATAGTAGTAATGTAGTAGTAATATATATATATATATATATATACATATATATGTAGTATATGTAGTAATATATATATATATATATAGATATATATATATATAGGAAAGTTTAGGAAGGAAAGTTTAATATTATATAACAGACCACTTATCAGACGAAAAAAATAAAAGATAAAAAACATAATGAAGGCGGTGTTGTGCTGCAAAAACAGATGCAAGTCTCGGCGTCAAAGTCACCAGAAGAACTGTGACAGATTCTCCCAAATTCTCAGTAATACTACATTCTTCATCAAATTGCACAGAATGTCCCTGAGAATACTCAAGTGTTTATTGTATTTTATTTATCATTTTTTTTAAAGTGCTTTCCACTGATTTAGTTCAGTTCATTACTGGTCACTGCTCTTAAGAGAATGAATTTTATGCCGAAGCGTTGGAAGGCAGTGAAGTGAAAAGAATTCGATATTAAATAATGCGTAATAAAATATTTGGAGTAATATAATGAAATAGAGGGGCACGGTGACTTAGTGGTTAGCATGTTCGCCTCACACCGCCAGGGTCACATGCACATGTGCACATGCTCATGCCTCAGGGGGACGTTCTCTGCCTCAGGGGGTTTTTCTCCGGGTTCTCTGGTTTCCTCCCCCGGTCCAAAAACATTACACGGTAGGTTGATCGGCACCTTGGAAAATTGTCCCTATTGTATGAATGTGTGTGTGAGTGTGTGTGTGTGTGTGTGTGCCCTTCGATGGGTTGGCATTCCATCCAGGGTGTATCCTGCCTTAATGCCCATAGACGCCTGAGATAGGCACAGGCTCCCTGTGACCCGAGGGAAGATCGGATATAGCGGTAGAAGATGAATGAATGAATGAATGAATATAATGAAATACAGTGCAATCCAGAGTCCTGTAAAAAAAAAAAAAAGAGAAAAAAAAGAAAAAAAGCGTTTTTTCCTTCTGGGGAACTATTAAAGATTCTGTGCCGAACCCTGCTGCTGAGTCTTTCTCAGTATTCGCTATGTTCGACCTGCACTGACTGTCAAAATGCTACGGAAATCATGCATTTTTAACTGTAGGTGCTCCGGGAAAAGCGGTGCGAGTCGGGAAAGTTGAGTCACGGATGTGTCACGCGGACGCGTCGAGAGAACGCATCTCCCTGTACTTGAAAGCAAGTGGGTTCTAGTTAAAACCCTATACATGGCGTTTAGCATGCTGAAGGATCATTTTCCTATGGCTGCTATATTGTATGGCGTCGGTTTACATCAGGAACCATGAGTCTTTTTTTTTTTTCCCTTCCGTCAAAAAAGCCTCAAAGAAATCCATCTACTTCGTCAAATCCTAGCGTTTTGGGTTTTTTTTCCCTGATTCGGATTAAACACCAATCCTTTTATGAGCCTAATCCAATTATAACGATGGTGTTAGAACAAACGGACGACACGCTATCAACCTCCGATAGAAAAGCGCATTTAGAATGACATGAGGTATAAGCGTAGTAGGTGCAATGCAATTAATAGCAATATTCAAAAACCGCTTCGGATATAACAGCGTTCTTCCTTGGAAGCTCTTTCTACAGATTACAGTAAGTGTCATGTCTCTGCCCCACCCTCCTCCTTCCTTCCTTCCTTCCTCCCGCCATCCCTCCCTCCCTCCCTTCCTCCTTCCCTTCCTCCATTCCTTCCTTCTTCATCCTCTTCTTTCGGAGAGGTCAGATCTCACTGAGATGAGCTGTTTGGTCTCATCTATAATGCAGTTCCAGCCCCGGGACATGATGTGTGACAAATGACCTATTTCTGCCCGCTCCCCCTATCAGGCTTTGACCTCAGGGTGCGTGTGTGACTGTGTGTGTGTGTGTGTGTGTGTGTGTGACTGTGTGTGTGTGTGTGTGTGTGTGTGTGTGTGTGTGTGTGTGTGTGTGTGTGTGTGTGTGTGTGTGAGATCAGATAATGTCTGATGATAATGTCCTAAGCGAAAGATGATCTCTTTTCATATATTTATAAATCATTTGCAAATCTGTATTTCGCAGATGAATATTTGTTTGTTTG
>JACRUU010000007.1:11551536-11596536 GCA_030449085.1 Kryptopterus vitreolus
ATTTGTGGATAATGTTTATTTATTTACAGCATTTGGCAGACACCCTTTATCCAGAACGACTTACAACTGAGCAATTCAGAGTTAAGGGCCTCGCTCAAGGGCCCACTTAACTAAATCAGTACCTGAATCAGTACATTACAAGCACTGTACGACATTTATAAATTGATGTAAGGTAGATTTTTTTTTTTACGTCAACGTATCATGATTTCGCGTATATCGTAACGTGTGGAACTTTGGAACGCAAGTCATGCGATATCCGGGGGAACTTGTTGTTGTTGTTGTTGTTGTGGAAAAGGACAACGAGTTTGTGAAATGTGCTGGAGTAAAACGCAAGATATGACACGTTGAATTGTCCAAATGTTTATTGTTTACTCTGCTTCGCCAGCGCCTGTTGTGACAGCCTTCGCACGCCGCCACATTTTAGCTTCACGGAACGTAAACACAACGACTTTTTGGCACCTAATGCGAGCGCTATTATGCTTGCGCCGCGCCGCGCATTGCAGCGGGACACTTTAAAGCTATTAATCCACCAAAACGTTAACGTCGCCCTTTGTCGTTGCCCCGGTCAAGTACCTGCATTAGCATACGTGTGGTAAATGATACTTGTCTCTCAGGTGCTTGTGGTGAAAAGGAAGCGTAATGGCCGTGCTTGGCCACCGATAGGCGTGTTCCTGTCGCATGAAGGCATCTGGTGCTGTTTTTGTTTTGTTTTTTTATAGAATGATGTAAGACTGTAGAGATAATGACCAGCGTTTATTTGTCCTACAGCGATTTTGGTGTGTGGCTGGTTGTGTATTCAGGCCAAGTAGGGCGGGAGGGGGGTAGCCCAGTGGTTAAGGTGTTGAACCGGAAGATCACGGATTCAAACCTCACCACCACCTAGCTGCCACGAGTGGGCCCTTGAGCAAGGCCCTTAACCCTCAATTGCTCAGTTGTAAGTCGGTCCGGATAAGGGCGTCTGCCGAATGCCATAAATGTAAATGTAAGTAACGAGGAAAAACGATTCAGTGGGTTTTTACTGCTATAAAATCCTGTTGTGTGTCGGGTTACACTGCATTCGATCACCGTCAGTGTCCAGCTGCACTCACCAGGCACACTGTACATTACTGACAGTGTCGCGGAGTGACTAGTTTCACGTAACGGCGTTACGTAATTATACCATAAAACAAATGTAATTCGTTACAGTTATTGAGAAAAAATGCGGAATTAAATTACTTACGGCAATGATTACAAATAGTCAAGTCAAGAGGTTTTATAGTCATTTCAACCACATATAGCTGACGCAGTACACAGTGACATGAGACAACGTTTCTCCAGGACCCCGGTGCTACACAAAACAACATATACACACAAACACAAGAACACAATGCTGAGGACGAGACTAAGTTTGTCCTAGCTACATAAAGTGCATCGTACGCAACCTAGTGCAAACAGCGCAAAGACAGAACAGGACTGTGTTGACAACACGAGACAACTATAACACAATATAAAATAAAACAAAAAAAAAACACAACAATGACCTAGTGCAAAGTATTGTAAACAATTGTATCACAGTTTGGCGAGTGTGCAAAGGAACAAGTAGAGCAGCAGTGATAAAAAGTAGATGTGCAAAATGTGCATGTAAACAGTAACACTGTCAGTGAGAGCAGTATATATACAATAAACATGTAAAGGCCAGTAATGAGGCAGATAAATAAATAGAGCAATGGAATGCTGTGTGTGAGTGTGTGTGAGTGTGTATGAGTGTGTGTGAGTGTATGTGAGTGTGTGTGTGTGAGTCCAGTTCCACTTTAGTTCCATGTGTTGAGGAATCTGATGGCTTGAGGGGAAAAAATGGGGTGACGTCTGGACTATTTCATGTAATATCAGTGATTTAGACATACTGGAATAAAGTATAATTGCACATCCACTACAGTAGGTGGCAGTGGCGCGCTCAGTCTCGGAGTATGCGCAGGGAGTAACTTGACGGAAAAATATGCTGAAGCGTAACAAGCGTGTACCACAACCTCCCCTTAACGTTCCAACGTTTTTTTTCCTTAGAGCGTTAACTTAAAGCGCCACCTAGTGGACCAATGAAAGTAATGACATGGAATCGGTTACTTTTACTTCTAGAAATTCGTTGAAAAGTTACACTATTTATTACATTTTGACTCTGTTACATTTCCAAAGTAAACCTTCTGAGCACTGATTACTGATCTGCCATGTACTCTCGTATATATTGCGATATTGTATTTAAGCTATATTGTGTGTATAGTCTTGTACAGCGTCGGGTATATATTGGTGGTATATAACGGAGGTGGTAGCTCAATGGTTAAGGTATTGGACTTTGGATCAGACTTTGGATCAGGTTCAAATCCCACCACCACCACCACCACTACCACCACCAAGATGCCAATAATGGGCCCTTGAGCAAGGCCCTTAACCGTCAACTGCTCAGTTGTAAGTCACTCTGGATAAGGGCGTCTGCCAAATGCTTTAAATGTATAAATCCGTGTTGCCTTGCCTGTAATCTGTATTGTCTTGTATAGTCCTGTCTGTAAGCTACATGTATAGCGTATGTCACCAAAGAGCTGGGAAACAAATTCCTTGTATGTGTGTGTGTGTGTGTAAATACACTTGGCCAGTAAGCCTGATTCTGATTGGCTGGTTGTGTATTCATGCCGAGAAATGAGGATTACTGCTATTAAACCCCATTGTGTGTCTGGTTACGTTGCATTCGATCACATTCGTTCATTCACCTTCTACCGCTTTATCCGATCTTCCCTCGGGTCACGGGGAGTCTGTGTCTATCTCAGGCGTCTATGGGCATTAAGGCAGGATACATCCTGGATGGAATGCCAACCCATCGCAGGACACACACACACACACACACACACACATTCATACACTAGGGACAATTTTCCAAGGTGCCAATCAACCTACCGTGCATGTTTTTGGACCGGGGAGGAAACCGGAGAACCCTGAGGTACGTGGAGAACATGCAAACTCCACACACACGTCGCCAAGACGGGAATCGAACCCGGACCCGGCGGTGTGAGGCGAACGTGCAAACCACTAAACCACCGTTCCCCGCATTCGATCACATCATCCAGCTTATTAAACGCACACTATCCGTGTCACCCAGATGAGGACGGGTTCCCTTTCGAGTCCGGTTCCTCTCAAACGTTTCTTCCTCCTTCCACCTCATGGGAGTTTTTCCTTGCCACACTTGCCATCACTAACTAAGATCACACTAACAGAGCAGCGAATTCTATTTGGCGTTTCCCTCAAGCTCACTTTGTTCTAGCGTTTCTTTTTTTCTTCTCCTCCGGCCCTGGTTGGTGTCGTCGCGTTATTATTAGAGCAGACAGGTGGGTGGGAGGAAGGCGCTCGAGTAAACTCCTCTTGTCATCTTTTTTATTTATTTATTTATTATTGATCTGGTCCATCCTTCCATGCCACCGTATGTGTGTGTGTGTGTGTGTGTGTGTGTGTGTATGTGGTTGCATGCAAGCATCGAAAAGTCAATCTAATAATAATAATAATAATAATAATAATAGCATGGGTGCACAGTGGCTTAGTGGTTAGCACGTTCGCCTCACACCTCCAGGGTAAGGGTTCGATTCCCGTCTCGGCCATGTGTGTGTGGAGTTTGCATGTTCTCCCCGTGCCTCAGGGGGTTTTTCTCCGGGTTCTCCGGTTTCCTCCCCCCGGTCCAAAAAAAACATACACGGTAGGTTGATTGGCACCTTGGAAAATTGTCCCTAGTGTATGAATGTGTGTGTGTGTGTGTGTGTGCCCTGCAATGGGTTGGCATTCCATCCAGGGTGTATCCTGCCTTAATGCCCATAGACGCCTGAGATAGACACAGGCTCCCCGTGACCCGAGTGAAGATCGAATAAAGCGGTAGAAGATGATTGAATAATAATGAATGAATAATAATAATAATAATAATAATAATAATAAACGTAAGCCAGTGTGTGTTTCGCTGCATATTAATGTTGTGCTAACGTTCGCTCTTGTGCGCGCGTGGGAGAACGGCGGGTTCATGGATTTCTACATCAGACTTTTATGAAAGGGACCGGGGATTGTTGGGAGCGCCGTCACGTGGTGCCGAGAAGACGTCTCACCCTGGACCTTGTTAAATATAGAGATATACTGATTAATTTTTCATAGAGACCCTTCTGCGGTTGTATCTAGGGATGAAAAAAACAACAACAAAACAAACAAACAACAAACGCACAAAGCATTGCGATGCCTTCTTTCTTTTTCTCCCAGCTACTTTTCTTTTCTTTTCTTCTTTTTTTTTCGTTTGCACAGCTGCCTCCCTGCAACACACAGCGATGTGGACGAACGAACGTGTGTGTGTTTGTGTGTGTGTGTTTTTAATTCACCACGTTTTAGTATTCAGTGGAAGAATGAGCGACAGGCTTGGGAAATTCTGCCTCCTCCTCCTCCTAGTTTGTTTAGTAAACAACAACAAACAAATAACAAACGCAAGCGATGCCCTTTTTTCCTTCCCTACTCTCTATCCACCTTGTCTTTCTCCTCGACGCATCCATCCATCCATCTCACCCTGCCTTTTCAGGCTGGACTCACTCATCCTCGTTCCTTGACTCGTTTTCTCTCTCTCTTTCTCGCTCTCTCTCTTTCCTTCCCCCCACCGCAGTAATAGGAGACGTGCAATCAATAGCGCATTAGTCTGGCCGGAAACTCTGGCTGAATTAAATATGAATGACTGAGATTGCAGCTCTACCTGCCTCTCCTCAAGAGCTGACACAAGGCCCAGCGGGAGAATGGCTCAGTAAGTACCTCTCTTATGGAACAAATCGGAAGGGTGGACGGATATTAGCTCGGGATAGAGTAAGCTCTGTCGGAAAAAAAAAACATCATTCTGGAGGAAACATTGGCGTCGGACGTAAACCGTCTTCCTGTTTCCTTTTCGTGGGGAAAGGCAAAATAGCATTTTGGGTCTTCTCTGTTCTGAACCTCGGAACACCACGGTGTACTCTGAGTGGGAAGGAGCGGTAACGCTAGGGCACTTTGATGGGGTTTTATGGTCCGTAGGCAGACCTGATAGCAGGCAAATGGAATTAATGCACAGTTTGGCTTTTTGTAACAGATGGACTGATATTGTTCTCCGTCTCCAGCCAGCCTCCGAAAGCGGTCACGCCCTCCCTCTCTTCTGTTCTTTTTAACAGATGCAGAGGGAGGACCAGGACCCTCATGTCTTTCTGCCCATTGATTCGGGGTGCTCGAGGGTCCGGGGACGCTGAGCAGGGGGTTGATGACTTCCTCTTGGAAAGAAAAAAAGAAATAAAAGAAGAAGAAATCGGAGCTGCAAAATTCTACGTATGTGTAAAAACAAAAGTAAAACATTGCTTTTGGGATATTTTAGTTTTTGCACCCGGAAAAACTTTTATGTAAACTGCCCCCCCCCCCTCCCTCCCTCCCTCCCTCAGTGCCCTCAAGCCCAATCTTATAAGGCACATAACAGTGTCATATTGCTTCCAATATAGGATCTATAATGGGTAATGGAGCTGAGTGCTGAAACGTTCAGATCCTGATCTTGTCCAAACCTGTGGAGTGACTTGAACTCAAAGAAGAGTTGATAAATAATAAATAAATAAACAAACAAATAAATAAATAAAAAAGCATTAAATGAAATTGCCAGAACAAGATGCGATTCCTGAAATTGAGTAAATCTTATATTGTAAGTAAAGTAATCTGTAATAAAAAAAAAAAAAAACAACAACAAAACAATAAGTAATACTAATATTATTAGCATTACTTATTATTTAAAAAATAATAACATTAATATTAATAATCTTCTTTTTCGCTTCATTTTCTTGCTTACTATTTCACACTACAAATTATGACATCATTTATCTGAAATGACTTTTTTTTTTTTTTTTTTTTTTTACACCACAAAAAGCTACACTGTTAACAGGCGTGTAGCTCAGTGGTTTAAGGTACTGGGCTGCCGGAAGATCCCGGGTTCGAGCCCCGGTATGGCCAAGCTGCCACCCTTGGGTCCTTGAGTAAGACCCTTAACCCTCTGTGCTCCAGGGGCGCCTCATCACCCTGCTCTCTGACCCCAGCTACCGACAACAACAAGCTGGGATATGCGAAGGAAAGAATTTCACTGTGCTGTAATGTATATGTGTCAAATAAAGGCTATTCTATTCTATCATTCTATTAAGTCCTCTGAAGTGTAGACTATCTGGTGTATTTAAAAGAAAAAAGGAAAAAAAGAAAACCAGTACAATAAATGTTCCCACCTAAAAGTAGAATAATAATCCATAGTAACACAATAATCCCCTTTCAAACGCGGGGTTATTAGTATTACTCACGATACTGGAGGGTAAAAATCAATAGGTTTCATTTGAAAGCCCATTTCTGTATTTTGACACCGCCGCATCATCGCTATATTCACCAGAGACTGGAGAGTTGGATGCACATTTCCATTAAAACAAGATCAGTATGCTTACTAGTTCAAAGAGAGAGTGAGAGGGGGGAAAAAAGAGAGAGAGAGAGAGAGAGGGAGAGGGCGAAAGAGCGACAGAGCACGTTAACATCAAATGGAAGAGGCCTGATTTCATTTCACAGCTGCTATTTTGAATCTCGCTACATGTCCCTGTCAAGTCAGCACATGAGAACCTCCAGAGAACTTCCTCAGCCGCGACTATTCATCACATTCGCGAGATTCTACTGCGAAAATGTCCGGGAGGCATGCAGGACGTGTGTGTACCGGGCAATCAAGCCCAAAAAGTTTTAATGGAATAAACATTCATTCGTTCATCTTCTACCGCTTTATCCGATCTTCCCTTGAGCCTGTGTCTATGGGCATTAAGGCAGGATACACCCTGGATGGAATGCCAACCCATCGCAGGACACACACACACACTCACAATCACACACACACATTCATACACTAGGGACAATTTTCCAAGGTGCCAATCAACCTACCGTGCATGTTTTTTGGACCGGGGGGGAAACCGGAAACCGGAGAACCCGGAGAAAAACCCCCTGAGGCACGGGGAGAACATGCAAACTCCACACACACGTCGCCAAGACGGGAATCGAACCCGGACCCGGCGGTGTGAGGCGAACGTGCTAACCACTAAGCCACCGTGCCCCTATATAAAACCAACCCATTGCACACACATATTCATACACTAGGGACAATTTTTCCAAGATGACAATCAACCTACTGTGCATGTTTTTGGACCAGGGCGGAAACCGGAGAACCCAGAGAAAAACCCCCTGAGGAATAGGAAGAACATTCGAACCCCCGACCCTGGAGGTGTGAGGTGAACGTGTTAACCACAACGCGCCTATATACAATAAACAAAAATGTTCCTTTTATTGATGCTTAGTGAATTTTTTCACTATACATTCCCCTATCACTAAAACTCATGATGTTTGATTGGTCAATCACACAAAGGCGCTTTTCACTGCGGAAAGGTGTGGATTGATATCTGGTGTCCTGTTGGATCGGACCTGGACTTAATATACGGTATATTTCCCCATCACTATTATTCGCCATCTTATTATGATCAATAATGGCCAGTGGGTGGTCTCTACTCAGCTATATTTATTTATTTATTTATGCTTATGTATTGCCAATCAAGTCTATTCGGTCGAGATGCCCCAAAAAGAGAGGATGGACGTGGGACGGTGGTGGTGGTGGGGGGGGCTAAAGTGGTAGTATGGCTTGTGGATTGATTAATCAGGTTTTAACAACACATTTGGCGATCATTAAACCCCAACCCACCCCCCCACCCCCCTCTCTCTCTCTCTCTCTCTCTTTCTCTCTCTTCACCACCTCCTCCACCCTCTCCCCATCCCAGCCAGGACAGTGCAAATTCCATTAAGTGACCAGCAGCTGTCCAGCGACAGATGCCTCGCCAGTCCCTGGTCTTCTCTTCCTGCTCCCTGGAGGCATGGGGGTCATTGTGAAAGGGCTGCCGGGGTTGGGGGTGGGGGGTGGGTGGGGGGGGGGAGTGACGGGGGTAGGTGGGCCTGTGGGTGTCCAAAAATCCAATACCAGTCCTATAGATGAGATGTGATGATGCTCTTAGTGCAGCACCATCAAATGAGCATCTGCCTTCGTCTCATGCTTGAGCAGACATTACTGCAGGTTCGGAAAGAGCTTCTCTGTTGCGCTGTGGGCCACTGATGAATGGGATTTAAAAAAAAATAAACAAAATAAACAGCACCAAAAAAATGACCGGGGTTTTTCTTTCGTTCGTCGCGTCTTCTCTCGGACCTTTTTAACGATACCTGTTTAATGGAACGTTTTTTGTTTACGTGTTTTGAGATTTGCCCAATTCAGAAAAACAGCCTTGAGCTAGTGTTGAATTCGAGGGGCCTCATTCTTAGGGTCCCTATTGTCCTGAAACGAGTGTCTCTCTTTAGTCTTTGCAAAGTTTTTCTCATAGTGCTTTTACTGTGATCTTATTTACCCTCTTCTTATTGGAGTTTGTGTTTTATATATATATATATATATATATATATATATATATATATATATAGATACCTAGGCACTGAATGTCATGGAGCTGAAGGCTTGGCTGCAGCGAGCAAGCAGTTAAAGATTTGAGCAGGGTCAGACGACTGGAGGCGTAGGAAGGGAGGAGGGGGGTTGGGGGGGTTGGAAGAGATCAGGGAGGGGAGGCGTGTTCTGTACATGGGGCGCGTGGCGAGTGAGCAGGTGGATGACGGGCAGCTGAGGAGTGAGTGGTGAAGAGGGGGGGGGCACACATCCATTTTGGAGGACTCTTGGGGTTCAAAGGGACCCTGGATGGAAAAAAGAATAAGGCAGCCCCATCTGGAAGGGTGGTGGGGGTTGGAGTGTGAAAGGGATCTGGAGGGTGGTGTCTGACACTCTCTCTTTTGTTCTTTCGTGATGCGGTAGGGATGGGGTGTGTGTGTGTTGTGTGTGCGTGTGTGTGTGTGTAGTGTGGGGGGTACTCTCCTGCCTGTATGGGGCGGGGGAGGGGCAGCGGAACAATAGTGCTGGCCAAGGAATCGAAAAGCCTATGTCTGTGCTACAGAGAGGAGAATAAGAGAGGACAGGAGGAAAGCTTTCAGGGAAAGAATAGAAGAGAGGCATTATTTATGCTATCTGCATATCCCCAGCCAGGTACACGAGGCCGTCCTAGAGGAGTAACACGCGTGACGGCAGGGTTTTCGTAGATGACACGTCAACGCTCATAAGGGATATCGATGTCTGTGATTGCATTGCTATTAGTATTTCTTGTGTTAAAGCAGCACGGCTGTCTTGTACGCACCTGCTTTTCGGTGTAGCTGCAATGCGATTATTTCCCCACCCATTAAGAATCTCTGATGCAGTCCTTTCCTGGTCGAGTACAATGGTCATCTGTCAAACCCCAACCCCTGATATGTTCTACTGTTTAAAAAAAAAACAAAAAAAGATGGATCTCAGTGGCAACACAGTGCCACGGCTCCGTAGTGGAGAGTGTGGCGCAGATGTAATAGGATTTAGTGTCTTTTACATTTGCTCGTGCTGCATGGCATTTTTGTTGTGGGTTAGGGGGGGAGGGGGTGGGGTAAGAGAGGAGAAAGATTCATTTATCTTCATTAGAGTGTGCTCTGGACAAGACTTCCACCGGCAGGGAGGGAGGGAGGGAAGGACGGAGGGAGGCGAGACATGGATATACATGAAAAATCTTCAACCCAAAAGAAAAGAAAAGAAAAAAAAATGGAAGGAAGGCTCCTTTCTTTTTCCGTCTACCTCTCCGTCTCCCTCCTACCCAGCAGAGCAGACGCTCTCAAACATACTAATAGCAGCCAGGCAAGGCTATCACAATTGCTACACACACACACACACACACACACACACACACACACATTCCTTAAGGCCAGGGTAGGTGTGGACTACCATGCACTGCAGCCTGGATGGAGTAATCTTTGCTACATGGAGAGGTTTGTCAGTGCTTCTGTGCTCAGCAGCAAGTGGATGTTGGTTACAGTCACTGCGAGCAGAAGAGAAGGAGTGTTTCCTGGCAGCAGCTCTCCGTGGTACCTAGCTGAATAACCCTTCGACTTTCTTTTTTCCCCGCCCATATTACAGGCTACATGGAGAGGTTTGTCAGTGCCCTGAGAAGGAGGTTCGCTGGCATCTTACAAACGAGGAGAGGTTTGATGTACTCCTGCACATACATAGGTTAAAACGGGGGATGAAGAACAGTAAAAAAAAAAAATATTTCTGTCAAGTGACGTGTCTAAATAATATCACGGGGGAACTTTATTCGAGGTGTACCTACACGGTGCGTTATAGCACATTCATCAATCAGCATGAATATTTTATAAAGCAGGCGAGGTATTTATGAAAGGCTTTTTTGAGAAGATTGAAGATTTGACACCAATGGGTTTAAGAGACGCTGGTTCTGTCTGCATCTTTTGTAAAATAAATAAAGGAAAGTTATTTTGAAGGAAAACTGAATTATATAATATAATTTCGATGTCAAACGAGGACTTCCTGCACATCACCTCCTCTCTCTCCGCTATAGGTTAAAACGCTTTACCCGTCCTGCCAAGGTTACCTATCTCATCTCCGTCCCCTGGGCTTATCGAAATTCTGTCTGGTTAGTGGTTTCTCTAACGAGTAACCCCGTTGCCTCCCCTCTAAAAATCCCTCCCCCCCCAAAAAAAAAACGACTAAATAATATCTAGGTATCATATACAACCGACACTTTTTCTGTATTCAGTGAGTTATAATGTGTACCTACACGGTGCGTTACACATTCATAATCAGTGCATGAATATTTTATAAAGAGGTGTGGACACCTGCAGCAGCACTAGCAGCTGTGGTGCTGAATAAATGGGCTATGGAGAGGTTTGTCATGCTTCTGTGCTCATAACCACCAAGTGGTGGGGGGAAGGGACCCAATTACAGCCAGGCGAGACAGAAGAGAAGGAGGGTTTCGCTGGCATCTTACAAACGAGGACTTCCTGCACATCAATAGGTTAAAACGGGGGATGAGAACGAGTAAAAAAAAAAAAAAAAACGACTAAATAATATCTAGGTGACACTTTATTCGAGGTGTACCTACACGGTGCGTTACACATTCATAATCAGTGCATGAATATTTTATAAAGCAGTGCTGAAGTATTTATGAAAGGCTTTTTTGATCGAAAACGATTGCAGAGATTTGACACAAACAGAAGAGACACGTCGGTTCTGTCATTCTTTTGTAAAAATAAAGAAAGAAAGAAAGAAAGAAAAAAAATGAATAATAAATAGAATCTGTCCAAATTTTAATAACCGGAATGGGAATTAAATATCCATATACAAAACTTCTATAAAATGTTATGTCCAGTTAGTGACATCAGTTTAATGACAAAAAGCAAATGGGTAATGGATAAGATGAATTACATATAAAATGGATTTTATATATAATATATATATATATATATATATATATATAGATACATACATACACATACACATATATATACATATACAAATGTATTGGATATTAAGGGATTATATATGTATTATGTATATATATAAGTGAAGTGTATAAGTGTATATGGGATTAAAGTGAATTACATATAAAACTGGATATGGATTATGGATTATATATATATATATATATATATATATATATATATATATATAAGATGGAGTAAGTGAATTACATATAAAATTGATTTTATATATATATATATATATATACGTAAAATGGATTAAGTGAATTATGTATGTATATATAATATATATATATATATATATATATATATAAAAAAAGTTGCATAACATCTGTAATATCCTCTCAACACAACCCAAGGACATGCACGTGTTCGACGAATCAAATATCACCGCATATTTTTGTATTGCATTGATTTAAACCATACATTTCTCTTCATCTCTTCTTATATTCATGGATGTAATGATGTGAAGGGAGCATTACATGTTAAATGGGATTCCCTGGGATCTTGAAATGTGAAATCTGGACAATAAACAGGACAATAGGTGGAGTGGTAGAATCACGCAGGGACACCGCCTTTTCAGGCTCCCCCGCTTCTAACACTTTCGGTGTATATCGCCTCCTGGTGGTCATACACGTTACTACAGAATGCTCCCAAAGCTTGGTCCTGGAAGCCCCCGCCCACTTTGTGCTGTACAGTGTAGTGATTGCAAAGCTTGGACACGCCCACTACAACTTAATTAGCAGATTAGCTAAATCAAATGTACTAGAGCAGGAAAAGCGTTACAATTTACAGAGTTACTCCAGAAACAAATCTGTTTCCTGTTTGGTTTTGTGTTTTTCCCTTCCTTTTCCTTCATGTAGTGCATTTGACTTATGACATTCATAGGTCTGCACTGAAAAATACCCAAAATAGCCTTTTTATTATACTGTATAACATACCAAAATAGGGGACACAGTGGCTTAGTGGTTAGCACGTTCGCCTCACACCTCCAGGGTCGGGGGTTTGATTCCCGCCTCCACCATGTGTGTGTGTGTGGGTGTGTGTGTATGTGGAGTTTGCATGTTCTCCCCGTGCCTTAGGGTTTTTTTCTCCGGGTTCTCCGGTTTCCTCCCCGGTCCAAAAGCATGCACGGTAGGTTGATCGGCACCTTGGAAAATTGTCCCTAGTGTATGAATGTGTGTGTGAATGAGAATGTGAGTGTGTGTGTGTCCTACGATGGGTTGGCATTCCATCCAGGGTGTATCCTGCCTTAATGCCCATAGACGCCTGAGACAAGCACAGGCTCCCCGTGACCCGAGGGAAGATCGGATAAAGCGGTAGAAGATGAATGAATGAATGAATGAATGAATACAGCAAAATAGGCTTGTTTTCCCCTCAAATTCTCTGGACCAGAATACACACGTTAGACAAACATGTAATGATTTGGTATAAGGAGAAACTATAAAATACAGCTCTAAAGATATTTTGTAGGCAGACAATGAATGAAATTACGATAAAGCACTTTAAAAAAAAAAAAAAAGAAAGCATAAAGAAATCTATTATATAGAACTAGTATCAATAAAATAAGGAACAAGGGAGACGGTAATATGTACAATATACAAGTGAACAATATGTTTGATTTACTCTTGGAAATACTAAGGGTGTAAAAGGTTTAAAGGAAGTGGTAGGTCAGTTATTAAGGCTGTAGGTCAGTGATTGGCAGGTTGAAAGTTGAAGCCCCGGGCACCTGTTGGATCTTTGGGCAAACCCCTTAACCTTCTCTGCTAACAGGGTGCATTACCTGCTTCCTAACAAGCTGGTGTATATGAATTTCGCTATGCTGTAATGTATATATTACAAATAATCGCCACCTTTGTTGCTTTTCTCCATATTACAATTGAAACACGTCAAATATTATAGGTGTTGATTCGTTTACTGTTTACTGCACTTTGTTGATATTCCTGTGCAAATTGAGATGCCACATACGTGTCTATACACACTATGACGTGCTTCTGCTTGATGCTTCTTTTTAAGGACTGTTAGTGATGTATAATACTGTAGGGAAATGTAGTGGAATACTGTAGGGAAAGTGTTAACTCAGTGGAGATGTTGACTTTCTTGATTGTCATTTATTCATTCATTTTCTACCGCTTTATCCGATCTTCCCTCGGGTCACGGGGAGTCTGTGCCTATCTCAGGCGTCTATGGGCATTAAGGCAGGATATACCCTGGATGGAATGCCAACCCATCACAGGACACACACACACACACACTCACATTCAAACACACATTCATACACTAGGGACAATTTTCCAAGGTGCTAATTAACCTACCGGGAGGAAACCGGAGAACCCGGAGAAAAACCCCCTGAGGCACGGGAAGAACATGCAAACTACACACACATGGCCAAGACGGGAATTGAACCCGGACCCTGGCGGTGTGAGGCGAACGTGCTAACCACTAAACCACCGTGCCCCCTTTCTTGATTGTCTTGAGTTGAAGTTTCAGCACCACCAAGCTGCCACTGCTAATCTCTTGAGCAATAGTAAATTAAACTAGACATGGGACGTTTCCTGAAGAAAATGTGAGTGATGCTTGCCGATGCAAACCTCAGCTCCGGGTGAGATCCCTTAGAGTCTGGTCCGTTTAATATTTAGCGCTGACTTCAAAATGCTAGCTCCTTCTAAGAGACGAGTGTTTAGACACCAAAAATGCCCATTTTGGGTGTTTTTTGGGGGGAGGGGGTGGGGCCAGTGACGCATGTGACATCATCAAATTGTCCAGCGTCTGACTCCTGTCGATGTGCCAAGCGTTTAGGCATGTCACATGACCCTGTGTCCGAGTTTTGCAGTTTTGCAAATTTTTCACGTTTGTGGCCACGAGTGGATATGTCAAATGTGCATTTCGGGCAAGCACGGGCCGAACAGTGCAGCGTCAAATTTCCCCATTCAATCTCTGTGGGGCAGGAATGTCGTGGATTTCCCCAAAATTCCGAACAGGTGTGGGGTTCGGGAGGTATATGATTGCAATACACTCCGGACCCCCCACGAGTGGATATGCCAAATGTTCTTGTTCAACGCTCACAGGCTGAACTGTGAGGCACGAAATTTTCTATGGGAAAAAATTCCCGCTTATTGGCCCGGGAATTCGGAATTCCGCAAGGCGAATCCTTATAAAAGTAATAGCACACCTCACACCATCGAGCCACACGATATGAGATATGATTCGTGAGGATCGGACAAAAACTGCTAGTGGAATAAAAAATAGAATATGAATATATGGAATATATGATATATATATATATATATATATATATATATATTCATTCATCTTCTACCGCTTTATATGATCTTCCCTCGGGTCACACATGGCCGAGACACACACATGGCCGAGACAGGAATCGAACCCGGACCCTGGCGGTGTGAGGCAAACTGTGGTCTCAGTGTCAGGGACAAAATCGCTTTTTAAATAAAAAGGCTGTTTAATGAAATGACGTGGATCGAAAAGTATTACAAGATACTTATAACTTGATAACAAGGACGAAAAAAACGTACTGTAAAATGCAAAAGCAATTGCTTTTAATTTTATGCTAGAAATGCATGTGCGAATGAGCAAAAATATCTAAAAAATACCTACATTATACCTTAAAGCATTTTCTTCTACTTTTCTCATGGATTGTTGTGATTTATCAGCTAAATGAAACTGTTTAAATAGGAATGGCATTTATGACTATGTGATTTTATTGTGCCTGTGTCTGCGTCGCATTAACTGAGCCAATGCCCTGAAGGCGTGTGTTTTAGAAACAATGATAAACTATTGTTTATCTTAGCTTAGACATGACAATGAAGCTGGAAATGTTGAAACGCTGTACTCTATGAAATCTACTGCGATCAATGGATGCAAGAGCGGGATACGATACTTAATGAAAGGATCCAGAGTGTCAACTTTGTAAAGTGACACTCTTTGACATAGCATATATATACGTGTATATATATATATATATTCATTCATCTTCTACCGCTTTATCCGATCTTCACTCGGGTCACGGGGAGCCTGTGCCTAGCTCAGGCATCTATGGGCATTAAGGCAGGATACACACTGTATGGAATGCCAACCCATCGCAGGACACACACACACACTCACACACTGGAGACAATTTTTCAAGGTGCCAATCAACCTACCGTGCTTGTTTTTTTGGACCGGGGGAAGGAAACCGGAGAACCCGGAGAAAAACCCCCTGAACATGCAAACTCCACACACACATGACTGAGACTGGAATCGAACCCAGACCATGCTGGTGTGAGGCGAACTTGCTAACCACTAAACCACCTTGGGTTTTGCCTCTCCTATATATATATATATATATATATATATATATATGTATGTTTTTGTGTCTGTGTGTGTGTGTGTGTGTGTGTTTAAATTTAACACGGTTTCGTTTAACCCCATACGTTTTAGTATTAATGTACTAGTGTTTAATGTATTTAGTATTATGTTGAAAATAAATAATGTGTGTGTGTGTGTGTGTGTGTGTGTGTGTGTGTGTGTGTGTGTGTGTGTGTGTGTGTTATACAGGAAATCAGGGACTGCTTGTTAATGGGACCGGGCCTGGGTGTTGGCTCAGAGCCAGAAACAGGTGCGTCAGCGGACCGGTTTGGTGAGTCGCTCGGAAGAGGCGCTGTGGTGCTCCGGCCGCTAGGAGGATCACTCCGCGCCGCCACACTGCACCACAAGGAAACGATGTCCGTCCGAGGAGCCCACAGCACGGTCAGGATCTAGTTCCACGAAGAGTTCCCGTACAAGCTTCAGTGTTTTTGGACAGCATGGCGACTCTGACAAGCGACCGGAGGGCTTTTGCTCACAAGATTAACAGGTCTGTACGAGATTTGTGTCCGCACCGCGCTAACTGGCTAACGCGACGCCTCTCCGCTCCCTCACGCCCCGCGTCCATGAACTCGGCTCCCGGCGACCGCGGCAGCTGGACCGCGCTCTCGTTACCGCGCAAGGAAGTTTGGCATACCGCTCTCACAAACACTGATCCCGGAATTGCTGATTATAATACAGGAAGCGCTTCATGAGTCATGTCCAAAACTGCTTTATTGTTGTTATTGTTATTATTGGGAGAGTAGAGCTCAGTGTAGTGTAGAGTGTAATAGTGGAGTACTGTAGCGTGAACACTGTGGCGTGGTGTGTAGTGGAGTATATTCCCGTGTATTGTAGAGTATAATGGAGTATATTCCCGTGTATTGTAGAGTATAGTGGAGTATATTCCCGCTGTATTGTAGAGTACAGTGGAGTATAATACGCTGTATTGTAGAGTATAGTGGAGTATATTCCAGTGTGTTGTATAGTGGAGTATATTCTGCTGTATTGTAGAGTATAATGAAGTATATTCCCGTGTATTGTAGAGTATAGTGGAGTATATTCCCGCTGTATTGTAGAGTACAATGGAGTATAATACGCTGTATTGTAGAGTATAGTGGAGTATATTCCCGTGTATTGTAGAGTACAGTGGAGTATAATACGCTGTATTGTAGAGTATAGTGGAGTATATTCCCGTGTATTGTAGAGTATAGTGGAGTATATTCGTGTATTGAGTATAATACCCGTGTATTGTAGAGTATAGTGGAGTATAATACGCTGTATTGTAGAGTATAGTGGAGTATAATACGCTGTATTGTAGAGTATAGTGGAGTATATTCCCGCTGTATTGTAGAGTACAGTGGAGTATAATACGCTGTATTGTAGAGTATAGTGGAGTATATTCCCGTGTATTGTAGAGTACAGTGGAGTATATTCCCGCTGTATTGTAGAGTATAGTGGAGTATATTCCCGCTGTATTGTAGAGTACAGTGGAGTATAATACGCTGTATTGTAGAGTATAGTGGAGTATATTCCAGTGTGTTGTATAATGGAGTATATTCCGCTGTATTGTAGAGTATAGTGGAGTATATTCCCGTGTATTGTAGAGTATAGTATGGAGTATATTCCCGCTGTATTGTAGAGTATAGTATGGAGTATATTCCCGTGTATTGTAGAGTATAGTGGAGTATATTCCCGTGTATTGTAGAGTATAGTGGAGTATATTCCCGTGTATTGTAGAGTACAGTGGAGTATAATACGGTGTATTGTAGAGTATAGTGGAGTATATTCCCGTGTATTGTAGAGTATAGTGGAGTATATTCCCGTGTATTGTAGAGTATAATGGAGTATATTCCAGTGTGTTGTATAATGGAGTATATTCGTGTATTGTAGAGTATAGTATATTCCCGGAGTATATTGGAGTATATTCCCGTGTATTGTAAAGTACAGTGGATAGTGGATAATTCCCGTGTATTGTAAAGTACGCTGTATTGTAGAGTATAGTGGAGTATAATACGCTGTATTGTAGAGTATAGTGGAGTATATTCCCGTGTATTGTAGAGTATAGTGGAGTATAATACGCTGTATTGTAGAGTATAGTGGAGTATATTCCCGTGTATACGTGTATTTCTGTATTGTAGAGTATAGTGGAGTATATTCCCGTGTATTGTAGAGTATAGTGGAGTATATTACCGTGTATTGTAGAGTATAGTGGAGTATATTCCCGTGTATTGTAAAGTACAGTGGAGTATAATACGCTGTATTGTAGAGTATAGTGGAGTATATTCCGCTGTATTGTAGAGTATAATCCCGTGTATTCCCGTAGAGTACCGTTGTAGAGTAGAGTATAGTATAATACGGAGTATATTGTAGTATATTCCAGTGTGAGTATAGTGGAGTATATTCCCGCTGTATTGTAGAGTACAGTGGAGTATAATACGCTGTATTGTAGAGTATAGTGGAGTATATTCCCGCTGTATTGTAGAGTACAGTGGAGTATAATACGCTGTATTGTAGAGTATAGTGGAGTATATTCCAGTGTGTATTGTAGAGTATAGTGGAGTATATTCCCGCTGCTGTATTGTAGAGTATAGTGGAGTATATTCCCGTGTATTGTAGAGTATAGTGGAGTATATTCCCGCTGTATTGTAGAGTACAGTGGAGTATAATACGCTGTATTGTAGAGTATAGTGGAGTATATTCCAGTGTGTTGTATAGTGGAGTATATTCCGCTGTATTGTAGAGTATAATGATGTATATTCCCGTGTATTTTATTGTGGAGTATATTCTGGTTTGTTGTAGAGTATAGTGGAGTATATTCCGGTGTATTTTATAGTGGAGTATATTCCAGTGTAGAGTATAGTGGAATTTATTCTGGTGTAATGTAGAGTACGGTGGAGTATATTCTGGTTTGTTGTAGAGTATAGTGGAGTATATTCCGGTGTATTGTATAGTGGAGTATATTCCAGTGTAGAGTATAGTGGAGTACATTCTGGTGTATTGTAGAGTATAGTGGAGTACATTCTGGTGTATTGTAGAGTATAGTGGAGTACATTCTGGTGTATTGTAGAGTATAGTAGAGTACATTCAGATGTATTGTAGAGTATTTTGGAGTAGATTTTGCTGTATTGTGTGTATATATATATATATAATATATTATAATATATATATATATATATATATATATATATATATATAATTATATTATTATTTAAAGAGAGAGAGACAGATAGTGGTGTATTGTGGAATGTAGACTATAGAGTGGTGTACAGTGGAGTATTGTGGAATGTAGAATATAGAGTGATGTATAGTGGAGTATTATGGAATATAGACTATAGAGTGGTGTACAGTGGAGTATTGTGGAATATAGACTATAGAGTGGTGTATAGTGGAGTATTGTGGAATGTAGACTATAGAGTGATGTATAGTGGAGTATTGTGGAATATAGACTATAGAGTGGAGTATTGTGGAATATAGACTATAGAGTGGTGTATAGTGGAGTATTGTGGAATGTAGACTATATGGTGGAGTATTGTGGAATATAGACTATAGAGCAGGGATCACCAACCTTTTTGTAACTGAGAGCTACTACATGGACACCGAGTCATATAAAGGGCTACCAGTTTGAAATACTCCTCTGAAATAACAAATTTACCTTTAGTTATATATTATTATTATTATTATTATTATTATTAATGATACTCGTTTATCTATGTGAATACACTTGTGATTTTTGACAGTGACTATCAACAACGAATTAACTACATTTTACATTATAGACGCATCTCACTGATGAGTTGTGCACTTTTTATAGCAAGCCTGAGAGCTACTCATGTGCTCCTTGGGGGCTACCTGGTGCCCACGGGCACCACGTTGGTGACCCCTGCTATAGAGTGTTGGATTGTGGAATGTAGAATGTTGAGTGATGTATAGTGGAGCATTGTGGAATGTAGACTATAGAGTGGTGTATAGGTGAGTATTGTGGAATGTAGAATATAGAGTGATGTATAGTGGAGCATTGTGGAATGTAGACTATAGAGTGGTGTACAGTGGAGTATTGTGGAATGTAGAATATAGAGTGATGTATAGTGGAGCATTGTGGAATGTAGATTGTGTAGTGGAGTATTGTGGAATGTAGATTGTGTAGTGGAGTATTGTGGAATGTAGACTATAGAGTGGTGTATAGTGGAGTATTGTGGAATATAGACTATAGAGTGGTGTACAGTGGAGTATTGTGGAATATAGACTATAGAGTGGTGTACAGTGGAGTATTGTGGAATATAGACTATAGAGTGGTGTATAGTGGAGTATTGTGGAATGTAGACTATATGGTGGTGTATTGTGGAATATAGACTATAGAGTGTTGGATTGTGGAGTGTAGAATGTTGAGTGATATATAGTGGAGCATTGTGGAATGTAGACTATAGAGTGGTGTATAGGTGAGTATTGTGTAGTGTAGACTATAGAGTAGTGTATTGTGGAGTATATGTTGGTGTGTAGTAGAGTATTGTGGAGTGTACACTACTGAGTAGTGTGAGTATTATGTAGTGTAGACTATAGAGTAGTATATTGTGGAGTATATGTTGTATAGTGGAGTGTAATGTAGTGTACACTATACAGTATGTGATCAGTGTGTATTGTACACTATAGTGTATTGTGGAGTGTATGTTGGTGTATAGTGGAGTATTATGTAGTGTACACTATAGAGCATTGTATAGGTGAGTATTGTGTAGTGTACACTATAGAGTACTGTATGTTGGTGTGTAGTGTGAGTAGTGTGTAGTGTACACTATAGAGTAGTTTATGTTTGTGTGTAGGCAAGTAGTGTGTAGTGTACACTATAGAGTAGTATATGTTGGTGTGTAGGTGAGTAGTGTACACTATAGAGTAGTGTATGTTGGCGTGTAGGTAAGTAGTATGTAGTGTACACTACAGAGTAGTGTATGTTGGTGAGTAGTGTGTAGTGTACACTATAGAGTAGTGTGTGTAGGTGAGTAGTGTGTGTAGTGTACACTATAGAGTAGTGTGTGTAGGTGAGTAGTGTACACTATAGAGTAGTGTTTGAGTAGTGTACACTATAGAGTAGTGTGTAGTAGTAGTGTGTGTAGTACACTATAGAGTAGTGTGTGTAGGTGAGTAGTGTACACTATAGAGTAATGTATGTTGGTGAGTAGTGTACACTATAGAGTAGTGTGTGTAGGTGAGTAGTGTGTAGTGTACACTATAGAGTAGTGTGTAGTGTACACTATAGAGTAGTGTGTGAGTAGTGTGAGTACACTATAGAGTAGTGTGTGTAGTGAGTAGTGTACACTATAGAGTAGTGTGTGAGTAGTACACTATAGAGTAGTGTGTGTAGGTGAGTAGTGTGTAGTGTACACTATAGAGTAGTGTGTGTGTACACTATAGGTGTGTGTGTAGTAGTGTGTGTAGTGTACACTATAGAGTAGTGTGTGTAGGTGAGTAGTGTACACTATAGAGTAGTGTGTAGTAGTAGTGAGTACACTATAGAGTAGTGTGTGTAGGTGAGTAGTGTGTGTAGTGTACACTATAGAGTAGTGTGTGTAGGTGAGTAGTGTGTAGTGTACACTATAGAGTAGTGTGTGTAGGTGAGTAGTGTGTGTAGTGTACACTATAGAGTGTACACACCTAGAGACCTGTAGGTGAGTAGTGTGTAGTGTACACTATAGAGTAGTGTACACTATAGAGTAGTGTTTGTAGGTGAGTAGTGTGTGTAGTGTACACTATAGAGTAGTGTGTGTAGGTGAGTAGTGTGTGTAGTGTACACTATAGAGTAGTATATGTGTGTAGTAGTGAGTAGTGTACACTATAGAGTAGTGTGTGTAGTGTACACTATAGAGTAGTGTGTGTAGTGTAGTGTACACTATAGAGTAGTGTGTAGTAGTGTGTAGTGTACACTATAGAGTAGTGTGTGTAGGTGAGTAGTGTACACTATAGAGTAATGTATGTTGGTGAGTAGTGTACACTATAGAGTAGTGTATGTTGGCGTGTAGGTAAGTAGTATGTAGTGTACACTACAGAGTAGTGTATGTTGGTGAGTAGTGTGTAGTGTACACTATAGAGTAGTGTGTGTAGGTGAGTAGTGTACACTATAGAGTAGTGTTTGTAGGTGAGTAGTGTGTGTAGTGTACACTATAGAGTAGTGTGTGTAGGTGAGTAGTGTGTAGTGTACACTATAGAGTAGTGTGTGTAGGTGAGTAGTGTGTGTAGTGTACACTATAGAGTAGTGTGTGTAGGTGAGTAGTGTGTGTAGTGTACACTATAGAGTAGTGTGTGTAGGTGAGTAGTGTGTAGTGTACACTATAGAGTAGTGTGTGTAGGTGTAGTAGTAGTGTAGTGTGTAGTGTACATCTATAGAGTAGTGTACAGTAGTGTGTGTAGTGTGGAGTACGTGTGTGTAGTGTACACTATAGAGTAGTGTGTGTAGGTGAGTAGTGTGTGTAGTGTACACTATAGAGTAGTGTGTGTAGGTGAGTAGTGTGTGTAGTGTACACTATAGAGTAGTGTGTGTAGGTGATAGTGTGTAGTGTACACTATAGAGTAGTGTGTGGTAGTATACTTGAGGTAGTGTGTGTAGTGAGTAGTGTGTAGTGTACACTATAGAGTAGTGTGTGTAGTATACACTATAGAGTAGTGTGTGTAGGTGAGTAGTGTGTAGTGTACACTATAGAGTAGTGTGTGTAGGTGAGTAGTGTACACTATAGAGTAGTGTGTTGTAGGTGAGTAGTGTGTGTAGTGTACACTATAGAGTAGTGTGTGTAGAAAACTCTTCTTTCTGTTGCATTGTGTTAATCAGGTCAGTGTTCAGTGTTGTCACCTTCACACTTCCCTTCCTTCAGGTTTCATTCAGTTAAAGTGTTGTGACTCGGTTCTCATTGTCACGCCCGACACCCAAAACCAAAAACACTTCTGTTTTCACATAAACCAAGTGAATTTTCGCTTTTTCCCTCCACTTTGTATACCACCAGAATGTTGTTTACCTCCGATCTTGTCATGTCTAAGTGCATCATTCATGTCGAATGATTTCCTTTTATTTCTGCTGCATTGCAGCAGAGCAGGAAGCAGTTAAGACATGACATGAACGTCATCCACGAGCAGGTGAAGTCCGTGTTCTGATTGCATTTCTCGCAGTGTTTATATATATATATAATATATATATATATATATATATATATATATATATATATATATATATATATATATATATATATATATATATATATATATATATATATATATATAGGGGCACGGTGGCTTAGTGGTTAGCATGTTCGCCTCACACCGCCAGGGTCCGGGTTCGATTCCCGTCTCGGCCATGTGTGTGTGTGGAGTTTGCATGTTCTCCCCGTGCCTCAGGGGGTTTTTTCTCCGGGTTCTCCGGTTTCCTCCCCCCGGTCCAAAAACATGCACGGTAGGTTTGATTGGCACCTTGGAAAATTGTCCCTAGTGTATGAATGTGTGTGTGTGTGTGTGTGTGTGAGTGTGAGTCTGTGTGTGTCCTGCGATGGGTTGGCATTCCATCCAGGGTGTATCCTGCCTTAATGCCCATAGATGCCTGAGATAGGCACAGACTCCCCGTGACCCGAGGGAAGATCGGATAAAGCGGTAGAAGATATGAATGAATGAATGAATGATATGATATATATATATATATATATATATATATATATATATATATATATATATATATATATATACCTGATGATTGTCACATCAGATCACATGCTCAGGTCAGTCCGATCCCTTGCATTCATTCTAACCCACTCTGTTGTTCTCCTGTGAAAGCGAGTTCATTGTTTTAGTGCAGGATGCAGGAAAAGGGTGTGCGATTGTTGGCTTTTAGAGGAGGCAACGTTTCCTTTTTCCTCTTTCAGTAGGAAATGGCTTTCCATTGAGCATGCAGCACTCCCGTTTTCATGGATATCTGCTTCCAGACAAGGATTTTGTACCGATTTCATCACGTTTAAGCGAGACGCCGAACACATTGTGCTGCTACATGATATCTGTTTTTTTTTTTTTTTAAATACACACTTTTTGTCCACCGACTCAGTCACAGTCTCACAGCTCCGGGCTCCTCGGGTAGAACCTGAGCTTGGGTTACTGCATGTCTGAGGTGTAACTCCTCCTGTCCAGAAACCTGCAGTGGATATGCTGAAATATCCCTGAATTATACCTGTTATAAACACCTCAGCACAATATATATGTGTGTGTGTGTGTATGTGTGTGTTGTGTGTATGTACATATATAGTACTGTGCAAAGGTTTTGGTTCAGGTGTGAAAAAATGAATATCGATGAATGAGATGCACCGAATGAAGAAAAGAGAAATGGAAATGAGATCAATATTTGTTGTGAACACACTTTACCTTCCAAACAGCAGTAACACTTCTATGTACACTTACACACAGTGTTTATGAAGGAACTCGGCTGGTAGGTTGTTCCATGTTGGAGAAGTAAACACACAGATCTTCTGTGAGATGTAGGAGACGTAAACACAGATCTTCTGTGGATGGAGACGTTCTCACATCCTTCTGTCTCTTCATGTAAATCCCACACACACTCCATGATGTTGAGATCAGGACTCTGTGGGGGTCTCTGTGACATCACTTCCACTACTTCTACTTCTTCTAAACGTCACTCACAACAAATATTGATTTTGCTTTTGTTTGCTCACTTTGCATTTTGCAAATTGACCAAAATAAACAATCATTATTTCTATTTCTGAAAGCATTCTTTGTTTACACAATTTCTTCACACCTGCCTAAAACTTTTGCACAGTACTGTATACGTATATTCATTCATTCATTCATTCATTCATTCATCTTCTACCGCTTTATCCGATCTTCCCTCGGGTCACGGGGAACCTGTGTTTATCTCAGGCGTCTATGGGCATTAAGGCAGGATACATCCTGGATGGAATGCCTGCCCATCGCAGGACACACACACACACACACACACACACACTCACTCATACACTAGGGCCAATTTTCCAAGGTGCCAATCAACCTACCGTGCATGTTTTTGGACCGGGGAGGAAACCGGAGAACCCGGAGAAAAACTCCCTGAGGCACATGCAGGGGAGAACATGCAAACTCCACACACACATGGCCGAGACGTGTGTGTGTGTGTTTATTTATTTATATTTTTCCTTTTTGCACACTTTATGTGCACATTCAAGCCAAAAGTTCATTAGCTCAGGAAACAAGTTGCTGGTCAGTCGGAGTGGAGTGACCCCTGGGAGAGTTCCTTTATCCTGTCGGCACGGCTGTGTTCGATTCGAATGACTTGAATTTGTACATTTGGGTAAAGGCGCTGCGACGAGGCACGCTTGAGCCGACGGGAGAGTGCGATGGACAGCTTTGTTTACAGGGGGTGTGTACTTTGTTGCCACATACAATGAGCAGCAGGCATATGGAGAGAAAGAATGTCAAAGGGGGAGCTGTGGCAGCTGTGTGTGTGTGTGTGTGTGTGTGTGTGTGCAATAGGGCCGGTCGTGTGAAGGAGCAGCTGCACACTGTCTTGGACAGCATGTGGAGGACGTTGCAGGGGTCTGGGGCTGTTTTGGGGTCTTTGGTGTCGGGCCATATAAAGAGTTTTGGCGTCATGATTGTTGTCCGTTTCTATCTATAATGCAACTAAAAAAGAAGCGGGGGAAAAGGGTGTACTAACATATGAGCAATGTAAACTGTTTACTCCATCTATTTGTGTTATTATTATTATTATTATTGAATAATAAACATGAATTCACTGTTTACGCCTATGCAACTTTACGGAGATGAATACGGTCATTTTTCAAAATAAAAGGTCGTTCCGACTCAGATAAATAAAATAAATAAATAAATATAATAAAATAATAATAATATAATAGATAATAAATAAAAGGGAAATAATTAAGGATTTGTTTTGTGCGGCCCGGTACCAAATGATTGTGTCTCTCTATCTCTCTATCTCTATTTCTCTATTCCACCTTCTATCTATCTCTATCTCTATATCACCTTCTATCCCTATACCTCTCTATCTATCCATCTCTCTATCTCTCTCTCTCTATACCACTTTCTATCCCTATACCTCTCTATCTCTCTCTCTCTCTATCTCTATCTCTATCTCACCTTCTATCCCTATACCTCTCTATCTCTATCTTTCTCTCTATATCACCTTCTATCCCTATACCTCTCTATCTCTCTCTCTCTCTATCTCTATACCACCTTCTATCTCTATCTCTCTCTCTCTCTCTATCTCTATCTCACCTTCTATCCCTATACCTCTCTATCTCTATCTTTCTCATCCACCTATCCACCTTCTATATCCCTATCTCTATCTCTTTCTCTCTCTATCTCTATCTCTATCTCACCTTCTATCCCTATACCTCTCTATCTCTATCTTTCTCTCTATACCACCTTCTATCCCTATACCTCTATCTCTCTCTCTCTCTCTCTATATCTCTCTCTATCTCTCTCTCTCTCTCTCTATCTCTTTCTATCTCTCTCTATCTCTATATCTCTGTACCACCTTCTATCTCTCTCTATCTCTATTTTTTTCTATACCACCTTCTATCCCTATACCTTCTCTGTCTCTCTCTCTATCTCTCTCTCTATACCACCTTACTACTCTCTCTCTCTATCTCTACTCTATCTCTCTATCTATCTCTCTCTATCTCTATCTCTATATCCTTCTATCCCTATACCTCTCTATCTCTATCTTTCTCTCTATATCACCTTCTATCCCTATACCTCTCTATCTCTCTCTCTCTCTCTCTCTATATCTCCTTCTATATCTATCTCTATCTCTCTCTATCTCTCTCTATCTCTCTCTATCTCTATATCTCTGTACCTCTCTCTATCTCTCTCTATCTCTATCTTCTCTCTCTATCTCTATCCTCATCTATCTCTATCTCTATATCTAACCTCTCTATATCTCTCTATCTCTCTATCTATCTCTATATCTATATCACCTTCTATCCCTATACCTCTCTATCTCTATCTTTCTCTCTATACCACCTTCTATCTCTCTATACCTATCTCTATCCTCTCTCTCCTATCTCTCTCTCTATATCTATCTCTCTTCTATCTCTCTTCTATCTCTCTCTATCTCTATATCTCTGTACCACCTTCTATCTCTCTCTATCTCTATATCACCTTCTATCTCTATACCTCTCTATCTCTCTATCTCTCTCTCTATCTATATCTCTCTATATCTCTCTCTATCTCTCTATCTCTCTATACCACCTTCTATCCCTATACCTCTCTATCTCTATCTTTCTTCTCTATACCACCTTCTATCCCTATACCTCTATCTCTCTATTTTTTTCTCTATATCTCTATATCACCTTCTATCCCTATACATACCTCTCATATCTCTATCACCTCTATCTCTCTCTCTCTCTCTCTCATATCACTCCTTATATCTCTATACCTCTCTGTCCCTGAATCTATCTCTATCTCTATATCACCTTATATCTCTATACTCTCTATCTCTCTCTATCTCTATCTCTATATACCACCTTCTATCTCTCTATCTATCTCTATATCTCTATATCACCTTCTATCTCTATACCTCTATCTCTATATCTCTATACCACCTTCTATCTCTCTCTATCTCTACATCACCTTCTATCTCTATACCTCTCTATCTCTCTATCTCTCTCTCTCTATCTCTATCAATCCTTCTATCTTCTATACCTCTCTATCTCTCTATATCTATCTCTATCTCTCTATATCTCTATATCTATATCTCTCTCTATCTCTATACCTCTCTATCTCTCTCTATAACCACTCTCTCTCTATCTCTACCTCTCTATCTGTCTCTCTCTCTCTCTCCATCTCTATCTCTTATACCTCTCTCTCTCTCTCTCTATATACTCTCTGTCTCTCTCTGTCTCTCTCTCTCTCTCTTTCTGTCTCTATACCACTCTCTATCTCTATACCTTGCTCTCTCTCTCTTTCTCTCTCTATCTCTATACCTCTCTATCTTTCTTTATCTCTATACCTCTTTATCTCTCTCTCTCTCTCTCTCGCTCTCTCTCTCTCTGTCTCTCTCTACTCTCTTCTCTCTATACCTCTCTCTCTATCTCTATACCTCTGTCTCTCTGTCTCTCTCTCTCTCTCTTTCTGTCTCTATACCACTCTCTATCTCTATACCTTGCTCTCTCTCTCTTCTCTCTCTTTCTCTCTCTATCTCTATACCTCTCTATCTTTCTTTATCTCTATACCTCTTTATCTCTCTCTCTCTCTCTCTCTCTCTCTTTCTTTATACTCTCTATCTCTAAATGCATTTCTATCTGGGTTTTCTGCATGTGTGTTCATTGCGCAGCGCCACACACACACACACACACACACACACACACACACACACACACACACACACACACACACACACACACACACACACACACACCACACACACACTGGAATAAATGTTAGACAAATGTTAGAGTGAAAATAAATCTCTACCATCACTTCAAATCAAGGCTCAGGCACGATGGAGTGTTCTACAGCAGGTACCGACTCGGCCACTCCACACTTACCCCCATGGGTCACTAATGTTGGGGCGAAACTCCTGCCCCTACATCCCGCATGTCAAATCCCCCTTTACTGTTATCTTTTTACTCTGTCATTCTTACAATATTATTAGGAAACGATTTTAACTATTTTTTCACAGTGTATCTCTCTCTATCTCTCTCTCTCTCCGTCTCTCTCTCTCTCTCTCTCTCTCTTCCTGCAGGACGGTAGCTTCAGAGGTCAGGAAGCAGGTGACTCGGGAGTACGGCTCGCCTCAGCTCTCCAAAAAGCGAAGTGGAGCTCATCAGTCGGTGAGTAGCAGCACTTTCGCAGAGAGAAGCGCGAGTGCAAATTCCCCGGGACTCGACCTCCGATATCATGCTGCGCTCTTCAAACAGGGCACTCGATCGGGTTTATAGCTTCAACCTGCCCCCCCACCCTCCCTCCATCTCCCTTTCTCTACTGTACTCACTGTTTGACTCGTCCCACTATCTCTGAGGAGACCTGGAAGGTGGGATTCCAGACCCTCCGGAAACAGCGCCCATTCCTCAGGGATGCATAAAGCATCCATCCATCCATCCATATCTCTATCTCTATCTCTCCCTTTCTCTATCGCTATACTCTCTCTCTCTCTCTCTCTATCTCTATCTCTCTCTCTATCTCTCTCTCTATCTCTCTATTTCTATAGCTCTCTTTATCTCTATATGTCTCTCTATCTCTATATACCTCTCTATCACTATACATCTCTATCTCTATGGCTCTCTGTATCTCTATCTCTCTTCTATATACCTCTCTATCTCTCTCTATCTCTATACATATCTATCTCTATATCTTTCTCTATCTCTCTTCTCTTTACCTCTCTATCTCTCTCTATCTCTATACATATCTATCTCTATACCTCTCTACCTCTCTATCTCTATACATATCTATCTCTATATGTCTCTCTATCTCTATATACCTCTCTATCAATATACATCTCTATCTCTATACCTCTCTATCGCTATATCTCTCTCTATCTCTCTTCTCTATACCTCTGTATCTCTCTCTAGCGCTATACATCTCTATCTATCTGTATATCTCTCTATCTCTCTGTTCTCTATACCTCTCTATCTCTATAGCTCTCTCTATCACTATATATATATAATATATATATATATATATATATATATACCTCTCTATCTCTCTATACCTCTATATATCTCTATACCTCTATATATCTCTATACCTCTATATATCTCTATCTCTATATATCTCTATCTCTATATATCTCTATCTCTATACCTCTATATATCTCTATACCTCTATATATCTCTATACCTCTATATATCTCTATCTCTATACCTCTGTCTGTCTCTATACCTCTCTCTCTCTCTCTCCCCCTCTCTCTTGTCTGTGCTACTATAAAACAAAGCTAGAATGTGTGTATTGACGGACACTTTAAAGCGCTTGTGTAAGGCTCTGTATATAGGAGGTCTGCCAAGTGAGCTTAATGATAAAATTGGGACAGTGCCCGTTTAAAGGAAATAAAACACTCACTTCAGTATCGAAGTGTTACTCCAGTAAAGTCCGCTTCTAAAATTGCCTGGAACTCATCTGAACAGTTTGATCTCCACTATGATGTCTGCCAGGACATTCAGCATCGAGGGATCAGCACGGATTCCGTCACGCCTGTCAATTCCAATAATACAGGATTACGGCACCTGATCTGCCCAACGTAGCATTTCTTTACGCTGAAAAGGGATTTTGTCTAGAGACAAATGTATTCCCCATTTGCTGTTATAATAACCTCCACTGATGTTAGATTTAGATGTGTGATTGTGTTACGAGGGTTTTTGGAAAGTCAGGTGAGGAGACTTATATATACAGTATATACAGTATACAGTACTGTGCAAAAGTTTTAGGCAGGGGTGAAAAAATGCTGTAAACAAAGAATGCTTTCAGAATTCCTTCATAAACACCGTGTGTAAGTGTACCTAGAAGAAGTGTGTTCACAACAAATATCGATTTCCATTCTCTTTTCTTCATTCACTGCGTTTCAGTCATTGATGAAAGTAAATAATAAACACTTCCGATTTTGAAAGCATTCTTTGTTTACGCCATTTTTTCACACCTGCCTAAAACTTTTGTACAGTAATGTAGATCACTCCTGTGTTGAATTGTGTTTTTTATTTTCTATAAATGCATTTCCTTTCATGTTTCCTTACATACTTACTTATTCACTTGTTAAACGCTTGACGTTTAGCTATTCACAGGAAATGATAGAAATGACGTGAGCTTATTGCCGTGTTTCTGCATAATATTCGGAAATGATTCAGAGCACCTCGGGCAAAGCTTTTTTATATGTGTGTTGTGTGTATATATATATATATATATATATATATATATATATATATATATATATATATATATATATATATATATATATATATATATATATATATATATATAGTTTAAAAAGGTTGGAAAATTGTCCCCAGTGTGTGTGAATGTGTGTGTGAATGTGTGAGTGTGTGTGCCCTGCGATGGGTTGGCATTCCACTATCCAGGGTGTATCCTACCTTAATTCCCATAGACGCCTGAGATAGACACAGACTCCCCGTGACCTGAGAAGATCGGATAAAGCGGTAGAAGATGAATGAATGAATATATATATATATATATATATATATATATATATATATATATATATATAGTGGTTAGCATGTTCGCCTCACACCGCCAGGGTCCGGGTTTGATTCCCGTCTCGGCCATGTGTGTGTGTAGTTTGCATCTTCTCCCCGTGCCTCAGGGGTTTTTTCTCCGGGTTCTCCGGTTTCCTCCCGGTCCAAAAACATGCACGGTAGGTTGATTGGAACCTTGGACACTTGTCCCTAGTGTATGTGAATTGTGTGTGTGTGTGAGTGTGTGTGTGAATGTGTGTGTGTGAATGTGAGTGTGTGTGTGTCCTGTGATGGGTTGGCATTCCATCCAGGATGTATCCTCCCTCAATGCCCATAGACACCTGAGATAGGCACAGGCTCCCCGTGACCCGAGGGAAGATCGGATAAAGCGGTAGAAGATGAATGAATGAATATTGATACACCTGTAACAGGGTTGTGACAAAATGTTTGTCATGAAGCAAAACCAAGAAAGACCTGTGATTAACCACATTTTTGGAAAAGCCACGCTAAATGTCAGATGACACACCCAGTCCTGATTGCTGCCAGGCCTTGTTGATTCAAGACATCACTTAAATAGAACCCGTCTGACAAAGTGAAGCGTGCTAAAAGATCTCAAAAACCAACACAACATGCAAAAAAAGGATCCCGCGCTCCAGTGGTGGAGCCGGTTGACTATGAGGAGTATGTGAGCAGTCATAGCCCGGTCTCTGAGAGCTCATACAGAGCGAACTGAGAGAACTGCAGGCCTCAGTTAAGGTTCATGATTCAACAGTATGAATGAGACCAGGCAAAGATGAGATCCAGTGGAGAAAAGGCGAAAGACGCGACTAAGCGAAAAGAACTGGTAAAATATTCTGTACAGTGTTGAGAATGTGTGGCAAAAGTTACATCTGGAGTAAAACTACCTCAGCATTTCGTAAGAAGGACATCCATCAATACCAACTGTCAAGCCTGGTGGTGGTGGTGGTGGTAGTGTGACGGTCTGGGGCTGCTTTGCATTGGACGATTGGCCATAAATAATGGAACTACGAATACTGAAAATCCTAAAAGAGAGCGGTTATGAGCACGTGCTTATTGGAGTTATGTCCACTTCTGGATGGCTGGGGAAGAAAACCCTTGAAAACTCTTTGATGTGGCTAAAATAAAACAATTTTACAAAATAAGAGCGGGCCATAAATCGTCCCGACGGCCGTTGTTGCTGCTGAGGGTCACAACTAGTAGTTATTAGGTTTGTGGGGTAATTAAATTGTAAATTGTACTGTGCATTTGATTTGTTTACATATGATTGTTTTGTTGTTACGTGCACATTGGTTTACTTGTGTTGCTTCTATGTGTGAATTTGTTTTTATATGCACTACTAAAACGTATACCTTTCAGGACTTCATTTTATATCAATTCATGCTTTAATGTGTGTGTGTGTGTGTGTGTGTGTGTGTGTGTGTGTGTGTGTGTGTGTGTGTGTGTGTGTGTGTGTGTGTGTTAACGATTTGAATAATTTAAGTATGCGGAAAAGTAATATATTTACAGCAGTGTAATACACGTCAAGAGGCTTTTATGTCATTTCAATTATATATATATAGGGCAGGGCCAAGGATATATATATATATAATATATATATATATATATATATATATATATATATATACACACACACACACACACACACACACACCACATATAATATATATATATATATATATATATATATATATATATATATATATATATATATATATATATATATATATCACATACACATACATACATACATATACACACACACACACACCCACACACATATACATATATATATATGTATATATATGAATGACATGAAAAATAAAAAATATTCCTTTAATTTATTTATTTATTTTTGGCACACAATATAAGATTGTGGAATTGCAAGATTATTGCATGTGCTGGCATCCCAGGACAAGTGCGCTACAAGCTCGCGGCCTCAAAATACCACCGTATTCACTATCCACCTTTTAGAGTAACCTCTCAGATTTCACGCAAGAGTGTTTTTTTTTTTTACTTCCTATGAGGCGAGAAGATTTATGAAACGATGTAAAAAGGGAAGCAGTGATTATCTCAAACCGTAATCTCTTTCACTTCTGCCCCCACCCTCGCACTAATCACCCCCCCTCCCCACTCAAAGTCGATTTATTGTATGTGCGTTTGTGCTCGTACCAGGTTCCCCTTACGGAAGTGGTGGAGCCGGTTGACTACGAGGAGTATGTGAGCAGCCATGCCCCGATCTCCGAGCCCGGGCCGCTCAGACAGCTCCTGGAGTTCCCCTCGGATGACTTGCAGCTCATCCTGCAGGAGAGGGAGTGCACTACGCTGGAACCGGCCCTGCCCGAGGAAGAGTGAGAGCTTCCCCTAGACAACACACATCACACACTACACAGAAGTGTACCTGTAATTCGATCAGCTGCTCTGTGCGGATGAGATTTCCCGTTCCGGGAGATGATTATTATTATTATTATTATTATTATTATTATTAGACTTACGTGACGCCGTGTTGCTTTGTGTCTGCAGTACGCTGGATCCGAGAGTGAGAGACGCGCTCGCCGTCTACACCGACGACTGGCTCATTATCCAGAGAAAGTGAGTGTTCTCAGTAACGGAATTAGTCCGAATTATCCGACCTCGATATAAATCGCTCATTACAGGTGTATGGAAAGCCCCCCCCCCCACACACACACACACACACTTTATATCTTCTGTTTCTAGATATAACAAGGTAGATGACCCAGACATGTCCCACTCAAGGCCCCTCAGGCCGGCAGATCTATTATATCCAGCCCGCAAGGCAATATCATATTTCTTTTATGACTGGTAGTTTCTGCACTTCCCTGAAATGATGCTTCTACTCCGGCTGCTGGGACGCCTTGCATGTTTGGAAGCACATGGAACTGTTCTCAGTTACCAAGATGAACAAAATCCAACAGTCCGGACAGTCGACTCACTCATGCACTCATTCATTCATTCATTCATTCATCTTCTACCGCTATATCCGATCTTCCCTCGGGTCACGGGGAGTCTGTGCCTATCTCAGGCGTCTATGGGCATTAAGGCAGGATACACCCTGGATGGAATGCCAACCCATCGCAGGACACACACACTCATTCACATTCATACACTAGGGACTATTTTCCAAGGTTCCAATCAACCTACCGTGCATGTTTTTAGACCGGGAGGAAACCGGAGAACCCAGAGAAAAAACCCCTGAGGCACGGGGAGAACATGCAAACTCCACACACACATGGCCGAGACGGGAATCGAACCCGGACCCTGGCGGTGTGAGGCGAACGTGTTAACCACTAAGCCATCGTGCCCTATACACACCTGCACTCGATGCTCAGAATTGCCCAAGAACAGAACTGAACCCAAAACATGAACGAAACGCTCATTCAGGTGTAGTTCATTCATTTTAGGTGTTGGCCTACTGTTCGGGTTCGAGCCCCGGTATCGACATGATGCCCCCTTGAGGAAGGCCCTTAACCCTCTGTGCTCCAGGGGCGCTGTGTCATGGCTGACCGTACGCGTACGCTCTGACCCAAACAAGCTGGGACAAGAGCTTAAAAGGTGTACGATTGCCATAAAATAAGGTCTCTGCTGCTTTAAAGCGTGCATCTCCCACAGTGCATGTGCCTATGTAGCCGATGTGCCGTGTAGTGACGGCACCCCACCACTAGAGTGCAGTGCATCTCACATCGGCGCTTACCTAGGGCGAGTTTTCCAAAATGTCCAAGAAGCGGAAAATTGGTGCCTTTTGTGTTATGAGACGACGTCGCTCATCAAAGACTATATAATGTCTTATAACTGTCCCTTCGAGGGCAGCTATAATGCGGATGTGTCCCATGTTTCCCACCCCTGAACTAAACCACTGTGTTCACTGTGATTCGTGAATTCAGACGCACTGCGATATAAAGCACTGGGATTGTAATTTGTATGTATGGTGATGTACGTGATGTAATGGGGTTTCTCTGTCTTAGATACCAGTGCTACAGTACCAGCCAGATTTCTCACAACACTGAGAGGCACAGGGAGAAGCGGAGAGGCCTGGTTAAACAGACGTTCGAACTGGACGAGGCGGCAGCCATCGAGCGCTCGGACGACCAGGTAGGACAGGAGGGACGCGAGTGGCGCTTTTGCGGAGATCTTACGGTCCTGTTAGCAATTAGCAGTGAAGCCGCTAAGGATGTGCATCTCAGTAACGTCTGGGTGATGATGATGATGATGATGAGCACGTGAATGGGAACTAATTATAAGTGTATTGAACTCTCCGATATGAACAGACCCCAAATAAGTCCCGCCCCCTTTTCCTCATTGCATATCAGTAGGAAGTGTTCGAATCCCATGTCTCCTCTCTTTTCTCTCATTTGGAATAAACAACATTGCCTTGTGTCAAGGGTGAATGGGGGGGGGGGGTTTAAGGTTTTAACAGCATTTCAAGAAACGAACAATTTTCAACAACGGAAGAATTGTATAAGGAAATTATTCGCGATTTAGGATTAAAGGTACCTGGCAGACCGTTTAGTTTCACCTCTATGTATTTAATAAGTTCAGCTTGTCATGATTATACATGTAGGCATCGCTGCTCCAGACTGTCCGCGTCCTGATTTGGATTCGGATATAGAACCGAATCAACATCAGTCATTATTCATTCATTCATTCATCTTCTACCACTTTATCCGATCTTCCCTCGGGTCACGAGGAGTCTGTGCCTATCTCAGGCGTCTATGGTTATTAAGTCAGGATACCCCCTGGATGGAATGCCAACCCATCACAGGGCACACACACACACACACACACACACACACACACATTCATACACTAGGGACAATTTTTTCCAAGGTGCCAATCAACCTACCGTGCATGTTTTTGGACCGGGAGGAAACCGGAGAACCCGGAGAAAAAACCCCTGAGAACATGCAAACTCCACACACACATGGCAGAGGCGGGAATCGAACCCAGACCCTGGCGGTGTGAGGCGAACGTGCTAACCACTAAACCACCATTATTATTTATTTATTTATTTATTTATTTATTAATTTATTTATTCCCACCCCCTGATAGGGAGCTCCTGGACTTCTGACTTGCATTTAGGGCTGTGACGTCACCGTGACAACCGTTGTCTATTGCCACCTGCGGTAGTGCACGTGACGTCACACACTCTAAAGTTAACCCCGAGATTTGTGTTACATTGCTGTGTATGGCTTTTCCGTTAGACTGCGGCACGATCCGGCCACGGATCTCGTCGGAAAAGCAAATGTTACATCCCGGATCTGGCAACATTTCGGATTGATGCCAAATGAGAAAGGCAATACGGATGAAGCCATGTGTAGGCTTTGTGTCAAAAATACAGGCTGTATTGGAGGGGGAGGGGGAGGGGTGTAGCTCAGTGGTCTAAGGCGCTGGGCTGCTGAAGATGCGCTGGGCTGGGGGTGAAATGATCGGAAGATCCGGGTTGGGCGCTGAGCCGGGTTCGAGCCCCGGTATGCCAAGCTGCCGCCCTTGGGTCCTTGAGCAAGACCCTTAACCCTCTGTGCTCCAGGGGCGCCGTATCATGGCTGTAATGTATATGTGACCAATAAAGGATATTATATTATTATTATATTATTATTGTGTTGTTGTCACTGGGGGAAGTTCATAAATAAACACGCATGTTTGTTCCGGATGTTTTCGTATCATTTCTTTTGCATTACACGTTCTTCTTTATTAACCGCCAAGTCATAACCCGCGGTCGCCTGTGCGTTACAGGACGATCTGAAGAGGAGGTCGCTGTCTCTGGATGACACGCCGCGAGGCAGCTGGGCCTCCAGTATCTTCGACCTGAAGAACTCCTCTGCCGACGCCCTGCTGCCCAATTTGCTGGAACGAACAGCTGCTGAGGACATGGACCACTGCAACGCAGAGAACCGCCAGCAGGGGCGCCATCCCGACTTACTGGGCCTGTACCCAGCACCAGATGAGGTCCGGGCTCTAATGTATACTGCCAGAAGGTTTTCCGAGCCCTTTTCCTGAGTGTAATGGATCCGACTTTACAGTGATGTCATGTAGGGATGTAGGTGAGGCGAGGACGCCTGGGGGGCAGGCAGCTTTCCAGTTCATTCCAAAGGTGTAGGTTCGAGGTCAACGCTGTATAGGCGTAGATCTTCCACTAAGCCATATCTTCATGGAGTTTGCTTTACCGCATTAATAAAAGAAAATACAGTAAAATCATATGGCTGGGGAAAGTCCCAATATTTGTGCATAGTGTTGTCATGCTCCAGTGTATCTTAATCCAGATTTTAGGTCGACGAAATATAAAGGAATCATGCTAGCAAACTAGCAGATTCGCTAACCGGATAATTCGCTATTCGTCGGAGATGAAATCGACACTATTCTTGAACCGGTTATTCTTTCGCCATCAAAAGAGCTTCAAACGTCAAGGAATTTTCTTTTGCTTTTTACTGTTTTTACCTTTTTGTACTTCCGTCAGGTCTTTTTTAAACCCCCCCCCCCCCCCCTTTTGTCGTTAGGAGACTTTGTACAAACAAAACTTCATCTGCGGCCCTTGTGGCTGTCTTTGTGTGTGTGTGTGTGTGTGTGTGTGTACATAGCCCTCTGGGGCTTGTGTCAATGTTGCTATGGTACAGTTACCATAGAGCTTGCTTGTTTTGTGTGTGTGTGTGTGCGTGTGTGTGTGTGTGTGGTGTGTGTGTGGGACAGGATGAAGCTGTGGAGAGGTGCTCGGTCCCTGAGGTGCCCAAGGAACATACAGGCCAGAGAATCATGGTCAAGTGTTTGTCTCTTAAGTGAGTCCTTTGTGCACATCATGTATGCAAAAACACACACACACATCTAATGTGTGTGTATATCTGTGTCTATCTATCTATCTATCTATCTATCTATCTATCTATCTATCTATCTATCTATCTATCTATCTATCTATCTATCTATCTATCTATCTATCTATCTATCTATCTATCTATCTATCTATCTATCTATCTATCTATCTATCTATCTATCTATCTACTAAAGTCTATCTGTCTGTCTTGTCTGTCTATCTGTCTATCTATCGTCTGTCTGTCTTCTGTATCTACTCTATCTATCTATCTATCTATCTATCTATCTATCTATCTCTATCTATCTTCTATCATCTATCTATCTATCTATCCTATCTATCTATCTATCTATCTATCTATATTGTGTTGTGTGTGTGTATGTATATATGTGTATATATATATATATATATATATATATATATATATATATATATATATATATATATATATATATATATATATATATATATATATATATATATATATAAATCTGATGTCATGAGGGACTTGTATTGTGTTGCTCCTCTAGGTTTGAAATAGAAATCGAGCCGGTATTTGGCACTCTGGCCCTGTACGACGTGAAAGAAAAGAAAAAGGTATGGCAGTCGTTCTTGTTGCTGGATTCGCAGCTTATTCAATAATTTTTTCTCCTTTTGTGATTCATTTCCAAAATAGCTGCACTAATTAAAGTCTGAATGTAAGTTTCTTGCCCCCCCCCCCCCCTCCTTAAGTAAACCTCTCACCACTGTGATTGGTCGCGGTCCCGATTTCTGAGAATTTCCACTCGCCCTGAACTCGGACCAGATGAAAACATGCTGCGCCCCCACACCCCCACACCGCAATCTGCACTCCTGGCTCGCTCGGCCATCTTCTCATCACCGACCCCACCTCCTCCGACATCTTCCTTCCTGGTTTCAAGGTCACGACCCCTCTCCCGACATCTTCCTGGTTATCAAGGTACGGCCACCGGAGGGAGCGAAGGCTCAGGAACTCATCAGTGTTACACACATGGTTGGGTTGAAAGTGACTAGTATCGAAAATGGATCTTAAAAAATGTTTTGATTTGTTTGTTTTGTTGTGTGTTTTAGTGTATAGTAATAATGTGATGTGTGTATATGATACACCACCAACCACACACACAACTATAACAACTCCGGGCTGTTATCAGTTCCTAGGCCTTAAAGGCCGGATACACCCATACTGCCAACCTCGCAGTCCCCCATACACCCTTTTTCCACGGTTCCAATCACTACCGTGCAATGTTTTTTTGGACTGGAGGATCCATCTCTATCGTGCTACCACTATATAACAATCTCATACCTACATACATTTTCACACACACACACACACACACACACACACCCCCACATACATATCCGTTCACGGGGAACCTGTGTCTATCTCAGGTGTCTATGGGCATTAAGGCAGGATACACCCTGGATGGAATGCCAACCCATCGCAGGGCACACACACACACACATTTTCCCCAAGGTGCCAATCAACCTACCGTGCATGTTTTTGGACTGGGAGGAACGAACGAACGTGCTAACCACTAAGCCACCGTGCCCCTACATACATACATACATACATACATTTAATTTTATATTATTTATATCTGATATATATATATATATCTAATATAACACCAATCACACACACTCACACACCCCCCACACACACACATACAATATTATATATATATTATATGGCCCCCCCCCATTCTGTTTGTTTGTTTGTTTGTTTGTTTATTTATTTGTTTTTTTTAGCTGGAGAGGTCCTGCAGCAGGGAGATATAGGAGAGTGTTGTGAGCCGTATATGGTCATAAAAGATTCGGATTCGATTAAGGTAAGTGTGGCTACTCATCTCTTTCTCCCGGGATGTATGTGCACAATGCTATTTTTACTCACATGTTATCAGATGAACTCATCAGCAGTCCTCGGCGTAACAGACACGTCATGTCAAAAAAGAATCACTGAATCAAATGTACTAAAGCTGATTCTCTCCATTTATCACACAATAGGAAATATTTTAGTTTTTTGCCAGTTATTTTCATTTAGCATGCTTTTGTGGTTTATTTATATTTTATATATATATATATATATATATATTATATATATACGGTTGATCAGACCTTGACATCATCATGCGAACATGAGCGTTGCCTGATTTTAGCGCCAAGTGCTACAAGAGTGTTATACTATAATCGATTACAATATGCTATAATATACTTACATGCAGAAAGCATAGTGGAAGAGTTATCTATGTCAGGAATGGTAGAAAACATAATAACGCCACTATGTAGCCTAGTTCCACCTGCACTAATTCCTATCATTTCTAACACCGTCACGTTGCACCTTTAGGAATCCTAGCGCTTTCCAAATGCAGGAGCGGACGTGAAGCTTGTAATGGTTTGGCACTGCATGGCGCAAGCACACATATTATATTTTCCAATGATTTCTCAATTACTAATCTGCTGCAATATTTGCTGTCTTTTTTGAAATAACCAAAGTCCAGTAAAACTTGGAGAGACTCCCCAGTAGCGTGCAAACTCTTTAAACTGGCTTAGGATTATGACAGACAACCAGTTGGGGGGGGTTTTCAGCTATTTTTCCATGTGTTTAAATATCTTTATGATGTGTGTCTGTGTGTGTGTTTAGCACAAGGAGAAACTTGAGAAACTGAAGGCCCAGGCAGAGCAGTCATGTAGCCGTCTTGGACGTTTCCGAATGCCCTTTGCCTGGACGGCCATCCACCTTTTCAACATCGTCAGCAGCGTAGGGGGGCTGGAGCGATCCGACTCCGACTCAGACACAGGTTACTTTCAACACTCCTGCTTTCCCGTAGTGCACTTTTTACTCCGTATTTACATCGTGTAAATACATTTCCTAAATATCTAAAACGATTTACTAAATAATAAAATGTTCTTTTCTCTGTCTCTGTTAATTGTGCTTAACAATACACTGATTCATATATATATATATATATATATATATATATATATATATATATATAGTATTAGCACGTTCACCTCACACCTCCAGGGTCGGGGTTCGATTCCCACCTCCACCGTGTGGTGTGTGTGTGTGTTTGTGTGTGTGTGTGTGTGTGTGTTGTGTGTGTGTGTGGAGTGTTGCATTTTTTCCTCCGTGCCTCAGGGGATGCCTATCTCATCTCAGGCGTCTATGGGCATTAAGGCAGGATACACCCTGAATGGAATGCCAACACCATCGCAGGACACACACACACCACACACACATATTCATACACTAGGGACAATTTTCCAAGGTGCCAATCAACCTACCGTGCATGTTTTTGGACCGGGAGGAAACCGAGAACCCGGAGAAAAAAACCCTGAGGCACGGGAGAACATGCAAACTCCACACACACACATGGCCGAGACGGGAATCGAACCCGGACCCTGTCGGTGTGAGGCGAATGTGCTAACCACTAAACCACTGTGCCCCTGTTTTTTATTTATTTATATATATATATATATATTTATGAACTTTCTCTGATATGAACAAACCTATCCACAAATGAAAATATGTCAGATCTTCATTCTAAATGTAATAATGTTCGAGGAAGACGGAGAGAGAGAGAGAGAGGCTCTAGGTCAGTGATCTGTGTTGCTGATCCAAAAGACAGGGGTTCAAGTCCCAGTATTGCCAAGCTGCCACTCAGGTCTCTGATCCCAGCTTCCCAATATTACTGGGATTTGTGAAGAAACAATTAGGCTGTAAAATGTAACGCACATTTGGACGCGCCTTCGTTCTTTTTTTCCGTTGGATGGATGGAATGGATCTTTTGATTGACCGCCAGCATTATTAACACACACACAGTAGCATGTGTGCATCGCCAGTTTAAACCTATTTGCAAACCTATGATGTGTGTTTACTGTCGAACAAATATAACTTATGCGCATCATTTCTATACCTTATGCATAATATATTATATACCTTATATGCCTCTTATTTGTACCCCGTATGCACTTCCTCGGTGCATGTTTTGACTCCCTGTTAGAGGAAAAGGGAGCTAAGCTTATCTGAAATGTGATTGCAGAGTACGACAGGGTTTTCTAATAAAGCCTAATAAACAGATCCCAGATCACATCCACCCACAGGGCTGTTGTACCTAATGGAGTCTATATTACATCACTACAGTGCATACAGAAACATCCCGGCTTTCTGTGTAGGACAGATGAAGTAAGCGTTTCCCTCTTATTCACAGAGCGCAAAGGCACCTGGACCGAACGCAAGAAGAAAGGATTGGAGCGGATGAGTGTCGGAGAGGACATGTGCAACTTGACTAACTTCCGGCCGGCCACGCTGACCGTCACCAACTTCTTCAAACAGGCCAGTCGGTTTTTCTGTGGCCTTGCAGATGGTTGGAAATTCACTCGGTTCCACATTACCGCACCAGCATGTGTCAGATGACTCTCCGCCTGGCGCCGTTCCATTCTCAGCGTGCATGCTAAATAATTAAGGCCATTTCAAGTCTCATGGCTGAATGTGCGCACGGAAACTCATGGTTTATGAGAGAGAGAGAGAGAGAGAGAGAGAGGAGAGAATAAGCAGACTGTTTTAAGCTGAGCAGAAGTCTATACTACCTGATATAAGCATTCTGTGGAGAGCAGAACATTATCACCAAAGGATCAACAAAGGATATGGTCCACTAATGATATATATATATATATATATATATCTATATATATATATATATATATATATATATATATATATATATAGTACTTTTCATTACTAGTAGTCATTTCTAGTTAAAAGTAACAAGAGTAACAAAAATTGCATTAGTGTACCATAGCCATTTATTAAATAAATAGTACCTTGAGGGGTACTGTGGCTTAGTGGTTAATATGTTCGCCTCACACCGCCAGGGTCCGGGTTCGATTCCCGTCTCGGCCATGTGTGTGTGTGGGAGTTTGCATGTTTCTCCCCGTGCCTCAGGGGTTTTTTATCCGGGTTCTCCGGTTTCCTCCCGGTCCAAAAACATGCACGGTAGGTTGATTGGCACCTTGGAAAATTGTCTCTAGTGTGTGAATGTGAGTGTGTCCTGCGATGGGTTGGCATTCCATACAGGGTGTATCCTGCCTTAATGCCCATAAACGCCTGAGATAGGCACAGACTCCTGCGAGAGAAGTCGGATAAAAGCGGTTGAACTACATTTAATAAAAAGACCAATAATGAATAGAAATGAATGATTCTGTGTTAAAATGCATTATAAACATTATATATTGCCATAACGAATGACGGATGTTAATTGTGGTGATTATTAGTTAGATTGTAAGGAAAAATCCCTGATCGGGGACAGTTTGTACATAGAAAGAAAAGATAAAGAAAATAGATATAAAATAAACTAGATATGTACATTTCCTGAAGAAAATGTGAGTGGTGCGTGACGATGCTATTAAATGATAAATGATAATAGAACAGGAAGCTGCATTGTTTAATAATGTGTATAGCAACGTTAGACCAAATAACGAGCCTCTGCATTGAGGAGACATGAGTGCGTGTTGTGAGTGCTATGTGCTTTTATTTTGTCCTACAGGAAGGGGACAGGCTGAGTGATGAGGACCTGTATAAATTTTTAGCTGACATGCGAAGGCCGTCCTCGGTGCTGCGGCGGCTCAGACCTGTCACAGGTATACTGCAGAGTACAGCTCCGGTGGGGTTCACTCGCGCTCACCGCCGTTTCGTTTTTGCTTAGCAGGTTTCTTTCTGACACCTTCCCCTCCCTCCCTCTCTCCCTCCTACCCTCCGTCCCTCCCTCCCTCTCAGCTCAGCTCAAAATCGACATCTCACCTGCACCCGAGGTCCCGCACTACTGTCTGTCCCCTGAGCTGCTCCACGTGAAGCCCTACCCGGACCTGCGTGTACGGCCCACCAAGGAGGTGCTGGAGTTTCCCGCACGCTACGTTTATACTCCTCACACCATGTATAGGTTAGTGTTTTTCCTGCACATATGTATGTGCGATTTAGAGCTTATATGTGTGTGTGTGTGTGTGTATATGTGTATATATGTGTATGTGTATATATAATATATATATATATATATATATATATATATATATATATATACACATACATATTGTGTATGTATATGTGTATATATGTGTGTGTGTATATGCATATATATATATATATATATATATATATATATATATATATATATATATATATATATATGTTATATATGAGTTGATTGTTACTGAGGATCAACCCAGTTTATCCCAGTTTACATATCTTTATACCACATTCTGAAACCTTTGTTTTTAAAAATGAAAGATTGCATTTATTATATCGTACAAAAAAATAATATAGAATATTATACAACAAAATGGCATCACAGGTATTTTCTGAACATTTCTGGTTTGTTTGCCACTTTAGGAGTGTTTAGTATAAAAAAAAAGTAATAATAAAAATAAAACAGTTTCGAGAATCAGTTTCAAGTCTCTCATCACTTGTGCAGTTTTAGATTTTGGAAGAGAAGCTTAAACGCTGGCGTTCGTCCGTTTCTGTAACGCAGCCAGCTGTTGGTTCTGGCTTTCCAGCTGCTGTTTCTGTTTCTCTGTCCAGCTCCCCAGGTCATGTAGGAGGGTGCTGTGTTTCCGGGTGGTCTCCTGTCAGAGAGAGAGAGAGAGAGAGAGAGAGAGAGAGAGAGTTGTCATTTTAGTTCAACCACTGATCTTGTTTAAGACTATAGTACGACAGAACAGAATGATCCCTATACAATATCACACAGCCATGGTGTCCTGTGATGTTTAGCACTGGTTATTGTATCGGCAGATGTGCTGACCTTTTTATGTGTTTTGTGTTGAGCAACGCAAAAAAAAACAAAAACAAAAAAAACAAAACATTTTGTTCATCGTTTGCCTGCAAAGCGCGCCGTATTTGTCCCCTAAAATATATGAGTAATATGAGAAGCTCCGCCTACAAAAAATGATGAGAAAATAAGGAAATGATCATTTTTAATAATGCTTAAAAAATGTACAATTTTTAAAATGTAAGGGAAGTGTGTGTGTGTGTGTGTGTGTGTGTGTGTGTATATATATATATACATATACACACATTTTTGAATTTAATAATGAATTTATTTATATGTGTGTGTGTGCGTGTGTGTATATGTGTATGTATATATATATATATATATATATATATATATATATATATATAGATATATATATATATATTAT
>JACRUU010000007.1:11604036-11609036 GCA_030449085.1 Kryptopterus vitreolus
CCGTCGTTTTCTTTGGCCTCTATCTTCTCCTCGCACTTCTCTATTTTCTCTCCATTCTTCCATTTTTCATCCCGCAGGGTCTTGTGTGTTTACCCACCCATGAGTTTAGACAAAATCAAGTGTATTTCGAGTTTCTCAAGGAATCGTTTCAACCCGTAAAACACTTTATGATCTCAGATCGAACGTGTGTGTGTGTGTGTGTGTGTGTCTTTTGCATAGGACCCGTACCTGGATAAGTTCTTCACCCTGGTGTATGTCTTAGAGGAGTACTCGTTCCCGTTCCGCCTCAAGGACGTGATCATCACCGAGGCCAACGTGGAGGCCGAACTCAAAGCCGCCATGGCAGCCCTGAAAGGAGCCCTGTTGGATACCTGCGTCCGCTTCCTGCACCAGCTGCTGAACAAGCTCATCCTGCTGATCGTCCACCCTCCCGTCATTGCCGGCCAGATCGGTGCGCCGCTCGCTTTAATCCCTTTCCAACTTTCCGATTTCCCGTTTTATCAGTCGCACCTGAACTAAAACCGTAACCATATCCGTCCTTCTTTACAGTGAACCTGGGCCGTGCAGCTTTCGAGGCCATGGCCCTCCTGGTCAATCAAATTCATAAGAATCTGGAAGGGACCCAAGATCAGCATGGCCGCAACAGTCTCCTGGCCTCTTACATCCATTACTGCTTCCATCTGCCCACCACTGAGCCTGTGTCCCCCCCTGCTGGTGAGCCATCTGACCACACCGCGTTTAAAAGTCGATTTATTGCCTTTCAAGGAAAGCGGGGCTAAAGTTACATACATATACGTTGGAATGTGGAATGTGTATCTGATTACATAACCCTTATTTGATCACATGGCTTTGCCAAGTTTGCTCTTTTAAACCTGACCCCCAGGTCGAGCTAATACATGCGGTCATTGTGTAAGCAGTGTTCCCAGCTGTAGCCGCGTCTCTAAATGTGTCCCGAAGCGAACTAGTCCTACACAAACAATACGTATGTCCAGGTTGCTCAATGTTCAGGACCTCTTTCGAAATGCCTCGTAACACTCCCCCCGTTACACCACACAGCGAGCGGATCTTCCTACGAGCTTCCCATCCAATACGCAACACTGTCGCGGGCAACGGCCCGTCCCAGCAGTCTGCTCCTGGCCCGCTCCAAGAGCATCAGCAACTCTAATCCCGACCTGGCGTCCACCCCTACCTCACCCGACGACGAAGTGCAGAGGATCATCGGCAACAAGGTGGGCCTTTCTCCCTGTTCTCGCAATAACCCCGTCCCTATGGTACATAATTGGTATTTTCGGAGTGTATGTTTTAAGGTTCCTTTGTCAGTTTTCCGGTGTAAAGTCAACAACACCTTGCCCCCCCCCCCTTCCCTATTGCTTTTCCTGTTATGGGGGATGAAAGGAGCAGGCTCTTCCTGCACTGAATAGGGTCGTTTCCTCTGCGGGACTATGCATTGCCCAAATATGATGCGGTACTCTATGCCTATCTCCTAAATCTAAGTCTGGTTTGTGGGTTGTTGTTGTTTTTTCCCCCCCTCCCTCCTCCCTAACGATGAGTATCCAAGCTGACGGTGTTTCCTGTGCTGCTGTGTGTTTGTGTTTGTGATTGCTGAATAAGCAGGGAATAGACCGCTCTCACTCCTGGGTAAACTCTGCTTACGCTCCTGGGGGCTCCAGAGCCGTGGTCCGTCGGAACCCCAACTCCAGCTGTGAGCTTAAGCAGGTGCTGATCCCTACCCCGGACTCGAATGTCACCCACTATATGTCCTGTTAATACTTTATTCCCCATTACTGCCCACTGTTCTCCTGTTATAACCCATTATTACCCAATTATTATTAATACCTTATTAGTGCCCTCTATTCTCCTGTTATAATCCATTATTACCCCATTATTATTAATACCTTATTAGTGCCCTCCATTCTCCTGTTATAACCCATTATTACCCCATTATTATTAATACCCTATTAGTACCCTCTATTCTCATGTTATAACCCATTATTATCCCATTATTATTAATACCTTATTAGTGCCCTCTATTCTCCTGTTATAACCCATTATTACCCCATTATTATTAATACCTTATTAGTACCCTCTATTCTCATGTTATAACCCATTATTATCCCATTATTATTAATACCTTATTAGTGCCCTCTATTCTCCTGTTATAACCCATTATTACCCCATTATTATTAATACCTTATTAGTACCCTCTATTCTCCTGTTATAACCCATTATTACCCCGTCTTTGTTTTATTAATACCTTATTAGTGCCCACTATTCTCCTGTTATTACCCCATGTTTGTTTTATTAATACCTTATTCCTCATTACTGCCCACTGTTCTCCTATTATACCCCATTATTACCCCATTGTTGTCCTACTAATAACTTATACCTCATTACTGCCCACTGTTCTCCTATTATACCCCATTATTACCCCATTGTTGTCCTACTAATAACTTATACCTCATTACTGCCCACTGTTCTCCGACTATACCCCATTATTACCCTGTGTTTGTTTTATTAATACCTTTTTACTGCCTACTATTATCCCATTAGTACCCCATGATTGTTTCATTAATACCTTATACCTCATTATTACCCCATGTTTGTTTCATTAATACCTTATACCTCATTATTGCCCACGATTCTCCTATTATACCCCATTATTACCCCATCATTGTCCTACTAATAACTTATACCTCATTACTGCCCACTGTTCTCCTATTATAACCCATTATTACCCTGTGTTTGTTTCATTAAAATCCTTAAACCTCATTACTACCCACTGTTCTCCTATTATAACCCATTATTACCCTGTGTTTGTTTCATTAATACCTTATACCTCATTACTGCCCACTGTTCTCCTATTATAACCCATTATTCCCCTGTGTTTGTTTCATTAAAATCCTTAAACCTCATTACTACCCACTGTTCTCCTATTATAACCCATTATTACCCTGTGTTCGTTTCATTAATACCTTATACCTCATTACTGCCCACTGTTCTCCTATTATAACCCATTATTACCCTGTGTTTGTTTTATTACTACCTTATTACTGCCCATTATTATCCTATTATTGCCCCATGTTTGTTTTATTAATACCTTATACCTCATTACTGCCCACTGTTCTCCTATTATACCCCATTATTACCCCATCATTGTCCTACTAATAACTTATACCTCATTACTGCCCACTGTTCTCCGACTATACCCCATTATTACCCTGTGTTTGTTTCATTAATACCTTATACCTCATTACTGCCCACTGTTCTCCTATTATACCCCATTTTTACCCTGTGTTTGTTTCATTAATACCTTATACCTCATTATTGCCCACTATTTTCCTATTATCACCCCATTACTACCCCATGTTTGTTTTTATTAATACCGTATACCTTATTATTACCCAATATTCTCCTGTTCTACCCCATTAAGCTCCTCATTGTTGTCCTACTAATAACTTATTACCCACTATCCTCCTATTATTGCCTTTTATTCACTATTAATAACCCATCAGCGCCATGCTAATGACTTATACTCCATTCTTTCCTACTATTTCCATATTGATACCCTGTAACTCAGCATCATTCCATTATTATCTTTTTAATACCTTATAAACCCATCATCATCATCTCACCATCCCCTTTATCATCTATTATAATTAAAATATCTACATTGTCCCTTAGTGTCCTTTACCCTGTTTACCTCCTACCCCTGCATTAACAAAACCTGCAATACGAGCCCCCTTAATCCTACCCCGTACCCTGCTTTTTATCCTTTACTATGCTTTCCGGGTGTGTGTGGAAGTGTATGGGTGGGAAATGTCTCCATGTCCAGGCAAATCTATTCTTCATCTTCATCATCATCATCTCATGCCTACTCTATCTTTCCTTTCTTTTTCTTCAATGTAAAGGTGTGTTAGTGATAGTCTTTCCTTATAGAGCAGTCACCTTCTATATCTGGTCCAGATGATCAAAGTGTGCGAGGATTCAAATGTCAATGCAGTTGTTCATGTTAAATGGAAATGCTCATCATTTGGAACATCATTCCATCCTTCTCCACTAACTTTCAGTAGTTATACATAGATATTTGGATCAGCAGCTCTTTGCTAATCCTCTCCTTTTCCATTCGAAATTTGTGTTGCGGGTTCCCACGCTTCATGAAAGTATTTCAACGTCAGACACGTGGATCCGAGACGTGTGCGTCAGTGTGCGTCATATACATACAGTGTGCATTATTTATATAATATATATATATATATATATATATATATATATATATATATATATATATATATATATATATATATATATATATATATATATATATATATATATATATATATATATCTCTATATATCTATATCTCTATAATCTATATATCTAATATATAGTATTCTAATATATTTTTATCTATATTATTTTTTTATATTTTTTCCAAGCAGACTCAAGTATTGAGTATTGAGTTTTTGAGTGTTGACTTCATTGTAGTTAATTAAATTCCTTTGTGTCTATATGTATATATATCCTCTATATATACTATATATATATATAGATATATATATCTATATAATATATATATAATATATATATAAATCGCAATTAATCGCACAATTGACTTATGATTAATCGCACTATAATTGAATACTTTTGATGTTTCTAATGCTCTTAACTAACTGTAACCGATGTTATAATTATATACATTTCTCTCAGAATCTCTCCCTTTAATAAAATTATTGCTTATTTAATATCAATTTTACTTTGGAAATTATTCTTTTAATATTAAGTTTCTTGTTAATTTCACTGTTACGTTTGTTTAGTGCTTGTTTTAAGTTGTAAAAAATAAAAATGGGACGTGGCTCCTTTAAGAATTCTGTTCCGGTTGCTTTTCCATATAAACTGGTGATACGTTTAGGTAATACGGCATCACATTCCCAAAAGAAAAATGCGCTTTATTGCATAATACGGATTTGGGAATGCGATGCGCTTGCGTAAGGTTCCATACG
>JACRUU010000007.1:11611536-11624036 GCA_030449085.1 Kryptopterus vitreolus
GCATTAAAGTTATTAAACTAATTTTTTCAATTTATATATATATATATATATATATATATATATATATATATATATTATATAAGCTTTATCTACATTTTCCGAATTATGATAGACCTGATGAAATGGGCGAGCTGGTGGATTACTGCAGAAAATTGCATATATTAATAAATTGCTTTTTAGTTGAATTTATGGGAATATACTAAATAAATATTTGACGTCATTTTTACGGGTGTATTGTACACCAGATTGACAGTAAATAGGTTTTTAAGTCACGGTTCGGTTCGGGTTTTGATTGTATGCTAATGCAGTTTTAAAGCAGACGCAGGAGTAGAAACGTTCGTGGTAGGATTTGAACCTGAGACCTTCCGGGCCAGCGGACAATGCCCTAACCACTTAGTTACCACCTCCCCGCAATAGCGGCGTCAATAATGCTCTTTTAATAGGCCGTGTATATCTGTTGAAAAGTAATGCTCACTTGTCTGTGCATTAAAAAAAATGTTAAGCTAATGTAGCATTATAAGGCTGAATAAATACAATTAATTTACAATAATTTACGTTTCTCTTGCTGAAACTTTCCTCTCTTTGTTTCCAGAGTTCAGCCTTCTCGTGTCCAGTGCAGGATCAGGGTGTAGTCAGTATGTTCGAGCTGTCAGTGCCCTTTCGCCAGCAGCATTTCCTCTCCGGCTTATTGCTGTGTGAGCTTGGCCTGATCCTAGAACCTGATGGCGAAGGGTAAGGCATGTGCACACACACACATACATACACACATTATGCACCACTCGTCACTCTAACCCGACGTACCGTCACTCCAGCAGCATGTTCTTCCTACACAAGAAGGCGATCAGTGCGCTGCACTCGCTCCTGTGCAGCCACGACGCAGACCCGCGCTACACCGACCCGCAGGTCCGAGCCCACATCGCTCAGCTCTACCTGCCCCTGATTCCTGTAGTCATGGAGGCGCTTTCCCAGCTTTATGACTTCTCCGGTGAGCCAAAAAAATTCCTGGTAGGGGCTGCACGATTAATCTCATACTTGTATACGATCTCTTTTCTGAATGACGGAGAATCGCTTCCGAGGCTGGTTTTTACTTGTGTGTCGAGGCTACGGCGTATCATACCTATGCCATAACCTCTTCTAAAAAAAAAAAGGTGATTGGTCGGCTTGGCAGCGTATCTCCTCTACGTGTTGTGGCGTATTCCTCCGCACCGGCATTTTTTAAAGTCCGTAGTGAAGAAAGAAAGCATGGACGTGGACCAAGACTGACAGCTAATTTCTGTCTGGAAGTCTCCATTGTTGCTACAGCAGAAGCCCAAAACACAGACGAAGAAGGTCAAACACCGCCTAGTGTTTGGGAATAGTCACTGCAGAGCGACGCAGAAGTATAAACTGTAACGACGGCGTCGGCTATGTGCGTAGGCTATAGCGTTCACTCGACGCAGAAGTATAAACGCTCATGAAGGCGCCGGCTACATGCGTAGGCTACATGCATAGGTGGGAGGAGGTAGCTCAGTTGTCTAAGGCGCTGGGCTGCTGATTGGAAGATCCGGGTTCGAGCCCCGGTATGGCCAAGCTGCCGCCCTTGGGTCCTTGAGCAAGACCCTTAACCCTCTGTGCTCCAGGGGCGCTGTTTCATGGCTGATACCCTGCGCTCTGACCCCAGATACCAACATCAAGCTGGGATATGCGAAGAAAATAATTTCACTGTGCTGTAATGTATATGTGACAAATAAAGGATATTATTATTATTATTATTATTACATCGTTCACTCAACGCAGAAGTATAAACCCAGCCTACCTGCATTCAGATCATGCTACGTTCACATTATTGCTATTTTTTTTAAATAGTTATTGGTAGACTTTTAGATTTTTGTTACCTCAGCACTTTTTTTTGGAGTGCGTGAATGCAATACATTTTTGTTGAAAAATGAGAATTGTGCGAGAGATTCGTGATCTCAGTTCCCCGCGGTGAAAAATCGCAATTCACATCGTGCAGCCCGACGTCCTGGTGTTTTTAGCATTGTGGTTATTATTGCTGTGCGTTCATTTTCCCCGCAGACCCGTCACCTCAGCGCGGTCGCCTCACTTCTTCGGTGTTCGACGACGGCGATCCCGAGAACGTCATTAGTTCGACGGTCGCTATGGCGATTGCGGGAACACCGCTCCCATACTCCAAAGTCACACCCTTCACTCTATCTTCAGGGGTGAGCAGCGAAATGGATACAACTGGGAAATGCATTTGTTTTATGGTTCTTGTAGTAATTTTGATGTTCGTCACCAATTTAAACGGTTTAGCCTTTAAAAAAATAAATAAATACATTTTTTTTCCATCTGCAGTACTACACTCCACCACTAGGGAATATAGCTTCCTAGTTTTCATGTGTGTAAGAGTGAGAACGTCTCAATTCCGTGGTAATGTCCGTGTTGATATTGTTTTTTACGAGTGTGTAAGGTGTGTATATATGAGACCGTAAATGAAACGGATCGGCGTATGTGTGTTAAGTGCGTGTGTCTGACGTTTACATGTTGCGTGTGTGTAGGCGGCCCGGCAGTGCAGCATGCTCTCGGCCGAGTGCAGCAGGACCCTGCTGGTGTGTGTCCTGTGGGTGCTGAAGAACGCTGACGCGGCTTTGCTCGAGCGCTGGATCTCCGAGCTGTCTGTGCTGCACATCAACAGACTACTTGACCTCCTCCACCTCGCCATCTCCTGCTTCGAGTACAAGGTACCGCATCGTGGGGACGGACATTCACTTGGTGTCAAAGTCTAAGAGCATCAAAAGACTATTTTATATATATATATATATATATATATATATATATATATATATATATATATATATATATATATATATATATATATATTTATATATATATATATATCTTTTAATATTATGCTATATATATGCTTTACGTGTGTATGAGCACAGGGGAAGAAGGCTCTGGAGCGGATCAACAGCCTGACCTTTAAAAAGTCCCAGGACATGAAAGCTCGTCTGGAGGAAGCCATACTGGGAACCATCGGTGCCCGTCAGGAGATGGTCCGCCGCTGCCGAGGTGAGTCTATACGTGTTTTGTGGATAAAGGGTTTGAGGCTTTTTAGCAAATTAGCAGTGTTGGGAAGGGTATTTTGGAAATGTAATACATTACAGATGACCCCATTCAAAATGTAATAAGTAGTGTAAATTTTCTATATAAACATAAAGTAACTGATTACATTTTCTTATTATTTTTTGATTACTTTCATTTGTCCACTAGGTGGCACTTTAAGTTAACATTGCGAGGGACATTTTCTACATTTTTTCCCGCATGTTTTGTCCCTGTGCCTACACCGAGACTCTCTGACACCTCTGTGGTGTGTTTAGGTGTGAGTTGGCCACGGTTACGATTTCATTCATTCATTCATCTTCAACCGCTTTATCCGATCTTCCCTCGGGTCACGGGGAGCGTGTGCCTATCTCAGGCGTCTATGGGCGTCAAGGCAGGATACAACCTGGATGGAATGCCAACCCATCACAGGACACACACACACACACACACACACACACACACACACATTCATACACTAGGGACAATTTTCCAAGGTGCCAATCAACCTACCGAATGAAGGAAAGTAGGATGAATCCTTCCAATTCGAACTCATGTATACGCAGACGTGTCCTTGTAGATTCCTCATCAGAAAACGAGTGAACGAGTTTGGGTAAACCGGTAGCAGCTGCCTGGGCGCTTTATCCTCCCCAGCTTTTTTCTGCGGTGACCACTCTCACTGCGAAACACCACACACTTGTGTGGAGGGTATAAAAGGCTCGCTGGCAACCTCATCATCATCATCGGCAGCATCATAAATGAGGGTAACTGACTCATCCGCCGAGCCAGACATGTCTGTGGTTTGCCCAGCCTTCTACCACAAGCCTGGCGAACCGTCTCCCGTAGCAACAATAAAACAGCGTGGAGCCCGTCCTTGCACGCGACCCTTTGGGTCATGTGACGGCAGGCTTGTTTGGGTAATTACATCCAATAATATCACTTGCATTCTGTATTATAGAATGATGTCCATACTTGCACTTTTTCCATGACAGTTCCTACATTTTGCTCCCACGCTGTCCTGATATCTGACATTTATCTGCACAATAGTTTTTAAAGCATAAAGTGGTTTTAAACGAGCCAAGTGGTATAAATTAGGATTAAGGCCCGCCTCTGTGCGGCGCACATAATGTCTTGTGCCAAGTCGGGCTTGGCGTAATTATGTTAGGGCTGTCGGTTTATTGCTCGTGATGGAAGGCATAGAATAATGCGTCCAAAAGTAACGTCCTGAAACACAAGCTTGAAACGGGCGTGCGTTCACTGTGTTGTATACAGAAAGGAGCCCTTATGGTGGCCAGGAGAATGTGCGATGGAGGAAGAATGTGACACACTGGAGGCAGAATGCAGACAGAGTTGACAAGTGAGTCTTTTTTTTTTTTTTTCGTTGTTCATACGTCCGGTTGAGTGTGTGATGATTAGAAGACAATCCCATTTCTGTGTGTGTGTGTGTTTTCAGGACAAAAGCAGAGATGGAGCAGGAATCAGTGGTGGATGGAAACTTGGCAACCGAAGCTTCCCTAATAGTCTTGGACACCCTGGAGATTATTGTCAAAGTAAAGCTCTGTTTTTGTTATAACTCATTATAATTCCAACTCATCACTTCGAAAATGAATCTCTGACCCAAATAAATAATGTCTTTTTGGTGCACGTCAGACTGTGGTGCTGTCCGAGCAGAAGGAGAGTGTGCTGGGTGGAGTGCTGCGAGTCCTTCTCCACAGCATGGCTGGCAACCAGAGCGCCCTTTTCCTGCAACACTGCTTTACAACACAGAGGGCGCTGGTGTTCAAGGTGTGTGTTTGTGTGTGGCATGTTGGTTAATTGTGAGTTTGTGTGAAGGTTCTGTGATTGTTAGTGTAATCATATTTTTATATATATATATATATATATATATATATATATATATATATATATATATATATACACACACACACACACAAATATAAATACACATATGTGTACAAAATATATATATATATGTGTGTGTGTGTGTGTGTGTGTGTGTGTGTGTGTGTGTGTGTGTGGTGTGTGTGTTTGTTTTATTTATTATATATAAAAAGACTCACTTGTTTAGAATGCTGCAAATTCTTTTGCATAAAAAAAACTACAAACAAAACTATTATATATATATATATATATATATATATATATATATATATATATATATAATATAATAAATACACACACACACACACACACACACACACACACACATACACCACACAGTGATATTCATACTCTTTAAATCCTCCATGTAACCATATATTTAGGCATAGCAGAGTGGTTAAGGCATTGGTCTCTGGTCTGAAAGATCGCAGGTTCAAATCCCACCAAGCTGGGCCCTTGAGCAAGGCCCTTAACCCTCAGTTGCTCAGGATAAGGAGGTCTGCCAAATCCTGTAAAATGTAAGGTAGATTTGGTCCATGTTGGTACTGTGATTAGGAAATCTCCCCACACCATTATTACACCACCACCAGTCTGGACTGACGGGAGCAGAACCAGCTGTGATCGTCTCTTTTCGTGCGTCTACTTCAATGTTTAGAGATGATTTTTGCCTGGCCCTTATTTAAGGAACCACAGCCTCGTACATTTCTTTTTCTTCTTCTTTGATTACAAGGCGCTCCTGCCCACAGAACTGCTGCTCTCTTGGACGTGTTTTGGTTTTTCGCTAAGTTTTGACCTAACGTTAGCGCTCTCTCGTGTGTGAAAAGCTCAGGAGAGTTCAGTAGTTTACTGAAATACACACACCAGCCCATCTGGCACCATCCACTTCACCACGGTCAAGGTTACAGAGGTCACATTTGTCTCTCGCCGATTCGGCAGTTTGATGTGAATATGAACTGAGGTCGTAGTGGAACAGGAGCCACATGATTAATAAGCGTGGCAAACACTCACTAACAAAAACATTTCAATTTGTAAATGTGTGCCATGTGCGTTGGTGACTATTTTTGTTTACTTATACTTTGTTGGTTCTAAACTCTGAAAAAGGCTTCTCTGTACATACATGGGTTTTTCTTTTTTTTTTGGGGGGGGATGGGGATGGGGGGGGGGGGGTCTGGGGAAGTGAAAATCTTTTATTTCTGTTCTTCTATATTCATTCATCTTCATCTTTTACCGCTTTATCCGATCTTCCCTCGGGTCACGGGGAGTCTGTGCCTATCTCAGGCGTCTATGGGTATTAAGGCAGGATACACCCTGGATGGAATGCCAACCCATCGCAGGATACCCACACACACTCATTTTCACACACACACACACACACACAGAGAACATGCAAACTCCACACACACATGACCGAGACGGGAATCGAACCCAGGACCCTGGCGGTGTGAGGCGAACGTGTGCTAACCACTAAACCACCACCGTGCCCCTTCCTTCTATATTTATATCCTATTATTATTTGAAAAATTCAATAAACAATTCTATTTAGATATAAACTATTTATTGAATTTTATTTAATCCGTTAATGAAAACAGTGGGTGTGTGCGAGAGTGTCATTTATGATTCGTCTGCTCTTTTGTTTAATGATGAATAAAACAAAATATTGTCAATGCTTACAATAATTCAGAATGTGTTGTGGATTGTGAACTGATTTTACTGTGTGTGTGTGTGTGTGTGTGTGTGTGTGTCTGTAAACAGTTCCCAGAGATGCTTTTCGAGGAGGACACGGAGTTGTGTGCTGATCTGTGTTTGCGGCTGCTGCGTCACTGCAGCAGCAGCATCGGATCCGTGCGCAGTCACGCCAGCGCCTCGCTCTACTTGCTCATGAGGCAGAACTACGAGATCGGCAATGTGAGATCCGCTTTTTTTTTTTTTTTTTTTTTTTTACGGTGCACATTAACATCACATGGCATGGAGAGTAAGCACTCCATTTGCTTTTGGTCCTGCAGAACTTTGCACGAGTGAAGATGCAGGTCACCATGTCGCTGTCGTCACTAGTGGGCACCTCGCAAAACTTCAACGAGGAACACCTACGCCGCTCCCTCAAGACCATTCTCACCTACGCCGAGGAAGACCTGGAGCTCCGAGACTCGCCTTTCCCGGAGCAGGTTCATGCCCACAAAACACACACACACACACACATTTCCTGTCTCGATTTATTTATTTACATTTTGTTTATTTGTTTGTTTATTTGTTTTGTGGACAGGTCCAGGACCTTGTGTTCAACCTCCACATGATTCTTACTGACACAGTGAAAATGAAAGAGCATCAGCAGGACCCCGAGATGCTGCTTGACCTCATGTACAGGTTGGTCAAGAGATATAAACGTGGATAGTTCACCTTCATACACGGCTATTGAAAGGTGTTTTGTTTGTTTGTTTGTTTGTTTGTTTGTTTGTTTTATAGGATTGCCAAAGGTTATCAGAACTCGCCAGACCTGCGTCTCACCTGGCTACAGAATATGGCCGGGAAGCACTCGGAGAGAGGCAACCACGCCGAAGCCGCCCACTGCCTGGTCCACAGTGCCGCACTAGTAGCGGAGTACCTTAACATGCTGGAGGATTGCCGCTACCTCCCCATTGGCTGTGTCTCCTTCCAGGTGTGAAACCGTCAATCTGTATTTCCAACCTACATTTAAGAGACATTTACAGCATTTTGGCTGATGCCCTTATCCACAGATTAAAAATGAGCAATTGATGGTTAAGGGCCTTGCTCAAGGGCCCAGCTTGGTGGTGGTGGTGGTGGGATTTGAACTTTCCAGTCTAGAGGCCAATGCCTTAATGACTGTGCTATTCCTAATTATATGGTTGCATGGAGGATTTCATTCATTCATTCATCTTCTACCGCTTTATCCGATCTTCCCTCGGGTCACGGGGAGTCTGTGCCTATCTCAGGCGTCTATGGGCATTAAGGCAGGATACACCCTGGATGGTATGGACACACACATATTCACACACTAGGAAAAATTTTCCAAGGTGCCAATAAACCTACCGTGCATGTTTTTGGACCGGGGGGAAACCGGAGAACCGGAGGGGGCGGAGAAAAAACCCGCTGAGGCACGGGGAGAACATGCAAACTCTATACACACATGGCCGAGACGGGAATCGAACCCAGACCCTGGCGGTGTGAGGCGAACGTGCTAACCACTAATCCTCCGTACGCCTGCATGGAGGATTTAAAGAGAGTATGAATAGGGCCTTGCTCAAGGGCCCACTGGTAACAGCTTAGTAGCAGCTATTACGGGGTGTATATAAGTATTATTCACACTACTTTTGGAGAGTCATTATCGGCCTTGGAATTCTTAATGTGGGCGCTTCTTATTAATCTAGGGCAATGAGAGCGCCACTGCCACCTACTGTAGTGGATGTGCAATTATACCTTATTCAAGAATATTCCCCTGGGTCATACGAGCCCCCCCCACCCTGGGGAGCGCGCCCCACTATTTACTTTTACATCATTTAGCAGACGCCCTTATCCAGAGCGACTTACAACTGAGCAAGTAAGGGTTAAGGGCCTTGCTCAAGGGCCCACTAGTGGTAGCTTGATGGTTGTGGGGTTTGAACCCATGATCTTCCGGTCCAGAGGCCAACACCTTAACCACTGGGCTACACACCTCCCCAAATAGAAACTCGACAGACATTGAGACATTTATGGTATTTGGCAGACACCCTTATCCAGAGCGACTTACAACTGAGCAATTTGAGGGTTAAGGGCCTTGCTCAAGGGCCCACTAGTGGTAGCTTGATGGTTGTGGGGTTTGAACCTGCGATCATTTGGTCCACAGGACAACACCTTAACCACTAAGCCACCACCTCCCTATCTGAGAACCGGTGATCTAGGGACGAGTTATAATGCCATTTCTAAGCAATGAAAAATTGCTTAGAAACCCTAAACTCATAATCAGACGCTGTAATGAGATCTTATCGAGACGGCTCCCTTAAACATCAATGAACGAGAGCAATATAGGATATAAGAATAGTTTGTGTTTATGTAATTATGTGACTGCGTTTCCTGTCTGGCCGCGACCGCGTAGAGGATCTCCTCTAACGTGCTGGAGGAGTCTGCTGTGTCTGATGACATCTTGTCCCCGGAGGAAGAGGGAATCTGTGCAGGGAAGTATTTCAGCGAGGTCGGACTGGTGGGGTTGCTGGAACAAGCAGCAGCCTCCTTTAATATGGTGAGTGAGCGCTCGTGGCATAATAATAATAATAATAATAATAATAATAAATAATGATAGATTTTATTTATAGCCGCCTTTCTCGAAACTCAAGGACAGCTGTTTTTCCTTTAAATAGGTCTAACTCGGATTGGATCATTTTCCGCATGTGAAGTGTATTAAATGTCCCTTTTTGTATAACTAAACTGGCGTCTGTGTGCACTACAGGCGGGAATGTACGAGGCCATTAATGAAGTCTATAAGCTCCTCTGCCCCATCCACGAGGCCAACAGAGACTTTAAAAAGCTGGCCTCGATCCACGGCAAGCTGCAGGACGCCTTCAACAAAATCTACAATCAGGTGCGTCGTGCGTTTTCGCCGCACCGCGCCCGCAGTCAGCAAGGGTGCACTTTAGTTTACACTATAGAAGTCTATAAAGCGGCTGATAATTAGTGAAACGTGTTGCAAGTGTGTGTATGAGCATTCTTTCTCTGATGATGCATGGTGCTATATAAAGGCTTTGCTAGTTGTTTATTTATTTATTTATTTTTACCCCTTCTTGTCTTCCCTCAATGTGCCGCTTTGATTCTGTGCGCAGAGTTCAGGATGGGAGGTACGTTATAGCTCAGAGCATACTGCATTTGTCATACTATGAATAGCTTACTCGCCACCGTCAGGTTTTTTTTTTTTTTTTTGTTGTTGTTTCTTTTCTCACACCTTGTGACTGTCTGTTGTCTGTTTATTTCACCCTATTTCCCCCGGTTATTTCCTGGTTCCCCTTGTGTCTGCGCTGGATGCTGGATACCTCTGGTAAGTGTCTAAGTTGTTGCGTCATGATGTCATCAGCAATATCCCTTGCACTCTTTGACACCGTAGTCCTTTCACACACGTTTGTAAGAATGAACGAGTGACACAAATTCGAGGTCCATTGTAGCCTCGTGCAACCTACTGATATATATATATATATATATATATATATATATATATATATATATATATATTGATATTGATATTGATATTGATATTGATTTAGTAAAGATTAGTGTAATGATTTTTACTAATGATTTTTCCGTTCCGCTTATAAGGCTTTATCTGTCTGTCTGTGTATTCTGTTCATCCCCCTCCCCCCCCAGGGTGCAGAGGATGTTTGGGACGTATTTCCGCGTGGGTTTTTATGGCTGTCGATTCGGTGACCTAGACGAGCAGGAGTTTGTGTATAAGGAACCGTCTATCACAAAGCTGGCGGAGATTTCGCACAGGCTGGAGGCAAGTCGTCGTTCGTCCTCACCGCCTCTCCACGCTACACAATACATGTATTTTTAATAATCGCATATTAATAGCAGAATAAAACGAAATAATTGCTCTCGGCCTCGTGGTTAGGAGTTCTACTCGGAGCGCTTCGGTGATGATATCGTGGAGATTATCAAGGACTCCAATCCTGTGGACAAGAATAAACTTGACCCCAACAAGGTCAGAGGAAAAAAAAAACTGTAATAATAATAATAATAATGTGGCCGTCTCCGAAATGTTGACAAGCTTACGATTTGCGTCCCGGTCCCTCAGGCGTACCTTCAAATAACGTACGCGGAGCCCTTCTTCGACACGTACGAGCTGAAGGAGCGCATCACGTACTTCGACAAGAACTACAACCTGCGCATGTTCATGTACTGCACGCCGTTCACCCTAGACGGCCGGGCGCACGGCGACCTGCACGAGCAGTACAAGCGGAAGACCATCCTGACCACGTCGCACGCGTTCCCTTACATCAAGACCCGCATCAACGTCATCCAAAAGGAAGAGGTATTGGCGCGTACCATGGCCCGGGGGGTGTGATTGTGTGCGTGTGTGTGTGTGTGTGTGTTAAGAAGTCAAATCTCTCCTGTCATGTCAGATAATCCTCGTTCCAATTGAAGTGGCTATCGAGGACATGCAGAAGAAGACCCAGGAGCTAGCCTTCGCCACAAATCAGGATCCTGCAGACTCCAAGATGCTGCAGATGGTTCTACAGGGCTGTGTGGGCACCACCGTTAACCAGGCAAGCTTTTACTACCCTGTGCCGTGTGCTATAACTAGTTATAAGCGGCTTTACAAACGTCAGTGACATCTCCGGTGTCTATAGGGTCCTCTCGAGGTGGCCCAGGTATTCTTATCGGAAATCCCAGAAGACCCGAAACTCTTTCGACACCATAACAAACTGCGCCTCTGCTTCAAAGACTTCATGAAAAGGTAATGAGGCGGATTATACGCCATTCTAAATGGAACACACACACACACACGTTCACCACAATTGTCCACAATTGCAGATGCGAGGATGCTCTGAGGAAGAACAAGACTCTGATCGGACCGGACCAGAAGGAGTACCACCGGGAACTGGAGAGGAACTACAGTAAGCTGAAGGACGCTCTGTGCCCTCTGATTAACCGCAAGATCCCTCAGCTGTATCGAGCCATACAGATACTGCCTACCACACCTACCCATAGGTAAAGGGATGGGATTTTTCGTTCTTGGAATGGCGCGAACGAACTTTTCTTTTGTTCTTTTGTCGGCGCAAAAGGTCTGGAGGCGGTAAAAGCCCAGACGGTCATGGTTGATGATCATTCTTCTGTACTTGACAGATGTTGGATAGCTTGGGTTACGCTTTCAGCAAACGGCTTTCGTAATATCCAATGTATGCCTGTAATTATGGGTAATTGCCTGCCTAGTACTGAAATAAACGTTACCCTGGAAAACGTTCGTAAGTGATGAGCACTAGTCTATGCATCATTCATGTATCGCCCCCCCCCCCCCCCCCCCCTTTCTATTCTGGACCTCAAATTACAATTAACGCTGAGATGTTTCTAATGGGGGGAAAAAATGGCATGTAAATTACCGGGTTGCACACATGGTACAAGGCTGGATATAAATGCTGCAGTAGGACAACTTAATGTCCGCTTGCGGAAATACGGACGGATGCTTTGGAAATTACAGATTAGAAATGACCCTATTCAAAATATTGAATTTGTCCACTAGGTGGCACTTTAAGTTAACGTTCGAAGGAAAAAAAGTTTTCAGTTTTGCAGTATTGCACCGCGCCCCACTATTGCACCATTTTTCACGGAGGGGCACGGGGGCTTAGTGAGTAGCACATTCGCCTCACACCTCCAGGGTTCAATTCCCAACTCCGCTATGTGTGTGTGTGGAGTTTGCATGTTCTCCCCGTGCCTCAGGGGGTTTTTCTCCGGGTTCTCCGGTTTCCTCCCCGGTACAAAAACATGCACGGTAGGTTGATTGGCACCTTGGAAAAATTGTCCCTAGTGTATGAATGTGTGTGTGTGTGTGTGTGATGGGT
>JACRUU010000007.1:11629036-11644036 GCA_030449085.1 Kryptopterus vitreolus
TTTTACTGAAAACTCTTCAGTTTTAGTAATTATAAGTTTCTCCTTTGTCGTCGAAAAAATTATCTATCTATCTATCTATCTATCTATCTATCTATCTATCTATCTATCTATCTATCTATCTATGTATCTATCTATCTATCTATCTATCTATCTATATCTATCTATCATCTACTATCTACTACACACACACACACACACACACCACACACACACACACACACATAATATATATATATATATATATATATATATATATATATATATATATATATATATATATATATATATATATATATATTGTTGTCAGGAAGTAAATTAAATAATCAAATCTAGGGCCATAATAATGTTGTGCTTAGTAGTGAAGGTATAAGACTTTGATTCTGAAGGTCATGAGTTCAAATCCCAGCCACACAAATTTTCCAACTTTGGACCCCTGTGGAAGGCCCCTAACCCCATAGATTCTCATATGTACAAACGAGATAGTCCCTCTGGAAAAGGGTGTCTGTCACATGTCCTAAATGTAAATGTGTCTATAAAGCATAATGGATGTAACTTACAGCGTCAATAACATTTAAACTGGATCAAGTTCCGACTCCAACCTTTAAAAACACATCTTAAATCAGTGCAGACTTTTTTTTCACTGTGATTTGTGAATTGAAATGGTACATTTTTACATATCTATTTAAAATGGATTGTACTGAATTAGAATTTTGGATGTACACAATCTGGGTTTTTTAACTCTAACCTGTTTTCACCCACACTGAGTTACGTAATGATGTAATCTTCTGATCGTGGAATGTTTAGAACCCTGCATGTACAGGACAGCAGCTTGGGATAATGTTCTTGTTAAATCAAGTATAATCCCATTGGATTTTTGCTGTGGGCTGATCGTTAGTTCTAAAGTAGGTTGTTTGTTGTGTAGCATCCGATTTCATGGGATTTTTACTCACAACAATTACTCCGAATGGTGGAAATAAAGGAAAACGTCCAGTGAGTGGCAAGCCTTGTTGATAAGAAAGATAAATGAAGAATGTCCAGATAGGTTCGAGCTGACGAAAATGTTGGGGGGGGGGGGGAAAGTCGCTCAGATTATCCTTCTGTATAATTGTGGTGAGCAGAAAAGAATCTCAGTATGCTAAAAATGTCAGCCCTAGAGGAAGATGGGCTTGGAGAATTACGTCAGGTTTCACTCCTATCAGCCGGGAACAGAAAGTAAAGGCTCACCCATGCCTACTCAAAAGAGATAGGGACCAAAAATAAATAAATAAATAAATAAATAAATAAAAAAGTGACATGATTGTGCTCTATTCTGTTAACTATCCAGCCTGGTGGGGGTTGTGTAACGGTGTGAGGAATGCCTTCTTGGTCCCTTTATTTAATACATTTATATATAGTTCCTAATGGTGTGTCACAATTTATGGCCATAGCTTAATTCCTGTACGACCGGCATGTGGTTGTTTACTTGGCTTGTTTATCCACGTTTACGCCATTTGGCAGACATTCATAACCAGAGCGACTTACAAGGGCCTTGCTCAAGGGTCTACTAGTGGCAGCTTGGTGGTGGCGAATGTGTAGCGTATATATATATGTGTGTGTGTGTGTGTGTGTGTGTGTGTGTGTGTGTATGTGTGTTTGTGTTTGTGCTCTTTTTGCATACAAGCTGTGCAGTGTGTGTGTGTGTGTGTGTGTGTGTGTGTTAAATTATTTCCTAAATTAATTCGTAATGAAGTATTATGAGGCAAAACATGCTGGCTTGGATCAAAGTGCTTCTTTGTGTTTATTTTCAGGATTCTGATGTATAACGTTATGGCAGGTTGGTTGGTATCTAATTCAGACTGTTTACTTGCTTCTTTAATTGGTCAATCGCACAATACGGACGTTTATTTGCTCACAAACATATGAGGATATCATAGAAACGCTTTATCTGCTTTAAACCTGAACATGTGTGTGTGTGTGTGTTCATTCCTATGAGACGTCTCTGAGCCCATTTTGTTTACATTTTCATTCGGGGTGTGCTCACCAAACCCAAGTGTAGCTATTTGTTAAAACTAGATTCATATACAGAAGCCCACATCTCTTCCCTTTCTCATTGTTCTCACACGTAAATATGTTCTTACATCTTCACCACTTTTTCTTCACAAGCTCTATTTCGGAACATTTCGCCTTCTCCAGGCGATTTTTCTCCATCCTCCACTACGTGTAATCCCCCCCTCACGGGAATTCTACTTTTGGATATTTTTTTTCCCCCCTTCTTTTCTTCTTGTTGCTTTAGCAATTCCTGTTGTCCCACCCATGTACCGTTTCCTGTTGGAGGTCAGTGCTGCAGCCAGTTATGTGGTGACGTGTGTATTGCTCTCTCTTTCTCTCTCTCTCTCTTTCTAAAAACCGAATTCTCCCAGTCCTGCAGCAACGTGAGCAGGGTGAGGCCCCGTCCTGGGCTCTGAGCTCTGGCTTCAACCCCAAAAATCGTCGGTTCCTCCATAACCACTCCCTAATGTAAAAAACAGCCTACGTGTGTGTGTGTGTGTGTGTGTGTGTGTGTGTGTGCGTGTGTGTGTTTGAGTGTGCGTATGTGCGTGGACGTAGGGGGATGCAGATTTTGGTGACTTCAAATAGTAAGGGTTTCTGGTGTGCCCAAAACTACTTTCAGTAACCAAAGCAAATCTTTATTAACTTTTTTTAAGCACTTTTTTTTTTAATTCTCTCACAGATTATTAATTTTTTTTATTTAGAAATCAATCAAAAAGCTTTAAATAAATAAATAAAAACGTACTACGGGGCACGGTGGCTTAGTGGTTAGCACGTTCGCCTCACACCGCCAGGGTCCGGGTTCGATTCCCGTCTCGGCCATGTTTGTTTGTGTTCTCCCCGTGCCTCAGGGTTTTTTTTTTCCGGGTTCTCCGGTTTCCTCCCCAGTCCAAAAACATGCACGGTAGGTTGATTGGCACCTTGGAAAATTGTCCCGTGAGAGTGTGTGTGTGTGTCCTGCGATGGGTTGGCATTCGATACAGGGTGTATCCTGCCTTAATGCCCATAGACGCCTGAGATAGACAAAGGCTCTCCGTGTCCCGAGGGAAGATCGGATAAAGCGGTAGAAGATGAATGAATGAATGAAAACTTACTACTTTAACGAACGGGTGACTAAATGTGAGGGAGTGAAAGTAATACATGTTTATCCAGATATGTATTTCTGTGTGCATTCAACTCAACATACAACACTCGCTTTGTCATACAAACGAGAGAGATTACAGGAATCCTCATATTGCAGCGACCGGACGATTCATGCGCACGAGGTCTGATTAGTGTAGCCAAAGGGTGTGTTTATGTTTAACCTGTTTCGTTGCATATTATATATATATATATATATATATATATATATATATATATATATATATATACACACACACACACACACACACACACGATCTACTGCTTTATCCGATCTTCCCTTGGGTCACGGGGAGCCTGTGCCGTTCTCAGGCGTCTATGGGCATTAAGGCAGGATACACCCTGGATGGAATACCAACCCATCGCATTCACACACATACACTAGGAACAATTTTCCAATGTGCCAATCAACCTACCGTGCATGTTTTTGGACCGGGAGGAAACCGGAGAACCCGGAGAAAAAACCCCTGAGGCACGGGGAGAACATGCAAACTCCATACACACACATGGCCGAGACGGGAATCGGGAATGTTATATGTTTTATTTATATAATCAAAAATGCATGCAGAATGTTTATTCTCATTAGGCGTATTCAGTATGCCAAAGTCTTCTAATGTTTATTTTTTCCCTCCCTGAATGGGCGAAGGAGTGACATCAAACATCTAGAGACTAATTATAATTACACTATTCATGTTAACTAAGCCCGTTCATAAGCCTCTCCCAGTCATCCCAATCTTTACTTTGCCAGACTTTCCAAGGCTTGTGACTGGGATCAGACCGGAGCTTTATCTTTCTGTCGGGTATTTTTCTTTTATTGAAAAATTCCATTCGAATGTTTTTTGTTTTTATTTCCCGGCGGCACGGTGATGCACGGTGATGGGTAGCGTCCCGGTCTCACAGCTCCAGGGTTTTTTGCGGTTGGATCCTGATCTGCGGATTAGCGTCTGGACTTTCTGTGCGCACAACTCCCCACGTTCTGGTGCTCGTTTCTCCTGATTGGTCCTTGGCCAAGTCTTTTACTCTTTTTCTATCTGCTCCGTCTGATCTACGCCTCTTCTAAGCTATGTTGGAAGGAAGTATATCTCTGTACCCAGGGGAACTGCAGCTCCCTTTCCTGTAACTCTTTCTGACCTGTACTCGTATGGATTCATTGGTAATGAGCCGTGCTCGTGTGTGTGTGTGTGTGTGTGTGTGTGTGTGTGTGTTCTCGTTTGAGTTGATTTTATTTGAGATTATTAAGACCCTCGTGTTCACCCCCTCATGATGCAGATATTCTCAGGCCGTTGGTTCGCAGTATGAGCCACAGCGGCTGTGTACTGGGACAGTCAGTGAATTTACTGCTGTTGTGTTGTTAAACAGTTGTTAGTTGTTGTTGTTTTTTTTTTGTAGGCACGGAATAAATCTTAATTTATCGCTGCATGATACTGGCGTATCAGTAAAAGAATGAGACCTCTCAGCAGCAGTTCAGTGTACACGATGGTTCAAGCAACCTTTCTCTCAGTCTTTCTCTCTCTCTCTCTCTCTCTCTCTCTCCCTCTCAGTACTCTATTAAAACCAGCTGTGCAGCTAGGTCCAGAATGAATGGTGCTTTTGTGATCTGCATGTCACTTTTTTCTTCTTTAAGGTCTCTCTCTCTCTCTTTTTTTTCTTCATTCCAGGCACTGGCATGACTGAACTGCTGGAACAATATAACTCAATGTTCTCTGCTCTCGGCGTGATACGTCTCCAAAACAGAATAATTTAACAAGCCCACTAACATTTGAATTTTCATATTTCACCCCTTTTTCAGCAGTGGGTTGTTGAAGAATGCATTCTGATGGGAAAACAAGGACTCGTACTTATCTTGAAGCCACTGATCATTATTCTGACATCACAGGGTCAAGCAGTCTGAACTGTACTGGAGAGATTGTTTTGATGGTGGTGGGGAGGAGAGATTTTATTTATATATATATATATATATATATATATATATATATAATATAAGATATATATATATATATACTATATATATATATTAAACCTGTTGAATGCTCTCCCATGGTAGAAGAAGTTTAAAACAACTTAACAACTATCTACATATATATATATATATATATATATATATATATATATAGATATATATATATATAGATATAATAAATCAGCATGGAAATAAATGGAAATCAAACACTTGTATGTACACTTACACACAGTGTTTATGAAGGAACTCGGCTGGTTGTCGGTTGTTCCATGTTGGAGAAGTAAACACAGATCTTCTGTGGATGGAGACGTTCTCACATCCTTCTGTCTCTTCATGTAAATCCCACACACACTCCATGATGTAGAGATCAGGACTCTGTGGGGGTCTCTGTTCCGTCACTTCCACTACTTCTACTTTCTTCTAAAGGTAATTTAATTACAAAGGAAAAGTAACAGTAATTCGTTACAGTTACTGTGGGAAAAAAAACACGTCATTAAATTACAGTTACTTTTGAAAATGTTGAAAATGACAAATCCCAAAGTCCACTGCCTAACACCCCCCAACCCCACCCTTAACAATTTGATTCTGATGAAGCCCAATTTCGAAAATATAACCCACTTTTTTCCGAGCGCCACCTAGTGGACAAATTAAAGTAAAAAGTAATCAAATGTAATCAGTTCCATTTTACTTTTATAAAGTCATTGAAAAGTAACACTACTTATTACATTTTGAATTGGGTCACATTTGTAATTCATTCATTCATTCATTCATCTTCTACGCGCTATATCCGATCTTCTCGGGTCACGGGGAGCCTGTGCCTATCAAATTATGCAAGGATGGAATGACAACCCGGACACACACTATACACACATTCATGGACACTAGGGACAATAAGGTGCCAACTATATCATATAAACTATGCCATAAACCCATCGTGCTATATATATATATATATATATATATATATATATATATATAGAGATATATATATATATATAGAATATATAACCTATATATTATATATATATATCTATAGTTATATATATATATATATATAACCCCCTATAGGGAATATATATATATATCCCAGTTGGGATAGGTTATTTTGAAATGTAATAGGTTACAGATTACAAATGACCCGATTCAAAAAATTTATATATATATATATATATATATATATATATGTATATATATGTATATATATATATATTATATATATATAATATATATATATATATATATATATAAATATATATATATATATATATATATATATATATATATATATATATATATAAACATGGGCGAGCATTTAACAAATCCTGTCTACGTGAAACTTTGTTGTTAGGAAATATAACACACAAACAAAGTGGGGAAAATATAATCGCCGTAAATGTCCAGTAAACCTCAAAGAAACCACTTCTATCCTTAAAATAGCATTTCCATCATACAATAAAGGTGAACAGTTGAACAGTTTCTAGTTATAATAATGAAATGATCGGATAAATATATGACCGTTGTATGGTGCAACGCAGAGGCTACGCTTCTCCTACAACAACGATATTAATAGTCCTTGCGTGTGTCACTGAAACCGCTCGCAGAGATTCAAGTGTGAGGTGTTAACATCCCGTAATACCACTGTAAATTCATTTGTGGTCATGGTCGTCAAGCTCACGCTGTGTAAGGGGGGTTAGTGGAATGATAGAGCGAGTGTCTGGGCTTTGTGTATGTTAATCCACACCAGCTTTTGAGTGCGGGTCATTGGAAGAATGTACACACAGGGTGTTTTTTTTTTTTCTTTCTTTACTAAGTCATTAGTTCACTTCATAGTGTTCTCCATGCAAACACTCAGCTCAGGTCTTTTTTTATAACGAGCTGTAAGTAAGACAATGAAAAGTGTTTTGTTTTACATCCCTTCTAACATGAAGTCTGTCCATCATGTCCATCTGAGCAGCATATATATGAGATAAAGTACAACAGGAAATACCTACATTTGGACATTTGGAAAATATGCATTATTGGGCTATTCAGTGTGTGACTGTGAGGTATTATTATTATTATTATTATTATTATTATTATTATTATTATTATTATTATTATTATTATTATTATTATTATTATTATTATTATTATTAGTTGCAACCCTTCTATCGCCCTTATTAAAGGAAGGTTTTTCTGGAGGTTACTTAGATTACAGATTACAACCCTATTCAAAATGTAATAAGTAGTGTAACTTTTCAATTACTTTATAAAAGGAAAGTCACTGATTACATTTGATTACTTTTTCATTTGTCCACTAGGTGGCGCTTTAAGTTAACGTTTTAAGAAAAAAATAGGTTCTATTTTTGTAAAATGAAACTGCAGCAGTATAGCCTTTATTTGTCACGTATACATTACAGCACAGTGAAGTTGTTTATTAGCAGCATATCCCAGCTGTGTTTGGAAGCGCAGGGTCAGAGCACAGGTCAGCCATGATATATTCAGGATCACAGAAAGTTTTAAGGGCCTTGTTCAAGGACCCAAGCGTGGCAGCTTTGCAATACCGGGGCTCAACCCCGTGACCTTCCGATCAGTAGCCTAGCGCCTTCCACTGCTGAGCTACACTCCTCCCCATTGTCATCATTCAGATGTCAATCACGTTACGGTTGAAAATCATGCCGTATCCTAAAACACTGATTTTACATGAAATTGTTCAGATGTAACCCTATTTGTAATCTTTAACATTTTCATAAGTAACGTATTTAATGTTCATTAAACATTTTTTCCTCAGTAACTGGAATGAATTACATTTATTTTGTAATTAAATTACGCTCCACCAAAAGCGGCACGGTGGTTTAGTGGTTAGCACGTTCGCCTCACACCACCGGGGTCCGGGGGTTCCTTTTTACTGTCTCGACCATGTGTGTGTGGAGTTTGCATGTTCTCCCCGTGCATCAGGGGTTTTTTCTCCGGGTTCTCCGGTTTCCTCCCCGGTCCAAAAACATGCACGGCAGGTTGATTGGCACCTTGGAAAATTGTTCCTAGTGTATGTGTGTGAATGCGATGGGTTGGCATTCCATCCAGGGTGTATCCTGCCTTAATGCCCATAGACGCCTGAGAACGGCACAGGCTCCCCGTGACCCGAGGGAAGATCGGATAAAGCGGAGAAAATATTCACCAAAAGTCCTTTCTCGGGTTCTGGTGTAGCTCAGTACACTACGTCTGCCGCCTCCGATCCATTTGGGAATGAAATTCATGTTATGTAAGCGCTTGTAAATTAGTCCCACAAGTGCGAAATATAAATGTATTTACAAATGTCATTTTGTATAATGTATTTAAAGTTGTATAGAAAACTGACGAATTGGGGGTGAGTTTAATAGTGACTAAAAAACAAACCCTTACTCAGTGCTGCTGTGCTGAGTTTTCCCAGACATCAGAAGAACTTAATGCCAAGCCCCATGATGTTGTGGACCAGGGTGTGGGGGAGGTGTAGTGTTTTGCGATGGTAAGCAGTAAGGATATGGAGCCCAGGACTGGATCTTTACTCCCAGATCGATTTAGACTTTTGTAATGCATTTCAGGTCCGGGAGGGGGAAATGGGGGGGGGGGTTGTTTTGTGACATTTCTGGTGTGGTTCTGGGAAGAATCGCACACATGGTCATTACAAGTCTGAGTCAAATGAACCAGTGCTGAAGTGTACTGCTTATGAATTCCATATTTTTTTTCTCCCCCCCCCTTCAAAATGGGGACACCGCCCAAACGAAAGGGAGGAGTGTGGAAAGAATAGTTAAAGAGGTGGACTTGTGAATCATTTTTGCACTGGAGAAACGCCTTCAAAACACATCCCCGAATGTTTTTTGGATGCAAGGAATGCGTTTCGCCCCCGGATCAACCTTTTTATGGATTTCAAATGATACACGCCACAAGTATTTTCGCTGCTTGTGATATCCTCAACTAAAAAACTCGCAACACGTTTCCTTAGTAATGGGATATGGGACATTTGAGAGATCATAGAGATGTTTCCTTCCTTGATAGACAAGCAGCGTTAACAGACACTTGTATGCTATATGCTATAAGAAAATCTCTCTGGAAGCGTCCGATGTAAAGGAATGCGTGTCACCATGCTCTGTTCAATATCAACTCACTGTTTATAGTCTGCCATGTAGGGGGGTTGGGGGGGGGAGTGGGGGGCACACACTTACACATATACACATACCATACCATAAGCTCTCAGACTAATACTGCTCTGCTCAGGGCAATCACAAAGCTGGCATTAGTGGGGGAGGGTTGTTTGGTATGAGGGGTAAAGCACTGGGGGACGGAACAGGAAGGAAAGGAAATGTGGAATTACAAGGATAGTCTTAAGTAGGCCAGGATAGAGAGAGAGAGAGAGAGAGAGAGACGGAGAAAGAAAGGAGAAAACGAGGTGATGGTCGTCAGGAAACCGAGTGTGATTTAATGCAGGGTGGAGAGAGAGAGAGAGAGACGACATTTTGGACAATACTCAGATGCTTGTCATAGTGGTGGACTAATTATACCTTTATCATCTGCTTCCTAGTAAAGTCTTCCCTTAAACCCCACCCCCCTGCTGGGTTTTTCACATTCATACATAGGAATGAACAAAACAAAAAACAAAAATAGATTTCAGGTGCAGGTTTTTGTTTGTATGAATGCACTAAAGCTGTTGGTAAACAGTTCAAGGTCATATAAAATCCCTGTTTAATGTACCAACATGCCATCCAACGATTACACTGCCGTATATGCCACACATCCATTATTTACATTTACAGCATTTGGCAGATGCCCTTATTCAGCGCGACTTACAACTGAGCAATTGAGGGTTAAGGGCCTTGCTCAAGGGCCCACTAGTGGAAGCTTGATGGTGGTGGGGTTTGAACCCGTGATCTTCTGGTCCAGAGTCCAACACCTTAACCCCTGGGCTACACCACCTCCATATATTATATTTTTAATGTTTCATTTTCATTCCTTCATTCCTATTTCTTTTATACACACTATTTGTATTTACTTGTATTATTTTTTTCCATTTATTTATTATAAATGTACCGCATTTGTATTTCTTTTTCCCCTCTTATGTTTACATGTTGGACGGTCGTAAGAACTGCTACGTTTTAGTGGACAAAATTTGAGGGAAACAAATTGTTTGTTTCACTGAAAAGGTCAACAACAACAATAACAACAACAACAAAAAACCCACTCTAAATGAACTACATTTTGTCAGTGCTCTAGATTTCCTCGTGCAGCCTTGGATAGGGTCAAGGTAACGTTTTTTGGCGTGAAACAAAAAAAAGTGTTTAAACAGGAAAATTGATCACCTCAGCCAAGTGAACAAAGGATTCTCAGATCTGAAACAAATTTTAGGCTGGGAAAAAAAAAAAAAAAAAAAAAAGACAGATAGCCTAGTGAGCGATAACCCCGACACAACACCCACCACTGCTTTCCCACACACTAATTACTCACAAAATGGATCTTTCAAGAACGCTCTCGGCTTCGGTAACTTTGTGCAAATTGACGGCGATGAAACTGAAAATCCCCGGCATGTTTAATGCAACCAGGCAAAATGAAAAGCGCATACATGTACCCTCTCTCCCAGTCAGAGCGTGTTTTGTTTGGCACGACTGTTTTAAACATGGAACGGGTCTCTGCTGGAGTCGGGATTCACCACTGAGAGACAGGAAAAAGGAGAGCAGTCATCTGCAGTCTCCTGATCCTCAGCTGACTAGAAGGAGGGGGATGAGAATGAGGGAGGTATTGGAAAAGGAAAAACAAAGAAGGGGGGGGGAGTGTTGGACAGAGGTGGAAGGCAAGAAAGAAAGAGAGAGGGATAGAGAGTGCGCTCGGGTTTTCTTTTTCCAGCACCTCCATATGGAGAACCGTCGGGAGAGAAACGATTCCTAATAAGGTTGTAACCAGAGGCTCTTTCTCCTCAAGTTACTGTAGCTGCCAGGAAAAGTTTCCTTTCCATCCTCTTTCCTTTAAGTATGATACCCAGAAACGATCTCGGCAGAGCTCTATCCGAACGACGCGTTATGGCTCGTAATAAACCTTAATAAAGCCGCAATTACACATTGTAATCATCAGACGTTGACTGCTGGCTTCCTTCTCTGCTTTAGAATGAATGGACAGGAACACACTCTTGACCAGGGGCCATTTGTGTAAGTGTTTTAGACCCCACATTGTGGTGTTTTGTTTTTTTCTTTTCTTTTTTTTTTCCTGAGTGGAGGCAGCTGGCCTTATGTGTCACTGTGTGAATGATGAGAAAGTTGCTCATGACTTGAATGCAGTAACTCTCTCTCTCTCTCTCTCTCTCTTTCTCTTTGTCCTTTTTTAGGTTTTGTATGTGATGGTGTTACAGGCGGTAGCTTGAATCATGGCTCAAGTGTTACACATGGACACCAGCTTTCCGGGTTGGCTATTTTTTTCCATTACACGTGTTCGAAAAGCGACTAGACAGACAGAAAGCAATTAAATTGTCATTTCAATCCTTACAAAAATAGCCTAAACGTACACCATAATCACTAAAACCCATAATCAGTGCATTCCTAATGATTTAATGAATGCACTGTAAATAGTGGCGTTATTTAACACTAATGCTGTTGAGATTAGTGTGAGATTTTTGCTGCTTAACCCTTGAATACCTTGATTTCCCTACAGGGAAGATGAACGCTACAGTCCCCACTTCCCTTCACACAAAGGACACGGAGGCTCCTTACTCAGTAGAGACCCCCTATGGTTATCGCTTGGATCTGGACTTCCTCAAATATGTTAATGACATTGAAAAGGGTAACACTATAAAGAGGGTCCCTGTTCAGAGACGCCCGCGCTATGGTTCGTTGCCCCGTGGATATGGGTACACTGGCTCTTGGTGGACCTCCACTGAGTCCTTGTGCTCCAACGCCAGCGTGGACAGCCGCCACTCGTCGTACTCGTACTGTGCGCCTGGCTATCACACCTCTCAGCGACCCAACTTTAGCACAGCCCGTGTGGAGAAGACACTGCTGGACGCACGGAGGAAGCTGGAGGAAGAGAAGGACAAGCGCTTTTCCAACTTAGGCAGCATGCACAGTAGTGTCGCTGGCTCCAACACTTCTATCTCCAGTGCCCACAGCTTCAATCGTGCTCAGGGAGGAGGAGGAGGAAGTTCATACACACCTGCCAGCTCGGGACTATCCACGCCCGTATCGCCCACCCCAGCCCACCTACAGCATGTGCGTGAGCAGATGGCCATGGCCCTTAGAAAGATCCGGGATCTGGAAGAGCAAGTGAAGACCATTCCTGTTCTGCAGGTGAAGATCTCTGTGCTGCAGGAGGAAAAGCGACAGCTTAGTGTGCAGTTAAAAAGTCAGAAGTTCCTGGGCCACACGCTCGGGTTCAGTCGTGGACGCACACGTGGCGAGCTCTACATAGATATACCTGAGGAGGGAGCGGAGACTAGTACCAGTAAGGTCGAAGGAGGACTCTTACCCACGACCCCCGACGGTTTACGCCAGGACTCCGGCTGTGAGATAGAAGACACAGTAATCGTGGGCGGTGCTCATCCTGGTACCAGGAAGGAGGTTCGAACTATCGGTGTGGGCCCGGACAATAAAGAGAAAGATACTTGCCATGTTGGTGTAGGTGTAAGGGAAGAAGACTTGGGCTTCCCGCCAGAGATGGAAGTCCTGAAGTCCAAGGTTGGCCAGTTGGAAGTGCAGCTGAGAAAGACTGTGCAAGAGCTAGAGAGTACCCAGATGGAAGTTGAGGCAGCGAAGAAGGAGAGGCCGGGTGGGACCCTGCAGGCCGACCATGCTGTGAGGGCCACCAGCCTGGGCTGGAGGGAACAGCATGACCTAGGAGCTGCCGGGCTCCACACGTTGGTCAGCTTTACCCAGCAAGGCCAGGAAAAGCAACAGAGGACAGTGGGGATCCAGGTGTATACGATTGAGCAGCCTAAGGTTGTACTCAGGTCTCAACAGTGCAGCGCCTCATCCAGACCCATATCTGCACCCCTGCTGGAGGGAACTCTTCATAGAGGATATGCAGAGCCGCTGAATGTAGAAGGTATCTATTGATAAGTCCAAAACAGCATTTTGGGAATTATCTGTTGCCCCTCAATAAAAGTGGCCATTTAAAGGCTGTTTTGTGTTGTTCTACTTCTGCCTACCGGTCCCAGAGTCCATTGCAGTAAGCTCCAAAGAGGTACGAGAAGTCCTAAGAAGCGACTTGTCCACATCAGTGCCAATCACCAGCTCTTCCAGTGCCGCGGAGACCAACTACAGTCAGGCAGCTCCACTTTGCCAAAGGCTTACGGATGGTAAACAGAAACCGCAGCCGGACACGGAAGACATGCACTCGCATGAAAGTGCGCCCCAACCAGGTATGCATTTTGTCACTCGTCTGTTTGTGTTTTGTACACGAATATAAGCGGTGACATTAAGGCTCTACATTTCTTTCAAAGCATCTCCTCGTTCCAGCTTGAGATCGATCATGAAGCATAATTCAGACAGAGAACCTTCTTCCACACAGAAGAACTTGCAGTTCACAGGAGTAAATGGAGGGTAAAATGAATGTTATATGATGTGTATTTTCTATTTGGTTTTAGTGGTACTCTTATGGTAGCAATAACCATAGATATGAATTACAGGTATGAGTCCACCTCATCGGAGAGCACTTCTGAGACGTCAGATGATGAGAGTGACGCAAGCGAATATCATGAAGCCACTGAGAAACTATCCGAATCTCCGGCTCATCACCCTCAAGCTACCTCGCTTAGCAGCAGCTCTGCTGTTTCTGTCAGTGTAATTCCTGAATCTACAGAAACAGCAGATGATCAGCACAGTGATGCCCCGCAGCTTGTACTCGATGAGGGCTCCGGTTTACAATCGCCAGCCTTAGACACGGTCACGCGTCAACACGTGGTAACTTCACCAGCTTCAGATTCCCACAAATGGCACTCTGCAGACCAGTCAACCACAACTGCCACGTCTCCTCAGGAGACCCTTATCCGGTCGCTGGAATCAGATTCCATTCAGCCAAATTCAACCCAAAACGCTGTCGTTTGCCTTGAACACAGTCCCACCGAATCGCCGCCAGTCTCCATGTCGTTGGAACAAACTGTTAACCAGCCCCAAGTCACTAATCCAGATAACCAGCAAAAGTCCTCAGGCCTGAACACTCAGCATCCCACTGCTTTATCACACACCACTGGTGCTTCTCATCCACAAACCACTGACCTCACTCCACACCAGCAAGCTGTGCAGGCTTCAGAGGCTCCTGGCCAGCAGGAGACAAACAAATCCCCGGTCAGCGGTCCCTCTTCTGAAAGCACCAGCTCAAACAAAGCACCTAAACAAGAAAGCAGGTATTGTGCAATTTGTAAAATGGTTATTAGCGTAAACAAAGTATGTTATAACTAATAACTCATTGCTTCTGTAGTTTCAAAGGGGAGCTGAGTGACAACTTCATGACGGCTATTCATGCCTTGCAGAATGCACTTGGCGAACCAAATGCTTTTAGCCACCAGGGGGCGGTATGTATTTTTTTTTCGTGAAGCTTAACATTACATAGCATAATATAACATTAGCATTTAGCTAAAAGTGTTGGTCGTTCAATGATGCTATTAACACTACAATTTTGAAGACAGCTGACAATGACAGCCTTACCTGGTTCTGCCTTATAATCTCCCTCCACCAAAGTCGTAAGCACATAATTGTAATTGCATTTGAACGCTATAATTGAATAACCCTTCCGAACGTTTTAGGCATTGACCCCAAATCCCTAAGAACCCCTTCCTAGTGCAGGCCAGTTTCAATTTGGGATTTATACTCCTTAAAGCAGGCATGTCCAAAGGCCGGCCCCGGGGCCAATCGCGGCCCGTGTTCATGTTTCCGATGGTC
>JACRUU010000007.1:11649036-11681536 GCA_030449085.1 Kryptopterus vitreolus
TGCACCTGCAGTGAGTGTTTTATCCTGGTCAGGGTCCGTAGTAAACTCACAGCTTCCCACCGGGATCAGTTGAGCATGAGGCAGGTTTAAACCTGGTGATAAGCGCCTTACACGGTCTCTTCAAACGCAGTCATTAATAAGTGTCTTTCTACATTTTGCATTGTCACGAATAGAATAACCCGACGCACGCTAGCTTTGTTCCGTATGAAAGCTAACAGCAATATTGCACATGCTCCATGTTTATACGTTGCTGAATAGACTTACTAGAGATGTGTAGTGCAGATTCAGTCTGTTCTCAGAAATTAAATCCAGAGTTTTAGAACATATATATCACACTATAAACAATAACATCCCAAAATGGCATAACAGATAAGCTGGTGCTTAGATACAGAGTTTCCAAAAACCACTATAATTTTGTGTGTGTGTGTATATATATATATATATATATATATATATATATATATATATATATATATATATATATATATATATATATATATATATATATATATATATATATATATATCTATATATATAATGAGTGGTTGTACACAAATGTATCATGATTGCATTAAGGTACTAACTTGTATGAGTGAAATGGCTCAAAGTGTTTTCTAATGACTGGATGAGCTGCTGTGGAAATCATTTTCTGTTCTTATGTGGGTCTAGAAAGTGTAAAGGCTCCCGACTGTCGAGAAATGATTTGCTGTATAAGATTTTTTTAATATATGCCGTGTCCAGCTGTTTGATTGCCTTTCTATACACTTTTTAGCTTTTAAAACACGGTCGTTGAATAGCAGTCGTTGTGTAATATGATTGCGAGTTTGATTTTTATACACCCTTTATTATTATACACACACTAGTTTAAAAGCTAATCGGTTTTTATAATCTTTTGTATTTGTTTTATTCAGACTAACTCTTACTTTATACATTACTCTGTGACTATGTATATCTTTTTAGCACCTTTGACCCTTCGTTTGTAATTAGTTTGCTATCTTTATAAAAAAATTCTCACTTTGGTATATTTGGTTCTCTTTTTTTTTGGAGAAATAAATGCACACATTATAAAAGTTTTTTTTCTCTTTGTGTATCATTTTTGAAATATGTCTTTAATGTGGATTATCATTTGGTCATTAGGTTATGCTGAGTTTATTTTGAAACGCCAGGGTGCGCTGTAAAACTAGACTAAATTACGTTTTTTGTTTGTTTTTAAATAAGAAAATGGCTGAATTAGCAAATATTTACGTAGAAAGGCCTTAGGGATAATTTACATTAGGGCCAACTGAATGAATGAAACAATATTTGTGTTTGAATTGTAGGCTTTTTTTTTTTTTTATCAGCATAATGACGTCCTCCATCAACAACTATTTGAAGCACATGTGGAAAATAACTACAAACAGCTATTTTGTTATAAATTAAGGATATAAAGGATATGTTATGAATTAAACGGTCACAAATCTGCCAATTACATTTCAGCATGTAAAAATTATTTTTTTTTATACATTTATATTATACATTTATACATATTATACACTTTTTTGGTGGTTCACAAGGGCTAAATTACAATAACTGGTTTACATTATGAAACATTACATGGTAACATTTATTCATTCATTCATTCATTCATCCGTCATTCATTCTCATTCTATCTATCTCCTTAACCGCTTTATCCGATTCGACCCAACCGCTTTATCCGATTCCCTCGGGTCACGGGGAGTCTGTGCCTATTTCAGGCGTCTATGGGCATTAAGGCAGGATACACCCTGGATGGAATGCCAACCCATCACAGGACACACACACACATTCACATACACATTCATACACTAGGGACAATTTTCCAAGGTGCCAATCAACCTACCGTGCATGTTTTTGGACCGGGTGGAAACCGGAGAACCCGGAGAAAAACCCCCTGAGGCACGGGGAGAACATGCAAACTCCACACGCATGGCTGAGACGGGAATCGAACCTGTACCCTGGCGATGTGAGGCGAACGTGCTATACATGGTTACATGCTTTTATTAATTGTATTTGAAATATACTTTTCAGAATAGCGTTTTTTCAGAGCTGCTGTTGCTGAACTTGCTTTATGCACAGACAAATGACACAGCAAAATGTCTGGGCCCATAGAAGGTTACTGTAGATCCTTACCGGAGGGTGTAGTGAGATAACTAGTGCATGTTTTCAGCAGATAAGAACTGTATAATAACTTTACAGACTTGCTAAAACATTTTGGATTACATGCTACAGTAGTCAAATCAAATACTTCACGCACGGGATTTATTTGGCAAAGTCACAAATATCTGCTACAGCCAAAGGAGGTCTAGTGAGATTATATATATATAACTGGTCTGATTTTGAACTTTTCCAAAAGAAATGTATTTCTACAAGAACTGGATTAAGTGGAGTGTCTTTAATCCATGAAAACTATCTATATAATTGTATGGTTACATTTACACTTATGGAATTTGGAGAGGAGTTATCCAGAGTTATGATGCCCGAGTGACTTATCCCGGGGTAAGCTATTTGTATAGCTGATGGTTTAAGGTGTAAATTGCATTTAAGACTCAACGTGATCAGTGATTGGTTGAGATGGAATTTGATCTAATAAGATTCCAATCAAAAGGTCTAGTATCATTTTGGCCTGAATTACCAATAGGAATTAGATATAACACAAGGCTCCTCTGGTACCTTCCATGACATGACGTTCTTTAATTTTTCCTTTCTTTTATTGTCATTAACTTATCAGAATATTAACATTTTTCTTCTTCTTCTGGCTGCTATAGCGGATCATCATTTTGTTATTCGCATATTTGACATGTTTTACGCTGGAAACTCTCCCCATTTATCGGGCCTTTTTTTAAACGCTGGAAACCCTCCCGATTTATCCGGGCTCCAGTAATTAGCTTTTATTTATTTATTTTTTACTGCACACAGGATTAAAATAATAAACTTCACTCTGAAAAATGCGAATGATGTAAACTTGTATAGTTTAATTCTTTATTCTTATTCTATTTCGGCATCTAACACTTAAAAAGCCATGGGATATGACAAAGACTTGCAAAATAATACCAAACAAAAAACATTTAAAAACGATATAATAAAAATATGATCGGACATATTATATACCTCTGGAATATGGTTCACGGGTGGATGTTTTGTGAATTAATTTGCCTTTTAGTAAAATGTAAGTAAACTTAATAAGCCTTAAAAAAAGTTTTAATAAGTTTGTCTGGAATGCCAACAATTGAACATGTAGCCAGTTTTATTTAGTTTACATTTACATTTACGGCATTTGGCAGACGCCCTTATCCAGAGCGACTTACAATAGAGCAATTGAGGGTTAAGGGCCTTGCTCAAGGGCCCACTAGTGGGCTTTGAACCAGAGTCCAAAACCTTAACCACTGGGCTACCACCTCCCTCCCTTATATAAATGTATTTTATACAATCTTGGATCGTTAGGGATGAAGGTTATGAAGATTCGTATCACGTGATCTGAGTTCATCTGTCCATCAGCTAAAGAATGAAATCGTGTAATAGTACAGTAAAAGTTCTTCGCGGACTGCTGTTACAAGATCTTTAAAGAGCGCAAACCAATGCGCCTTCACATAAAGCACTTGAATCACCACAAAATAGCACAAAAACATTCGACCAAATGATTTCCTTTAGACGTTTATTTGTTTTTTTTTTGTTCACATGTACAGTGTATTTCCAGCATTTAATGGTACTGTTTGACGAGTGCTGAGACGATGACCGCCAGGAACTTGTGCAGAGCTGCCTGTGTTTCAGCTGTGAAGGTGGAGCCCAGGGTCGCGGCAACAACAATGGTGATGCAATCAGCCAGCAGCTACAGGAGGTAAGAGAGGATACGTAATTAACGCATGGTAAGAAAACCAGTACAGGCTAATTAATAAACTGGCAAGTAAATAACTAAAAATTGATAAAAAATAAGACGCACCCTGAAGTTATCAGGATCCACGTTCAGTGTTTCAGAGTGCAGCACACTCAACTCGGAGAAAGTGCCTTTAATATTGTCCAAGTTCTTCACTGCGTTCTCCAGACCGCGCATCACAGTCAAACCATGCGCAGCAACATTGGGGTTTCCCATAATAGCAGCGGCGTTGTACAAGTTACCAAATTTAGCGAAATACCTCTGGGTCCATGGGTACACTACCAAACATCTGAGACGACACATTGTAAGAACCAATAAATTCCAGATTTACAACAAAGAAAGTCAAATTGAATTAAATGAAATAACAGAGAGAAAAAAAGTCCAAATTGATGCTTATAAATCTACCTTGTCAGTGCCTGGAGACCGACTGCAGCACAATCGATCTTGGAAAAGATGTCCTGGATGGTCGTGCGCTCGAAATCCGTCCACTCGACCATGTTTCTGGCTTTTCGTATTCTGATGAAGAATGCGTTGTGTTATGCAGGTCCTTTTAAAGGCGCTTATAAACACACACACACACACACACACACACACACACACACACACACACACACACACACACACACACACACACACACGTGAACACACCTCACAAGGGCAGCAACAACACACTTTGAATGGGGTGTGTTGAGTCCTGAAGCCTTTGATTAGATATGGTCACATTATCTTCCAAAAGCGTTTGTTGTCTTGGTATTTTCAAACCGTTCTGTTTGTAAATGTTGTTTGTTTAATAGAGATTAATGTCTTATTCTGTAGTCCATCGTTTGCATTACAGAAGTAGCGTCTTCCCATTAACTATAAACGATTTTAAAAAATGAAGTCTTAGTTAATGGGCTTTCAGCAAATCAAAAGAATAATTATGAAAAAATCAAGACATCAGGGGTTATGCAGGGAAAAAAAACTTTTTTAATGCTTTTTTGTGAGGCTTTATGTGTGTATTTATAAATATCGTAGGCATTCAATTATGAATTTAACGTTTTTCTATGAAGCATCTGTAGAAGCAAAGAAATAACCAAACTGGGAGCATCGTCCAAGTCTTCATATGCACGATTGTTTTGCAATGCATGCAACACAAGATATAGATGTTTGTAAAATTACGGTACATTTTGCACTCACGTTACGGTAACAGCATGCTCACATATTAGTTAATTTAACGGTGTCATGGTTTTGGTGTGATGACGTTATTAACCGTGACGTTGTTAACCGTCTGTACTTGTGATTTTAATTAATCTGATCAAATAAAAAAGGGTACCTTTTTGGAAATCTTTAAACATTTGTGATTGTTGCTGTGTTGTGGGATTTGCTTTAATAAAGCAATATATGCATATTTCATGTAATATTAGCAATATATTGTTGGTTCTAGAAGCTTTTATATAGCACTTTACAAAGCTAGTCATGCACTTGTATTCATGCAATAGTATATTGAGATTATATTAATTCAATGTATAGGAGGGTTGACGCAAGGCAGTGTAATCTTTAACTGCAGTGAGTGAAGAAGTTCCTGCAGCACATGTTTAGAGATTACGCCCAAGGAAAAGTATTTACTCTAAGATACCGCCCTTACTTTCTTGTGCCAAGATTCTATATTCTAGTCGTTCAACTGCCAAAAATAAATTGCACTGAACTGATTAACGAAAAGTAAACAATCGCTTTGCTAGTTGGAAATCAGCGGTCAGATTGCGTTAATAAAAAAGCAAATAATGTAAAATAAGAAAGGAAAAGAATGTATTTTTTTGTATTTTACTGTGCCTTTAAGCTAAAAAAATTATTTTGGGTTTGTGATTCAAATAATTTATATATGAAAAGCACCTAAAAAAGAAAAACAAATAATATATATATATATTATTATTAATTTTGTTCTCTTATTATTATTATTACTATTATTATTATTATTATTATTATTATTAATTATTATTATTATTATTATTTTGTTGTTGTTAATGTTATTTATTACTATTATATTATTATTATTATTATTATTATGTTGTTGGTTGTTGTTGTTGGTTGTTGTTGTTGTTGTTATGTATTATTATTATTATTATTATTATTATTATTATTATTATTATTATTATTATTATTATTATTATTATTACTTATTGTTATTATTGTTATTGTTGTTTGTTGTTGTTGTTGTGTTGTTAATGTTATTATTATTATTATTATATTATCATTCATTATTAGTTGTTGTTATTATTATTTATTATTGTTTGTTGTTGTTGTTGTTGTGTTGTTAATGTTATTAATGTTTATTAATGTTATTAATGTTATTATTATTATTCTTATTATTATTATTATTCTTCTTATTATATTGGTCTTGTTGGTAGTTAAAAAGCAAGCAATAGACAAACTTAGAATTTGCATCTATATATTGTAATTTGTTTTCTGGGCTGATTATGAAAGTATGAATAGTTTGGGTAAACTGACGGCTGAACCATAATATTGTTTCTTATCAGTGGGGAAATGTTATCTATTACAAACAGCTGAAATGCGGTATAATTTGTCATCTGTGAAAGCATTGTGCAGGTTTTTTTTTTAGGTGGGTCTGGGGTGTGCTGTCTTCACGTCCTTGTATATATATATATATATATATATATATATATATATATATATATATATATATATATATATATATATATATATATATATATATATATACACATACAAGGTTGTTCGACATTGAACCAGTATACAGAAGATTCTTTCGAAGCCATGAGTCTCTCTGCCAAAGACAAAGCTGCCATCAAAGCCTTCTGGGACAAAGCCTCCCCAAAGGCTGAGGAAATCGGTAGTCAAGCTCTTTACAGGTAAGTGCTTTAGTCATTTTTCTCCTGATGACTTTAATTATGATTCTTCATTCAATATCAATGATCAACTCTACTGTGTGTACACAGGATGCTGACTGTTTACCCTCAGACCAAGACCTACTTTACTCATTGGACGGACATGAGCTCCGGCTCTGCCCAGTTGAAGAAGCACGGAAAGACTGTTATATCTGGTGTGGAAGAGGCTGTCAACAAAATCGATGACCTGACCAACGGGCTGCTCAGCCTCAGCGAGCTGCATGCTTACCAGCTGCGTATTGACCCGGCCAACTTCAAGGCAAGTTCATCTTAATTCTCTCTGCGTTTGTTCTGTGATATTTAAATAGCGTTTTAAGTATTACATATTAGAAAGAAGATCCAACACCACAAACTGATTGATAAGTAAAGATGATTTATTTCTATTTTTTCTGTTTTTCTAGATCCTGTCACACAATTTGCTTGTGGTTTTGGCCATCCTGTTCCCGACTGACTTTACTCCTGAGGTACACGTGTCCATGGATAAGTTTCTTGCTGCCGTGTCCCTGGCCCTCTCCGAGAAGTACAGATAAACCACTCTGTGGAGAAGAGACCAGACAGCCCCAAGAGCACAATGTCTTTCTCAAAGCTTTGTAAATGTCCTTGATTGATCTAAATAAAAGCCAACATTTTTTGGGCTGCAATTGAAAATTACACCGTATGTGCATTTTCATTCAATCTCTGTGTTTTATTAAATATTAATATGTGATTATATTATACTCAGGATCAAAATACGGTAATATTATAGGCTGCTGGAAATGGAAAATTGATATATGACCTATGATAGATCTTTCTAAAATATGAATACTATACTTTAAAGGAAATGATAATGTTAAAATGCTGATGAAACAACTGATTCTCACTCATCACTGTTACACTTATACAGAACAAGACTTTACAATAATACTTCACTAACTAAAGTGCTACATAAATACAAAGTAATTGAATTGACCGTGGTTTAGTGGTTAGCATGTTCGCCTCACACCGCCAGGGTCCGGGTTTGATTCCCGTCTCGGCCATGTGTGTGTGGAGTTTGCATGTTCTCCCCGTGCCTCAGGGGATTTTTCTCCGGGTTCTCCGGTTTCCCCCGGTCCAAAAACATGCACGGTAGGTTGATTGGCACCTTGGAAAATTGTCCCTAGTGTATGAATGTGTGTGTGTGTGTGTGTGTGTGTGTGTGAATGTGTGTGCGCCCTGTTATGGATTGACATTCCATACAGGGTGTATCCTGCCTTAATGTACCCAAGATAGTTAATGCCCAAGATAGTAGTCCCCACGACCCGAGGGAAGATGGGATAAAGCGGTAGAAGATGAACGAGTGAATCGACTTTTTCTTCACTATACTGACACTACTGGAAATTCTCTAATTATCAATGAACATATTTATTTTATCTTTCCAATACAAAAAGGAAAACGTTTTGCTCACATTGCAGATATTCCTTGTCAAGTTCTAACACAAAATGTAAGAAATGTGGTGGCTCATGAAAACTGATTTAGGCTGTAATCAACAAAAATAATGATAATGATGATAATGATGATGAAAATGATAACATAAGTTAATTTTGTGAAAAGCCTACTATAGTGACATTAAGAAAATTGTGGCAAACCCTTAGCAAATCTAACTATATATCAACTGAGGTTTATCCAGCTGAATGTAATAATGTCATCATTTGTTTTATATGACTGAAAAATACACCATGTAGACATTAAAACATTGTTAGTCACCATTATAGTTAAAGCAATTATTAGAGGGACTTATCAGCCTTAAGACAATGGGAACCTAAAAAAGATTAAGATGTAAAATGTGCTTCAAGAAGCTTAAATCAGTTCCTATTCTGCTGTTCGTCGTTTCTTTAGAAAAAAAACCCTTAATGGTGTTTGAAAACAATAAGTAAAAATGAATAAATGTGTGAAATTAGTGAGCATTTATCCAATTTCACTATAAAACACAGCAAAATTGTAATCTTTAAGTCAATCAACATCTAACGATTTGTTTAAAGTGTTTTAAATTTACTGTAAAAACTGTTCAAAGTACACGTTTATGCACACTTGAGAATCACATCCATCGGTTGGTTTCCCAGTGTATAGAATTAACAATTTCAGGTGTGTTCTAGTGTGAAAACGCACCTGTGCCCAAAACAAGCATCTTTCAAATGAATACATGATATTAGTCCCCAGTTTGATAAAAGAAATAAAGGTAAATTTAGCCCAGCAGTAAGTAAAATATACCATTTGTCTTTATGTTATGAATGGAAATGAATTCTTTTACATAACTTACTGTAAGCTGTTCAGTTAAAGGAGAAAAATGTTATTATTTTTTTATATAAAGTACATTCCTTTTAGGTGATGCACCAGGACAGTGGATAAAACAATCATCATCAGCATGGAAGGCCGAATAATCTGCAAGGGTGTGCAGCCACATTTTCTTGATGGACTTGCTGCATTGTTTTCTATGTATTCCATATTTAATTTGCAGTACCAGCAGGAAACTGCATACACCCTGGAATTCCTTCCCAAGTAACAAGTTCACACTTGTATTATTTATTTTTCATTAATATGTTTATGTTAAAGCTGCAAGGGGAAAACTGACATTAAAATAACTGAGATAACTGTGCAGAAGAAGACTCTTACGGTCAGTCCCAAAGTGTCAAATCTTTTAAAGAGACTTATGGTCTTCATTTAAAATGTAGGTGACACTCCTCACTCATGCCACTAGGTTTTTGTTTGTTTGTTTGTTTGTTTGTTTTTAATACTGATTTCTAGATTACAGATATATGTTGGATATTAAAAATGGCTGTTTTGTTTTTATTTTTTCTAAAAAGCCTAGTTGAATAGGTTAATATTTAATAATTTTAAGTAATTGCTTTTTAGTTAGTTTTTTATTATTTAGTTTTTATTTTTGTTTGTTTGACATTTTGTATTTTGATGCTCTGTAACATTTTTAACAGTTGTTTATATTATACTGTTTCAGTCACAGATGTACCGTTTGTTCTGTTTACAGTCAATTAAGATTCAGAATTGTATTATAGTGTATTTTCTGTACAGCTTACAAAAACGTTTAAACTTGTGTCCAGTTCATTTTTCTATTATGACTAAAAACATGTTTACAAATATTATTAAAGGTGTAAACAGATTGTTTTTTTTTAATTCTCTGTATATTAAAATGGACGATTAGTATTGAGTATTGAGATGGGTATTGCAATTTTGCATGTTTGCAACCTTACCATCTCAATAACATTAGTAAACTGCTGAAACCATTAAGATTAACTTGACATTTCTTATTAAAGTAATTAGAATAGAGTTTGTTTTGTTTACTGATTACTAAGTTTTGTCTTTATTTTGACAATCCGATGCATTCGTTAAACTGTACTTGTTAGAAAAGACAGTTTGGTGCAGTCTCCATTTCAGATAAAAGATATTACAAAAGAACCACATGACAAACCATTACTTAGTATGAAGATTTATTTTCTTTAACGAACACAGTATTTAATGGTACTGCTTGACGAGTGCGGAGACGATGACCGCCAGGAACTTGTGCAGAGCTGCCTGAACTTCTGCTGTGAAGCTTCCACCGAGGGTGGCAGCAACTACAATGGTGATGCAATCAGCCAGCAGCTATAGGAGGAAAAAAAGGATAAAGAATGAACACAGGATTATAGTTACATATAATAATAATAATAATATAACAAATAATATATGATTATATCTTTATTTCGCCATTAATTACAATACAAATCATTAAATTATATGGTTAGCAGTGTAAAGTAATGTCTGGCCACTCCCATAGGTCTTAAAAAATGCTAGATTACGCACCCTGAAGTTATCAGGATCCACGTTCAGTGTTTCAGAGTGCAGCACGCTCAACTCGGAGAAAGTGCCTTTAATGTTGTCCAGGTTCTTCACTGCGTTCTCCAGACCGCGCATCACAGTCAAACCATGCGCAGCAACATTGGGGTTTCCCATAATAGCAGCGGCGTTGTACAAGTTACCAAATTTGGCGAAATACCTCTGGGTCCATGGGTACACCACCAAACACCTGAGACAACACATTCGAGAAAAAAAGCAATTAAGCTAGTAGGTTTCAGATTTATAGCAAGAAACGAAAGGAAAAATAAATGTGATTATTTGAAACCTACCTTGTCAGTGCCTGGAGACCGACTGCACTACAGTCGATCTTGGCAAAGATGTCCTTGATGGTAGTGCGCTCGAAATCTGTCCACTCAACCATGTTGCTGGCTTATAGGGTTTCTTAATGTTCGGATGAACACGGAGTCTCCAACATAAACACTCTCGATCCTCACTATATATATGCATCTGACCACTCCTCTTAAATCCGGCCGTTAGCGCACTTTTTTGGGCGTTAAATCAGATAAGCTCGGGGTTCTTACTACAAGTTCATAGAAGTTACTAAATAGATAAACAAATAAACAAAACGCTTATTCGGTTAGAGTGGAAGAAAAAACGTCTCTTAGCATCTCATAAATACAGACATCCCTTTTAATAATTCGTTCAATCATTTATTTACAGCAACCCACTGACTCATTATTTGGAAGAATGAACAGTTTTTTTCTAAATTGGGGGTGAAATGTTATCTATCATCTGCGTTTGCTGTTTTTCTTAGTGTTTTTTTTTTAATTCGTTACGGCGCACAGTTTCGAATAAACCGGCTGGAAATATTCTAGGTTTATTTTAGTAATACGTTATAATCAAATATACATGAAGACAACGCACACGTTTGTTTCGGAGCCATCTGGTATATGCATCCAGGAACTCGCATTAAACTCGAATTATGAAATGGTTCCTCTTTACACACATTAGGTGTGTTGCTTTCTATTGTATATAAAGTTTAGACTGATATTATTCTGATATTTCCATTCTATCAACAAGGGTTTAGTAAAAGATAAAATGATCAGTGTTTTGGTAACAAATATTGTACATTCTCTGAGAGTTTATATTTTACATCCATACCACATAATGTCATAACCTGGAATTGCCCACGACAAAAAAAGTTTTCTTTTTCATCCCAAGTGAAAGAGTATATTGTTCATTTTACTGCAATTAACCATATTTTCATATGTTTTTAACTAATAAATTGAAGGTCTTACTCTGTAAAATTAATTGCAGTTTTTCACTGTAACTTCTACAGTTATTGACAGTTTTGTGAAATGCAGTTTTATATGGTATTTTACTGTTAAAATTACACTGCATTTATTTATATGCAATGGACAAAGAACCTTATCCGATGCTGGCAGTCTTAATTGATAACTAGTGTATATAGATTTGTATTGAAGCCCGTTTTTTGTGCGCTTTGAAATGAATATATCTGCATATTAATATAGTCATAGCGTGCAAGAGGAAAGTAAAACAACTTTGAAAGCAACCTGCTTGAAAAGTAGCAGAAAATAAAACTGTTTCATTTTCAAACATACGTTAAATGTGCAATATTTTAGTCGAGTCAGCACTTTGTGGCGTCTGGATGTTATCTATCACAGTCAGTAGGCGGGTCTGAGGTGTGTCAGCTTTATGGCCTTGTATAAAAGGGTTACTTGAATTAGAAGCAGTTTACAGAAGTCTTCGTCAAGAACACTCCGAAACCATGAGTCTCTCTGCTAAAGACAAAGCTGCCGTCAAAACCTTCTGGGGTAAAGTCTCCCCAAAGGCTGAGGAAATCGGTAGCCAAGCTCTGTATAGGTAAGTGCATTGGGATCCTTTCTATTCTTTCTCTTCCTTTCATTTCCTTTTCATTTGAGGATGAGTAACTTCTTGCAATGTTTTTTTTTTCTACACAGGATGCTGACTGTTTACCCTCAGACCAAGACCTACTTTACTCATTGGACGGACATGAGCTCTGGCTCTGCCCAGTTGAAGAAGCACGGAAAGACTGTTATGTCTGGTGTGGAAGAGGCCGTCAACAAAATCGATGATTTGACCAACGGGCTGCTCAGCCTCAGCGAGCTGCATGCTTTCCAGCTGCGTATTGACCCGGCCAACTTCAAGGCAAGTTCATCTTAACCCTATTTCCACTTAAAAATGAAATCATCTCACCGGTTTGTATACATCGTGATCCTGTAGAATATGTTTGATAAATCAGTGTCGTTTGTTTTTCTCATTTTCTTCTAGATCCTATCTCACAATTTGCTTGTGGTTCTGGCTATATTTTTCCCCACTGACTTTACACCTGAGGTGCATGTGTCTATGGATAAGTTTCTTGCTGCTGTGTCCTTGGCCCTCTCGGAGAAATACAGATAAACCACTCTGCCAAAAACAGAACAGAAACACATGTCTTTCTTACAGCTTGTAAATGATCTTGACTGCTCTAAATAAAGGTTTTCATCTGTCATTGAAAATAACACTGTGCGTCTTCTTTCGATGCCTGTACTTTAATGCATGTTTATATTGGGCTCAGGATTTAAATAATCCTCATTAATGTAACTTTAAAAGTAAATGTAAATATGAGGCTAAACATCGACAAAAACATACAATTAACTAAATAATGGTTATGTTTAAACAGAGAAATTAAAGAAATATCACTTCTTTACCATCACTCCCCGGACAATTTACTTAGTTACTTTACAGTTACTTACTTTGTAGAGAGATTTTGTGCTGTGAAGGTCGGTCACACAAAAGTTGACAATAATGAATCCTGGTGGCTTGTTAAAATAGAATTTTGTGCACAGGATGACAATAATAATAGTAATAATAAGATAAAAAAATTAAGTAATAATATTGATAATACATAACATACAAGAAAAAAATACTGTAGTGACAATAAGACATTTTGGTAACAATTTGGTAAGTTAGAAGCTAAAAGTTTATCAGATCGAAGTTTATCTAGCTGAATATCACTAGCATATATATATATATATATATATATATATATATATATATATATATATATATATATATATATATATATATATATATATATATATATAAAGATTATTTTAAGATTTTTTTGCACAGTATTCAGCATTTAATTGATATTGGATTCATTCACAAAATGTAGGCAGTTAAGTAAAAAAAAAGTTTATTTTTGTTATATTGAACCAATAAATGATTTCAAAGTAAAATATGCACCAAATTCAGTGTATAATTCATTTTTAATTACATTTCAGAACTCTACAAAAAATGAAGAGCAAAGTCAATAAAGAAATAACTATTTAGTCACTGTAAATCCATTAGTATACTTTTCGATAAAATGCTGATAAAGTTGCTTTACTAAACAAATTGTTGAGTTTACGACATAAATGTAATTGTACAAATATTGTACAGGGTTAGGGTACAAATATATTGTAAAAATTCCCATACAAATAGTTGATATTACTAGGGTAATTTAAGTGTAAATAAAGCCTTTAAAATGTAGATTTAGACTAACCTTTGATTTTGGACTAATAAGATAATAGCCATGCTACATACAGATGCCTTTTCACTTCTGTTTCACTTCTTTTTGTTTAGTCTCTCTCTCTCTCTCTCTCTCTCTCTCTCTCTTCAGCAGACGTCGTGCAAACTACAAGAAATCAAAGCATATAAATGCTCAAACACCCATTTCTAGGTCGAATCATGCCTCACACTAATGCCCGCTCATATGCAAGTGATGCCTCACATAATGCCCGCTCATATGAAGTGAACATGCATGACAATTCACATTTATTTACATCACTATTAATGCATCACATCATTTATGTAAAGTAAAATAACAAATCGTACATGCTATAAAGAATGAATATTCGAGTCGGTATGTGGTTTCTCTGAATCCATAATAGTTTACCCACAGTAATTCCACTCTTAACTCGATGTGGCCTTTTATGCTTTAACAGCCAATACTGAATCTTGAACCCTTTAAGTAATATTTAACTTTAAAAACTTAACAAAACTTAACATATTAATTACTGAACATCGCATTCTTACATTTAGTCACACCTGTTTTTATGTATTAAATGAAGTAAAATTTACGTAAATATAAAACAGACACATATATACGCATATCAATGAAAACGCGTCCTCTGGCCGCGTAGATACATATTGCATTTGGTAAAAGCAGAAATGGTCAGTGTTGAAATCAATTTTAATTTCATTTTTTTGCTCTTTGTTGCTCTGTAACTTTTGTAGAGTTATTGTTCATTTATATATGTTGATTGTTGAGGGTCGAATGCCTTAGCCAAGAAGTCTTTAAATCCATCTATACCAGGGGTGGCCAACTAGTAGGAGGCTAAGAGGCTAAGAGGCTAAGGCAAAGAGCCACATAATACACATGGGTACACATGAACATCATCCTATTCCCATTGACGCATGTTATGTGAAAGCTCCTAAAGAGCCGCATGTAACTAGTTAAATAGCCGCATGAGGCTCGGGAGCCACGGGTTGGCCAGGTCAGATCTATACTGTTTAATTACACGCACAGATGTTGAGATCTTGAGTATTTGATAGGTTTAAGAGAACATTAGCTGAAAATTGGACCTTAAAACTAACTTTATACGTGTTAGTTGAGTTCATAAGAAAGATTTTTCTTTCTTTCCTTTCATCTGATTACCACACCATTTTTACAATTGTTTAACAATTTTACATTTTTAACATTTGCCTTGTGATGTCTGAATTTGGTGGTCAAGTAAACAAATGAGAGTTGAACAGAGTTCAATGTAGGTCAGCAATCTTTCAAACTTTTAGATGCCGAATAACGAGGAACATTAAAAAGTACTCACTCCAGTATGTTCATACTTTAAACGTCGATTTGCATAGGTGCGCACAGAACTGTAATCCGATTTCATTTGGACCAATATTATCTGTTACATCATTTCAATCAGGTTTATATGGACACAAAGACATATTTCTCAGATTTCATTGTCATATTGTACATTACAATAAAGCTAGCATAATTAAGGATTCAGCCTAAAGGAAATATGATCATATAAATAGGGACTCACATTAGCCTACATTTAGCAACTTTATATAGTTAGTTCACTCTGTGTAAAGGCTGCCGATGAGATCAAGCTACTATTAGGTGCTCTTTACGTTCAGCCATATGAAATGAACATCAAGTGAAGCCTAGATATATTTACTTTTTAGCGAAAATTATTATTCCACAAAAAACCCCCCTATTTATTATATATATATATATATATATATATATATATATATATATATATATATATATATATATATATATATATATATATGTGGTGTGTGTGTGTGTGTGTGTGTGTGTGTGTGTGTGTGTGTGTGTGTGTGTGTGTGTGTGTGTGTGTGTGTGTGTGTTGTGTGTTGTGTTTCTGTGTGTGTGTACATAATGCTATGGGATTTCATTTTTTTGCTGTAATTCTTATCATATTATTTAAAATGTTATTTACTTGTAATCACTTTGCAATTCTTAACAATATCAAGCTGTGTAGGCGTTCACTTTTCAAATAGAAAAGATTATTACAAATAGAAAAGATTATTACAGAGTATTGAGTATTAAACCTTTATTTGCTTCAACCGACAAAGTTCCACTTGGACGGAGAAAACATTTCAGGATTATGTCGCACTTTTAGCATTTAATGGTACTGTTTGACGAGTGCTGAGACGACGACCGCCAGGAACTTGTGCAGAGCTGCCTGTGTTTCAGCTGTGAAGGTGGAGCCCAGGGTCGCGGCAACAACAATTGTGATGCAATCAGCCAGCAGCTATAGGAGGTAAGAGAGGATACGTAATTAACGCATGGTAAGAAAACCAGTACAGGCTAATTAATAAACTGGCAAGTAAATAACTAAAAATTGCTAAAATAAGACGCACCCTGAAGTTATCAGGATCCACGTTCAGTGTTTCAGAGTGCAGCACACTCAACTCGGAGAAAGTGCCTTTAATATTGTCCAAGTTCTTCACTGCGTTCTCCAGACCGCGCATCACAGTCAAACCATGCGCAGCAACATTGGGGTTTCCCATAATAGCAGCGGCGTTGTACAAGTTACCAAATTTAGCGAAATACCTCTGGGTCCATGGGTACACCACCAAACATCTGAGACGACACATTGTAAGAACCAATAAGTTTCTTATTTATAAACAATTAATATAAAATGCAAAGTTAACCGTTTCAAATTATTTTGAAACAGTATATTAAACGGTGATTAATTAAAACCTACCTTGTCAGTGCCTGGAGACCGACTGTACCACAATCGATCTTGGCAAAGATGTCCTTGATGGTAGTGCGCTCAAAATCTGTCCACTCAACCATTATGCTTGCTTTTGGTGTTTCTGAATGTTCTGATGAACACACAAACACTCTTGATTCTCAGCTTATATATACTTTTGGCCACTCCTCCTACATCCGGTCGATAGGCGCACATTTTGGGATGGGTTCAGTCATGGGCGTTCAATCAGATAAGTACTTTGTCTCTTACAATACCCCATTCATAGAAATCGTTAAAGAATATATTACTGAGCCCCAAAAAACGTGTTGTGGATTTTGTGCCTATTTAAAAGATAATTTCAAACATAAATGGAAATGCATCTATATTTTTGAAATTCTAGGTGTTTCCTCAATGGCTATGACTATCATTTCCAATGTCATTTGTAATGAATGTAACTGCTAAAATATCAATATAATCAGTGGTACTAGTTACACGTAACGGCTTTGCGTAATTTAATTACAAAATAAAAGTAACAGTAATTTGTTACAGTTACTTAAAAACGTGTCATTAAATTAAATGTGAAATCGCAAAGACCCCCGCTCAACAGCCACCCAGAACCCCCAACAATTTGCTTCTGATATGTAAACATTTTTTAACTCAGGATGTTATTTTCATCAAGTGCCACCTAGGGTACAAATGAAAGTAATCAAAAAGTAACCAAAATGTATTCAGTTACTTTATTTTAAACCGTTATTAAAAAGTTGCACTACTTATTCCATTTTGAATAGAGTCATGTGTAATCTGTAATCTATTACATTTGCAAAGTAACCTTCCCAACACTGAAGATAATATTTTGATGCAAGCAAAAACATCTGCGCAAGTAACGTGATTTTAAATATGTAGAGAATTAAACTGTTCACGTCACAATTATCATATGCAGTACTTTATTTTTTGTAAAAGCATTTAAGAATGTGGTTATACTTAAATTGTGTAAGAAATACGTTGAGTCAGCACTTTGTTTCCTGTCCTGGGTGAATGTTATCTGTCAGGGTCAGTAGACGAGCTGTCTAATCTATCATCTGGGAAAGGATTCTTGGTTGTTACGTTATTGAGGTGGGTCTGGGGTGTGCCAACTTCTTGTCCTTGTATAAAAGGGTGATTCGTTTTTGAAGCAGTTTACAGAAGTCTTCGTCCAGACCACTCTGAAACCATGAGTCTCTCTGCCAAAGACAAAGCTGCCGTCAAAACCTTCTGGGGCAAAGTCTCCCCAAAGGCTGAGGAAATCGGTAGCCAAGCTCTGTACAGGTAAGTACTTGAGTATGGTTTTTATTTTTGCTCTTCTTTTCAAGTCCTTTCCGGATAACTAACTTTTTCGACTGTGCCCACACAGGATGCTGACTGTTTACCCTCAGACCAAGACCTACTTTACTCATTGGACGGACATGAGCTCTGGCTCTGCCCAGTTGAAGAAGCACGGAAAGACTGTTATGTCTGGTGTGGAAGAGGCCGTCAACAAAATCGATGATTTGACCAACGGGCTGCTCAGCCTCAGCGAGCTGCATGCTTTCCAGCTGCGTATTGACCCGGCCAACTTCAAGGCAAGTTCATTTTAATTCTCTCTTTATTCGAGTTATTATTAATGAATTGTGTTTACATATTATAAGCAGGCCATGTGGTAAAATCTGGGTGTGCTTATTTTACTTTTCTTCTAGATCCTGTCACACAATTTGCTTGTGGTTCTGGCCATGCTGTTCCCCACTGACTTTACTCCTGAGATCCACGTGGCTATGGATAAGTTTCTTGCTGCCGTGTCCTTGGCCCTCTCCGAGAAGTACAGATAAACCACTCTGTAGAGAATAGAACAAATGTCTTTTTCAAAGGTTATGTCCTTGACTGATCTAAATAAAATATAAAATACTTTCGGACTGTTACCGAAAATCACATTGTATATGTGTCTTCTTCCAACATTTTTCCAAGTATTAATTTATGGTGTGTTTAATTTAAATCAAGATAAATATTATTAAGATATTAATCTTATTAAAATATTACATATGAGCATCAACATTTACACTTGTGAACATACAGAGAAATGCAAAAACTCGAGATCGGGTCGGGCATAGGTTATTAACGGGTTCGGTTAAGCACCGGCCAAGCAAGCTCCCGCTTTCAGCTTCAGACCCGACTTCATATGACGCCTCCTAGTGACGTTAGGTTATGGGAGGTAAGTGTACCATTGAATCTCGAGTTTCAGGATGGCACCTGCACACATAACAGTGTGTTCAACACTAGTTTGTAAAATAGTTCCAATGTTTACAATTGCAGGAATATTGCACTCCATCACAGTTACGGGTCGTTGTTGTGATTTATTTTATTTTGGACCAGTCTGTTCTGGTTTTGCGCTGTTTGCGCCAGGTTGCACACGAAGCACTTTATATGCATATGGCAACTTAGTCTAGTCCTCAGCCTTGTGTTCTTGTAGCTCTATGTTGTGCTATATGTTGTTTGTAGCGCTTTTTTGTGTTATTTCAGTGTGTACTGCGTCAGCTATATATATATTTAGTTGTAATGACAATAAAACCTCTTGACTTGACTAAACCACACAGACTACGCAAAATAATTAACATAGTAAATATGATTGTAATTCAAAGAAAGGAAATACTGAGGCACCTCCTTATGTGTGATGAACAAATCAAAACCATACCGATCAGGGCCCAACGCATAAACCTCTGGTTATTATTGCGCATTTAATGTAAAAAGACTTACGGGTGATTATGCGTGAAAACATGGGCAGGAGCAGCAGAGATGTCACCGAGATACACTTCAAAATTCTGTTAAAAATGAAGAATCAGTTCTACCTCTATAGCAAAGGACATATTTATTAAAATTAGTCTCAGAAACCACAGATTTGCACAAATACTTCATTATATATATATATGTTGGTTCATGTGGCAGACAAATATCAAATATTATTGTTCATAGGACTACACTTACAGTATGCTGCATGATTGAGTTAATTTCATACTAAACATGGGAAGTGTTATCAAAAGTGTGATCATATAGCTTAAATGATTATTTTGATCTTGTGGTTACTATATTATTATTATGGGTGCACGCTCTCAAATTGAAACATTTTCATCTGTGTTCAAGGAAAGACCTGTCGAAATGTCTATATTAATTTTAAGGACTATAACAATAATGAAAATGGTATGTAGAGGTACTTACAATACCTTTCAGATAGAAATCTTACATTGTCCCCCGCTTATTATTATTATTATTATTATTATTATTATTATTATTATTATTATTATTATTATTATTATTATTATTATTATTAATAGTAGGATCAGTATCATTGTTGTTACAGTTGTTTTTAGTTAACTCTAACTGATTCCATGTTAACCAGCCTTAGCAGTGTGACGTGTATAAATACTTCTGTACATTTTATACAATTACAAACATTTCTACAAGTATGTTTTCACTTTGTTATGAAGGTATTCAGAGTAGATTAATGAGAAAATAAAGAATTTGAACGATTGGCAAATCAAGGTATGCTTGCTTCGCTCAAAGTGAGTTTTCCTTTTTGCATTTGAGAGCTGATTTAAATAGCCATTCAATGGTATCCCGACTACCAACAGTGTCAGTACAGTGAAGCCAAAGGCACCTTTCTGCATCTGAAAATTGATGGTAAACGCGTGAGAATCAGTTTATTTATTTTTTAATATCATTATTTATTAGTTTAAAATGTGTTCGTGTTTTTATAAAGACCTGTTTAGCATTATGTTCATGTTCATTTCCCTAAATTAATATTATTAACATGTTTGAATCCTTAGTCTAATATATAGACACATTAAATACAAACAAATATACATACAATTTGAATAATGTATTTTTTTTTTATTTTCATTTAGATCAGTCAATGACATTTACAAACTCTGAGAAAGAGATTGTGCATGTGGGTGTCTCGGTTCCGTTTTCTCGGCAGAGTGGTTTATCTGTACTTCTCGGAGAGGGCCAGAGACACGGCAGAAAGAAACTTATCCATAGACACGTGAATCTCAGGAGTAAAGTCAGTGGGAAACAGGGTGGCCAGAACCACAAGTAAATTGTGTGAAAGGATCTGGAAGAAGAAGAAAAAAACACATTGATTTATCGAACCCATACAGCGCGGAATCGATTAATCCGAATTTAATTGTTAGAGTAAATGCAGAAAGAATTAAGATGAACTTGCCTTGAAGTTGGCCGGGTCAATACGCAGCTGGAAAGCATGCAGCTCGCTGAGGCTGAGCAGCCCGTTGGTCAAATCATCGATTTTGTTGACAGCCTCTTCCACACCAGACATAACAGTCTTTCCGTGCTTCTTCAACTGGGCAGAGCCAGAGCTCATGTCCGTCCAATGAGTAAAGTAGGTCTTGGTCTGAGGGTAAACAGTCAGCATCCTGTGTGGGCACAGTCGAAAAAGTTAGTTATCCGGAAAGGACTTGAAAAGAAGAGCAAAAATAAAAACCATACTCAAGTACTTACCTGTACAGAGCTTGGCTACCGATTTCCTCAGCCTTTGGGGAGACTTTGCCCCAGAAGGTTTTGACGGCAGCTTTGTCTTTGGCAGAGAGACTCATGGTTTCAGAGTGGTCTGGACGAAGACTTCTGTAAACTGCTTCAAAAACGAATCACCCTTTTATACAAGGACAAGAAGTTGGCACACCCCAGACCCACCTCAATAACGTAACAACCTTTCACAGATGGCAGATTAGACAGGGTGTAAACTGAATTTGATAGATACCGATTTCACTCGACTGTTTCATTTTCAGCACCTTTGTAAGTTACTTGCAAAGATGTTTTATTATGGTTTTATTTATTGGTTTTATTACCAATAAAGTCCATAAATATGCCGTTACATTTATTGCAAACAGCGCTAGAAATCTTACAGCCAAAAATCAGTGGGATAACCTTTAAAATGTCTTACATTTAGAACGTTTCTGAGCAAAACATTTTTTAAATATATCCAGTTGTGTGAGTAGAAACAACGTACTCTCAACATTTCACACATAAACGACAGTTTTCTGCAGATGTGCAAGTACGTTACTTGCACAGATGTTTTATTATGCTTGATACAATAAAGTACATAAACATGCTGTTACATTAATTACAAACAGTACTGGAAGTCAAGGGGATAACACCCTGATTATAATTTACATTTTACTTTTTTTTTTTTACTAATTTACATTTACTTGCATATAACTTACATTTAAAACATTTCTGGTCAGAAACATTTCTTTAATACATTCAACTATGGGAGTAGTACATATTTTGTAAACGAATTATGTGAATGGGGTATTGTTAGTGACAAGCACTAATCTGATTTAACGCCCATGACTCAACCCATCCAAAAAAAATGTGCGCATATCGGTCGGATGTGGGAGGAGTGGTCAAATGCATATATAAAGTGAGGATCAAGAGCGTTTGTGTCTAAGACTCCGTGTTCATCAGAACATTCAGAAACACCAAAAGCCAACATCATGGTTGAGTGGACAGATTTCGAGCGCACTACCATCAAGGGCATCTTTGCCAAGATCGACTGTAGTGCAGTCGGTCTCCAGGCACTGACAAGGTAGGTTTCAAATAATCACCCCTGGTATTTATTTTCTTTTTGCTGTATCAAAACTGAAATTTAATGGTTGATTGTCGTCTCAGATGTTTGGTGGTGTACCCATGGACCCAGAGGTATTTCGCTAAATTTGGTAACTTGTACAACGCCGCTGCTATTATGGGAAACCCCAATGTTGCTGCGCATGGATTGACGGTGATGCGCGGTCTGGAGAACGCAGTGAAGAACTTGGACAACATTAAAGGCACTTTCTCCGAGTTGAGCGTGCTGCACTCTGAAACACTGCACGTGGACCCCGATAACTTCAGGGTGCGTCTTATTTTATAGATTTTTACATGTATATATATATATATTAGTGAAACATATATCTAGCACATTCGCCTCACACCGCCAGGATCCGGGTTCGATTCCCGTCTCGGTCATGTGTGTGTGGAGTTTGTATGTTCTCCCCGTGCCTCAGGGGGTTTTTCTCCGGGTTCTCCGGTTTCCCCCGGTTAATGCCCATAGACGCCTGAGATAGGCACAGGCTCCCCGTGACCCGAGGGAAGATCGGATAAAGCGGTAGAAAATTAAAGAATGAATGAATATATCTATAACGTATCCTGTGTTCATTCCTCATTCTCCGTTTCGTCCTGTAGCTGCTGGCTGATTGCATCACCATTGTAGTTGCTGCTACCCTGGGTGGCACCTTCACAGCAGAAGTACAGGCAGCTCTGCACAAGTTCCTGGCGATCATCGTCTCCGCACTCGTCAAACAGTACCATTAAATGTTCGGCCAGAGATAATTCTGAGAAGTTGTCTGCGTTCACCTTTTCGGTTTTAGCAAATAAAAAGTTTAATCAGTATTCAGTCTTGTGGTTTTTCAAATGACATTTTATTTAAAAAGGTAGACGATTACACTGCAGAGAAATACTGGTTAAAAAAATGGCAGTCATTAAAGAGAAATTAATTGTATAACTGATATGGTGAATACTACAAAAGCTTAACTAGTATTTTCTTATTATTAAGTCTTAAGTTATTTCTTTAGATTAAAGGTTCCATCCCACATTTACAAAAGCTTGACGGATGAGTCCAAATGTAACAAAATAATATTTATCACCATTAGACACTTATATACAAATTCAATCATGTCAAATATTACTCACCAATCCTTTGGTCTAATTTGACAGTTATACAGAATTTACACATACACAAACAATATTATAAAGTGAATTTTCCCATAAAAGAGCTCATAAAAGTGGTAGCTCCAAGTCAAGTCAAGTCAAGTCAAGTCATTTCAACAATATATAACTGACAGTACACAGTGGAGTATGGTACAGAACTTTGGTGATGCATAAACCAGTCAACATCAACATACAGCTACAGAAGACCGAGCTAAGTTGTCCTAGTCACATAAAGTGCATCGTTGGCAACCTAGAGCAAAACAAAGTGTAGAATTGACACCACAAGACAGAGCAGGAAAAATGCACAAGACGCAATAGCAACAAACCATAACCTACTTTATATGTATACAATGCAATGTGAAAGTAGTAAAATGTAAATAATAGTAACAATGATGTGCAAAAAAAGCCAGTTAAAGTAGAAACAGCAAAAGAAATGGCAGCATTTAGAATTGATGTGCAGTGTGATTATTTAGGAGAATATTTACTGTATGTATACTGTTAGAAAGAGCCATCATGTGAGTATAATCATTATTGGGAACCTACTGGGGGTCAATTACACGGCATATAAATCAGCCGCCATATTTGAAGTTCTTCCAGTTTCCAGAGAAGGGGTTCTAAAAACATATTTACTTAACATATCAGTCTCCTATAGCTGAAACGTAAATCGTACTGTGTTTCGATAATCAAGATGAAAAAAATATTGTGATATTTAACTTGGAACAACCAATGCAAGTCAGGTTCCAATGTATTTATAAACCACAACGCACACTTGCAAGGGGCACGGTGGCTTAGTGGTTAGCAATTTCACCTCACACCTCCAGGATCTGGGTTCGATTCCCCTCTCGACCATGTGCGTGTGGTGCATGTTCTCTCCTCAGTGGAGTTTTCTCCAGGTTCCCTGGTTTCCCCCAGTCCAAAAACATACACGGTAGGTTGATTGGGAGCTTGTTAAAAGATTGTCCCGATTGGGTGTTTGTGTGAGTGTGTGCATTCCATCCAGGGTGTATCCTGCCTTAATGCCCACAGACGCCTGAGATAGGCACAGGCTCCCCGTGATAAAGTAGTAGAAGATGAAAGAATAACTCCCACTTGCATACAATCAGCCGCCATATTTAAGGTTCTTCCGGTTTCCAGAGTAGGAATGCAGTTAACACAAACATACCATTACTAAATAGATCAATAATCTATATGCATATCTAATAAGTCACAAATGTGGTGGGGGAAGACACTTTCTTTATAAAAAATTAATTAAAAAAAACATTAGATGAAAATATGTACCGGGCACGGTGGCTTAGTGGTTAGCATGTTCGCCTCACACCGCCAGGGTCCGGGTTCGATTCCCCTCTCGGCCATGTGTGTGTGGAGTTTGCATGTTCTCCCCGTGCCTCAGGGGTTTTTTCTCCGGGTTCTCCGGTTTCCTCCCGGTCCAAAAACATGCACTGTAGGTTGATTCGGCACCGTGGAAAATTGACCTTAGTGTATGAATGTGTGTATGAATGGGTGAGTGTGTGCCCTGCGATGGGTTGGCATTCCATCCAGGGTGTATCCTGCCTTAATGCATAGACACCTGAGATAGGCACAGACTCCCCGTGACCCGAGGGAAGATCGGATATAAGCGATAGAAGATGAATGAAGATGAATGAAAATGAAAATATTGTACCAAGTGACAAGGATACATTAAATTTAATATGTGTCCTTTTCACAAACGAATTGATTTAATGTCGTGACTATTACACGGCGAGACTGGGTTGTCCTGTAATACCATCTGGTCCTGCTGCCTTCCTGCTCTTTACTCTCCTGAATTCCCTCGTGGCCTGGTGAACGCGTTTACCTCTCCGGCTCTCTCAGTCTGCATGCTGCTCGTGCTAGTTTGATTAGCTGCATGCTCGATGAGAACCCAAAAGGCATTTAGCTCGTCTAACAGAAAAGCCCATTTTGGAGGATGGTGCTTTATAGTACATAATCGTCCTCAGTCCCTACCACAGGCTTATAGGGACACTATGTTGAAAATTGTTTCTTCCCATAGTGCTGCTTAGCTACAGCAAATTCGATTAAAGAACTCATCGTCTACATTTCCAGTAAATTAGCCAGTGTAATATTTTCTTTTAATTACACTGACCAATAAAATAGCTTTGTTAGCAGCTAAAAGTCAACCATTTGCAGCGATTGCCCTCACATAGTTTAAGTTGAAAACATTTATTTGTTCAAGTAGTCTACTTAAATGCAAAATATTATAGGTCATTCATTCATCTTCTACAGCTTTATTCGATCTTCACTCGGGTCACGGGGAGTCTGTGCCTCTCACGTGTCTATGGGCATTAAGGCATGATACACCCTGGATGGAATGCCAGCCCATTGCAGGGCACACACACATTCATACACTAGGGACAATTTTCCAAGGTGCCAATCAACTTACCGTGCCTGTTTTTGGACCGGGGAGGAAACCGGAGAACCCGGAGAAAAAAAAAAAAGAGAGAGAAAAAAACCCCTGAGGCACGGGGAGAACATGCAAACTCCACACACACACATGGCGGCGACGGGAATCAAACCCGGATCCTGCAGGTGTGAGGCGAGCTTGCTAACCACTAAGACACCGTGCCCCCATTTTAGGTCATATACACTTAAATTGTTTAAATTGTCAACTTAAATGTAAAGTAAGTAAAATGTAAAACCATATTGTACTAAAATAAATGGGATTGGAAACCAAGCTTTAATATCTTATTAAAGGATAGGCTCCCTGTGACTCAAGGGAAGATCGAATAAAGGGGTGGAAGATGAATGAAAGTAACTAAAATCCCAGCACCACCGCTAGAGAGCTTTTGTGCAAGGCCTTTAACCCTCAGTGACATTCTGCCAAATAATGTAAATGTCCTCAGTTCACGTTACTTAATATTTGTGAATGACCACACAGTAAAGCACATACATTAATTTTAATTTTATTGAAACAAAGCAACAAAAATAATTGAGAATGATATTATGACCTACAGGACCTAAAAATCAGTTTTCAACCATAAAAACAGTAAGAATTGGCCATCATATTATCAAAACGTTCATTCTCAAAACTCGCTGTCCTGCTTGTTTTCCCATCTAACCTTGCACTACGCACTGCTGATCATCAGCTGGACCAGGTGTGCTCGGACAGACCCGGATGGCTGGAAAACAAGCAGGGCAGGGGTACTTGAGGAAAATCTGTTTACAGACATGTTCACCTGCAAAATACTGAAACTGCTACATCCTGAAATGTTTCCTCTATGGAGCAATTTCAGTCCTAGTTAGACAAGCACTGGAAACAGAAGACTCAAATATAACTGTGCCATGATCATTAAATATTTGGGGGTAACTCACTTTTTCAGCATTATCTGCTGAATGAAGGTAAAAGTGTCTTCCATTAACTTTGAGAGTGTATAAAAGTCAAACAAGTGGCACATGAGGCAAGTTTGTTTAAGTGCATGCATTACAAGACTAGAATGATACCCACCCTTGAGGGGGGGGGGGTTGGTGGTGATTCATCGCTCCATGTCCAACTGGAACGTCCAAGGATTCTATATCATTAGGATTCATAGAGTGAGAGACCAGACAAAAATAGAACATTCAGGTCAATTGTGATTCGTCAATAATTAAATGCAAGGTCTTCTTCAATATAAAAACAAAAATGCTGTCCTACAAGACCACCGATTATATGGCTGTTATTCATTTTACTCTGTGATTTATATTACATTGGAAGGTCCAGTCAACAATTCCATTGTTTTGTTTACCTGCTTATTTAGATTATTTAGATTTTGTCTACCTAATTTGTCTTCCCAATTCTGCTGGACTAAAACATTTACAACCTCTGCATTCAACAACCTTCCCAGGACAAGCTTAACAAAGCACAAGTGCATTTCACTAAAGTTGAAGTATGCAGGATTTTACACTATTTAATAAAAGGAACCTTTAACAATGTTATTTTAAAAAAATGCAATAAAATAATGGAAAGACAGCAGGTCAGAATGTAAAGAAAAAAAAAACACAAAACTACAAGGAAGAGAGGCACGGTGGCTTAGTGGTTAGCACATTCGCCTCACACCGCCAGGGTCCGGGTTCGATTCCCGTCTCAGCCATGTGTGTGTGTGGAGTTTGCATGTTCTCCCCGTGCCTCAGGGTTTTTTTCTCCGGGTTCTCCGGGTTTCCTCCCGGTCCAAAAACATGCACGGTGGGTTGATTGGCACCTTGGAAAATTGTCCCTAGTGTATGAATGTGTGTGTGTGTGTGTGTGTGTGCCCTGTGATGGGTTGGCATTCCATCCAGGGTGTATCCTACCTTAATTCCCATAGACGCCTGGGATAGGCACAGGCTCCCCGTGACCCGAGGGAAGATCGGATATAGCGTTAGAAGATGAATGAAAAACTACAAGGAAGTAAGAGTTACAGCCTCCATTATGAAGCGGGTTGTTACTCCACCGGGCTTACAACAAATGGGAATTGCATTTAAAGAACCCATGCCAATCAGAAGCACATCCAATAAATATAACAAATGACAGCAAACGAAGTGAAATGTCTTAAAGTGTAAAAGGAATCATCCCGACACATGAAGCACATAACTACTACAAGATAAACAAATCATTTAATGCTCATATCAAACAAAACAAAAAAGAACCAGTAATGCAGTCAGTAAGAGTAAGAGTACTGCAGCAACACCACCCAAAAGAAACAATCTACACACTTGCAGCTATAAACCAACCGAATAAAACAATATTACTACCATCCAGCTTTTGCCGTGGTAAAAAGCGGTCGAAACTTGCAGCCAAAAAAAACAGAAACAGCAGAAAAGCCCAAGAAAATTAGTCCCGACAAAGCAGTAGCGTAGTTCATAATATGTATTTAAAAACTACCAGGCTATTTTAAAAAGAAAGTTCAATCTGACAATAAAACATTCACTGGGAGGCAGATCCTTGAAGGAAAATAAGAACAGATAGCACGCCACCCCGCACCAAGGGACCACTGACGGCACAAATACTGGGAGCAAACAATACACCCCACATCGGGAATTAGTTATCGTGCAGTACTGTAAACAAATTATAAAAAACACCAGCCACAAAACTTACATCTTAGAGCTAGAGCTACATACCTCCAAAAATCACGGGTGGAGAAAGAGGGCCAGGCTTTTACAGCCTTTTAATACTCCAGCACACACTCATTCATTGGCCCCGGGACAAGTGAGTAAAACGTCACAAACACGTCACTGACATTTATTTGGGGCATTTTATCATGAAAGTAACTCAAAACGTTGCAAGAAAATAATTTCAATTCTTAACTACTGTTTCCAAACTTTATGCGGAATAACATTAGTTGAGAGCTACTGTTAAAACACCATAATTGCTATTTTCAAATGCTTTTTTCAAACTAAAAAAAAGTTTCAATGGTTTCTAGTTTGTGATACTTGAACATAGAAATCAGCTCTCCAAGTTTACTAATGAACAAGCCAGGATATCAGAAGAAAGGATTTCACTGTGGTGTAATGTATATGTGACAAAGAAAGGCTGTTCTAACTGCGATGCCAGGCAAAAAAATTTCCAAGATTTTAAATTGCAGAAAAGACCAAATTTGCTGGGTGAAAATAAGAAAAAGGAGCAAGTTTATCAGAATCTACCAAGAAACAATTTTGAACGATTTTGAATTCTGAACGAATCACAATCTAGAAAATTGTTTTGCGTTTGTTAAACTTACAAAAATGAGTACACCTTGTGCTTGTCTCATATGTGATGCGGTAAAACACGTCTTTTATAAAGTGATATTTACACTGTTTGCATTGAAATGGCGTTTGGGTTACAGTGGATGAGATATAGGACTTGCGGAGAACCCGGAGAAAAAACCCCTGAGGCACGGGGAGAACATGTGGACCCTAGTGGTGTGAGGCGAACGTGCTAACCACTAAGCCAACGTGCCCCCCATGTCATATTTTTTTATTTTATAATAATATATAGGTTTTTATCAATGAAGACTGAACAGTAATTTTTGTTTTCTTACATGAAGTTTCTTTATTTCTCTATCAGCAATCTTTGTGCATCTTTGTAGAACATTTGGCAGCTACTTAATCCATATGTTTAATGCTACTTTTGAATTATGTTGTTGAAGTTGAAATGTAGGCAGGATACACCCTGGATGGAATGCCAACCCATTGCAGGGCACACACACACACACTCATACACATTCATACACTAGGGACAATTTTCCAAGGTGCCAATCAACCCACCGTGCATGTTTTTGGCCTAGGAGGAAACCTTTCCCAGAGAAAAAACCCCTGAGGCACGGGGAGAACATGTAAACTCCACACACACATGGCCGAGACGGGAAACGAACCCAGATCCTGGTGGTGTGCGGCGAACGTGCTAACCACTAAGCCACCGTGCCCCCTGCATTTCTTTTAATGAATAATTAATTAATCCCTTCTGTATCCCTTTATAACAATTAACAATTAAATATTTCTTAAGCATTATACTAATGCATGTATTTGAGATTTAGGACAGAATATTCTCCTTTGAGTTTTGTCCAACTAGCTCCTAAAACTTCAGCTGAATTTATTCATTTACAGCATTTTGCAGACCACCTTCTCCAGAGCGACTTACAACTGAGCATTTAGGGCCTTGCTCAAGGACCCACTAATAGCAGCTTGGTGGTGGTGGGATTTGAACCTGCACTCTTCCTGTGTAGATGGTAAAGCCATTGTATTTATTCATAGATAATGATAAATGAAACCCTTATAAAACATTACCCTTTATAATTGCTATGTTCAATGATTTCCGGCGGCGGACAGAGAGAGCTCTCTCTCTCTCTCTCTCTCTCTCTCTCTCTCTCTCTCTCTCTCTCTCTCTCTTTCTCTCTCTCTCACACACACACCTTATCTCACATCTCACACTTCGCCTCATACCGCCAGGGTCCGGGTTCGATTCCCGTCTCGGCCATGTGTGTGGAGTTTGCATGTTCTCCCCGTGCCTCAAGGGTTTTCCGGTTTTTCCTGGTTCTCCGGAATGAAAGAATTCTTAGAATAATGAATGTTTTTTTTGGAGACCAGGTCCTTTTTTTGCTAATGAGTTCCTTGTTGTTTTCCGTTACAGAGTATTCTGAAATCTTTTTGTTCGTTTTTACGTTCATTATTTTCGACACATGCATATGTACATTATATTCATTCATTTATACGTGTGTAAATTCGAAGGTGTTTATGGTAATATGTGTGAAGCAAAAATTCTAATAAATATTTGTTACGTTGTACAAACAAGAAGAGGCGGTTGTTTATTGTTCAATTACGTTTATTATCAACATAATTCATGGATGGCATTTATAATCATGTCTTCTGAACCCGGTACTGCATTTACCGGTATTTCTCAGACAGAGCAAGGGCCAGGTTCTGAAGAAACTTGTCAAAAGACACCTGAACCTCTGGAGTGAATTCAGCGGGGAAGAACAAGGCAATGCTGACCTGGAGGGTATGGGCCAGGAGCTATAATGGAGTACAACAAATATCTTATTTAGTTCGTCTAACGCAACTATTACAAAACACATTTTTCAATTACACCAAAACGTATTTTTATTTATATAGTCTATTCCTTACCTTGAAATTAACAGGGTCAACGCGGAGCTTGAAAGCGTGCAGCTCGCTGAGAGAGCTAAGAGCTCCTGTAAGATCGCCGATATGGGCGACGGCTTCTCCAACTTGCTTCACAATTGTGGCTCCATGCTTTCTCACTTGGGGAGATCCAGGATGAAGATCAGACCAGTGAGAGAAGTATGTCTTGGTCTGAGGATAAACCTCGAACAGCCTGCATCAAAACATCAAGAGCACAAGAAGCATCTTTTCATAAGGACTTGTATACCAAAATATATTGTTTTCCAGTCAGAAACAGCAATTCATTTACCTGCCAAGGGCCTCGCAGCCAATATCATCAGCCCTGGAAGCGATCTTGCCCCAAAGGTCTTTGACGACGGCTTGGTCTTTAGCTGAGAGACTCATCGCGGCACTTGTCCGGTTTTTCACCTCTATCAAGATGATAAGAAAATAATTTTGGGCATGTTCGTAAAGTATGCCTCTTTTTATTGAGTCTGATATCAGGCACACCCTGCCATATCTAGACTCCACCTCTTACTTAGTCTGCCCAGTCAGCTTTGGCCCGTCTCCAAAATGTTTTTTTAAAAAAATGACCGCAGATAACTTTTCGTATAATATATAAACACAAGAAAATGACAATGTCAAACAAATGTCAAGGAAATAAAGTAATGTAATTAATAAAAACATCTTTATTATTATTATTGTTAATAGTAGTAGTAGTAGTAGTAGTAGTAGTAGTAGTAGTAGTAGTAACGATTAAAATAAGAATAAAAATAAGAATAAAAATAAGAATAAAAATAAGAAGAGGCAGAAGAAGCAGAAGAAGAAAATCAGTATTGCTTCGACGTCTTTATGTTTAGTGTTAAATTCATAAAATCTCAAAAATAATCGGAACATCGGAGTGGAATTTCATTCATCTTCTACCGCTTTATCCGATCTTCCCTCGGGTCACGGGGAGCCTGTGCCTATCTCAGGCGTCTATGGGCATTAAGGCAGGATACACCCTGGATGGAATGCCAACCCATCGCAGGGCACACACACACACACACACACACACACACACACACACACACACACACACACACACACACTCACATTCATGCACAATTTTCCAATTTCCCAATCAACCTACCGTGTATGTTTTTGGACCGGGAGGAAACCGGAGAAAAAACCCTGAGGCACGGGGAGAACATGCAAACTCCACACACACATGGCCGTGACGGGAATCGAACCCGGACCCTGGAGGTGTGAGAGTGCTAACC